>JAJJWW010003786.1:222094-376686 GCA_023531295.1 Papaver armeniacum | reverse complement strand
ATAATAATCATTGTAGAGACATGGTGAAAGTTTTCATCAACAAGCCGAAATGATTTAAAATCTCGAATTATTTCTTCTTTGGAAGAGATAACTCACTATGAACAAAGGTTGACTCTAACCAAGAATACATTATGTGATCTAAAAGAGAATTAGTGAGTTAACCGATATTTACGAAGATCTAGAGAAATTGAAACGATCCTATAATCAATGGATTCTTCAATAATGAGAAGGAGTTTTCTGTAGATTCTTTGAGAAATATCTATAATGCCTAGTAAGTCTTCTTTTTTGGTTTAGTTGGAAGAATAACTAGTGCTTTGAATAGCGATGATTGTGACTACACATAGCTATTATTGTTTTTATCTTCTTGTTTTTAGGTTTTTTGGTTTAAATTCTAAAACTATTTGGAGGATGATGTGTTTGTAGTATCTTTATGATGTGTTATATTGCAACTTGTTATGGGATATTGGTGTTTACGTCCGTGAACTATGTTGTCCCATATTTTTTCAAAAGTAAAGTCGTTCATGATCGATATTCGTTTATTGGTTTAATGATGAATAGAATTTTGACATATACAAAAGTTAAGCCTATATTGTCAATATTTGACGGAAGATAGGTTAAAATATTTTGTTTGCAAGGATGATGTCTATTAAATGTTGTTATGCGTATAATGATTGAAGATAGAATGAATCCTTGTATGTTATCCACGGTGTTGATCTTCATTGATCCATCTTTTTGTATTTACCGTGAAGGCTCGTTGTGTCTTATGTTGAGCAAGATACAATTAAGTCGATTATTTTTATTGGCTTTGTTGGTTGTTCCGTAAGATGCTATATGTTGAGCATTTATGAACTAAATTAATCATCTTGTTTGGTTATTTAGTTAGTATTCCACAAGTTCTCTTGTGTTGAGTAGATGAACGGTTAATTTAATCATTTTCTATGATGAACTTAGTCGGGGTTCCGTAAGTTTACTTATGTTGAGCCCAAATAATTAAATTGATCACTTTCGTGGTTACTTTGATTACGTATTCCGATTAAATTAGTCATGGGTTTACTTGTGGCTAGTTTGATTGAGATTTTTGGATATAAAAATCATTCACATGGTTTTGGTGTCCAATTAAAACCCTTTGTTTCTCTTGAAATTAAGGCCGCTCTTGTTGTTCCCCTTGGAATGACATCTTATGGGGGAGAGTTCTTTTGAACTTGTGCTTATTGGTCATATCTTGAGGGGTGTGCGGCTGTGGAATTTTACAGGGGTTATCTTGTATCTTTAAACTCCTTGATGAATGTTGTTAGCTTCGGCTATGGGATTGCATCTAAATATGTTGATCTGTGTTCTTTCTATTGGTCATGAAATGTCTCTTACGGAAATTTCATTATGATCCCATTCTTGTACCTTTGCCAATTTTATTGACAAAAAGGGGAGAAATAATGTAGTTCACACTACAACTACATATGGTTTTTAGATCATTGTGTAAGGGGGAGTGGTTTCATAATCGAGATGGAGTATTGACTAAGGGGGAGTGATACATATCACCATAGTATTATTGTTGAAGTTGTGATACAATTGGACTTTGACAATGTGTAATAATACTATGACACTGTATAACAATGATCGAGACCGATGCTTTGTCATTGTTATAGATACGTATCTTCAACAACGGTGATGTTAAACTTACAACCTTTGGGATCATTGGAGTACTTGGAAGTGACGAAGATTTCGAGTAATGTTGAAGATTAGACTTATGGAATAGGAGCCACTAAATTTATTATCTTTTTTGTATTCCATATGTATTGATAGTTTTGTCACTAAAATTGACAAAGGGGGAGATTGTTAGAGAACTGCACGGTCAAACTCGCATGCGTTGCTATCTCAAGCATGTTTGTCAATGTTAGTGATCAAAACTATAAGTCTTGATTTCTAGTCTCTTATAGCTAAGTCTCGGACTAAGATAGTAAGTGTGGTTGAGCTTAAGGACTTCATGGAGATTCATCAGACAAGTAGAAGAACTACTCAAGGAACCGGTGGAACTTCTCGACAAAAAGGTATGTGAAGACTTGAACTTATATATCACTCAAAAGTCTATCTATTCTATCTCCTACTCTTTGAGACAAAATTTGTATGCTATATATATATATATATACTAGATCGTATACATTTAGTATTTCGAGCCGAGTATATCTCGCCTATCTATATCTCGAAATGTAAGTTGGTAAGCTTTTCGCTTCGACCAATTTTATCTTCACCTAGTGACGAAAGTCATGAAAAGTTTCAATCACTTTTGAAATTGCTCTGACGAGAAAGGTCTGTGAATAACGACTGAATAACGTCCTCTGAGAATTTTTCAATGGTTGGAATAAGAGTTTAGATTACATAACCTTGGATTCCTTGAACCGAAGTTTTCGAACTTTGTTGATTAAGAGAACCGGAAGGATGGCATGTTGCCAAGTCCGCGAACTTCCGAAGTTCTCAAACCCGAGAATTTCTGCTGAGTTGAAAAACTACTTGCGTGAGCCAAGTTCGCGAACCCAATCCGCGAACCGGCGAAGTTCTCATACCCGAGAATTTCTGCTGGAGTTTGTAAACTTTCTCCGGTGCCTTAAGTCCGCGAACCTAGTCTGCGAACTTGAGTTGGTTATATATCTAAAGATGATTTCTGAACTTAATCTTAAATGACTAAGGAATGCTTTTACAAACCGTGGCTATTAAAGTTCATGAACCGATTCAAGTGAATCAAATCATCATTGCTTCAATTGTGTCTTGTGTAGTTACGTAAGATATCATAGCAATTGAACAACTCTTTAACTAGTTCATTTGAGTCATGTGAACTAGTTAAGGTAGGGAAGAACATGGTTGGTATGAAATGCTCTAATGGTTAACCGTTTGGTTGATCATTATTGAACCAACAATGTACACGTTTGGGTGCTTAACAAACCTAGAGGCGTGCATTTCATTTGTGTGTGACAAGCTAAGTTTTCGATCTAACGGTTGAGAAATATTAGCTTGGATCTAAATCAGGTTTTCATCTAACGGTGAATATTGATTGCTTTGTAACTAAGGAAAAACCCGATTTGAGAGACTATATAAGGGGACATCTAGCAGCTCTGCAAAACTAATCCCCACACATCCGTGTGATACTACTTTGCTTGCTAGAGTCGATTCTCCTTTAACCTTTGGTTTTCTTCTTCTAAAACCAGGTTAACGACCTAAAGACTTCATTGGGATTGTGAAGCCGACCGATACTACTTTATCGTAGTTGTGTGATCGATCTTGCATCTTCTATCGCATGCAGTACAATCATATTAATTGGCTTGAGATCGTGAGAGTTCTTCTGATAGGCAAGATATAAAAAGTAATCACAAACGCCTTCGTCTCATCGTTTGTGATTCCGCAACATCTTGTTTCGCTAGTCGATTAAGATTGTTGTGAGGTGATTGATTAATCTAGGCCGTTATTCGGGAATATAAGACCTAACTATCAATTGGTTCATGTTCACCTTGATTATTATCAAAAGACGGAACAAACTCTTTTAGGGTTTATCCGTGGGAGACAAAGATTTATCCTTTGATAGACTTTTTTCTGTGTGAGACACGGATTTGTTTATTGTTAAATCCATTATTTTGAGTCATAGCAACTCTTAGTTGTGGGTGAGATCGGCTAAGGGAATCAAGTACGCAATATCCTGCCGGGATCGGGCGTAGGGGTGCAAATGTACCTTGGATCCGTGGGAGACGGATTGGGGTTCAAATATAGTCCAGGTCCAAGTTAGCTTGCGTAGGCTAGTGTCCTGGCGACAATACGGTGTGTATCTAATGCGGACTAGGTCCCGGGTTTTTCTGCATTTGCGGTTTCCTCATTAACAAAACTTCGTTTATCCGTGTTATTTATATTTCCGCATTATATTTGTTATATAATTGAAATAATACAGGTTGTGCGTTTGTGATCATCAATTGCAAATCTGGCCTTTGGTTGTTGATTGATGTTGATTGATCCTTGGACATTGGTCTTTGGTACCGTTGATAGGTGTCTAAAACACCTAATTTACTATCTAGTAGTTACGCTTTCTTTGCTATTTTTCTTGTGAATTATGTATCTTATGTGTGCTTTTGAGTTTATTAGGTGCAATGGAGTCATTTGGAGCAAAAGACCAATTGGAACTCGTTCAAATACAAGATTTCTACTTTTCATTGTGTAGAGGACGAGAAGATGAAGACAATGCCGAAAGAACGAGTCATTCCGACATCGTATGAAGAAGTTATGGGCGAAACAAGAATGAAGCTGGAACTAAACTGTCAGTCTTCCAGGACTGGCAGTTGAATGAAGATCGCTAAGGGACACCCTCATGTTAAGGGGCGGACATTTTCAAAGGAAGTGCTAAAGGGAGTCGAGTTTTATTCACTGGGGGGCTGCCAGATTCAAATGATGTTAAGGGCACCCACTTATTATCTCCGGCACTTCTTCTTCATTATTTGTAAAATATAAACCATGCAAGTTCAGGAAGAAGATGAAGCTGCAGTCTCGTGTTTGAATGGAGAGTTACTGACGGTGGAGGTTGGTTAATGAAGAAGAGCTCGAGAAATCAGAGACCAAGTCTTGCTGAGTTAACCATGGCTCTTGTGGCTATATATGAGGCGTATAGGGAGATGCTAGGAGATCTTTTTGACACTGGCTAGGAGAATTTAGTTCATAACCAGTATTTGGCCGAGAGTTCAGTCGATGGAGAGAGTTTAAGAAAATAACACGGGATATTGGAAGGAGCTGTACACTGTTTAGGTTCCTACTATGTTACCGATGAAGACAGGTCGATGCAATGGTGACTGGCAGATTGAACGGGTTTTGAGGTAAAGTGTTGCTGCCATTGAGCCGAAGGGAACGAGCTCGGAGCTGTGGACGATAGCAGTAATGAGATTAGTCGATGATGTTAATGGTGGAGGTCGAGCGACAAGAGCGAGAGAGCAACGGCGTTGGCGTGTGAATGCCGGAAACGATCACTGTAATCTTTGTGGCTGGGTGATGATGTTCTCTGCCATTGGCAACGAATGACGATGGACTGGCGGTTGAGCTTGTGTTTGATTGATGAAGCAGGTTAAAGGTGCCAAGATGAAGAAAACGGATTTAAACGAGGAATGACGAGAGTGAACCTGGAGAACTCAATGGCAAATGATGCTCGTAGCGTAGTTGAGCTCTGGTCCGGATGTTGCTGCCATTGGTAAGAGGATGTTGTGGTGTAACTAGGGACAGGAAGAGCTCGAGAAAGGTTGATGGGCTTTGCCGTGACGAGACACGAGCGGCGATGATGCCGGTGGATCTAACAGAGGAGGTAATGCTCGAGTTTCTCAGGTGAATGATAGTTATGGCTTGCTGCCGTTGATAAAGGGTAAGTATGGTACACGGAGAAGGCAAATAAGATAAAGGGATCAATCGAGCAAGTTCATGAGGCGATGATTATTTGATGCTTTGCTCGAGTACAACGAGAGATGAACGAGAAGTCGTGGAGTTGGTGATCGAGTTTGGTTGTTGTGAAGATTGGTTGAGGATAGAAACAAAGAAGATTTCCGAGCGGTCCAAATATTCGACGCGTAATGGAAAATAGGAGTTGGTAAAACGAGAAATATCAAAGCTGCATGTACAGCTGAGGTTAAAGCAGGTCATTGGCTCACACAAGTCCCCATTGAATTTCAAACCAATCAGAAGCCGTGTCTAGTCTACTACGAAGCTCCTTGCTACGCGAAGTCAGAGCACCTGTTTCCACAAATTAATTGTGCTAACCGACCTTGCATCCTTATCAAATAAGGAATTTTTGGGGGAATATGGTCGATAGGAAGCCTATATAAGGCCAGGTTCGGGCAGCTTTGAGGACGACTTTGGGGGAGAGAAAAAATATATCTTTTTATCTATTATCTATTATTCTTTTTCCTCTACTTGTGTTCTAGGGTTTAGAAACATGAAACTTCTCTTTCTTCTTGTGATGAACTCCATGAATATGAGTACCTAGTTTTATTATTGGTTATGGAATAAATTGGATTTCCAAACATGGTTTTTGTGCAATAAATTAGTTTTCTCATATTATCGTTTATGATTCACCATGAATATTGTTACATGATTTGATGCTATTTAGTCGAGTCGCGAATCGATTGAGTTTGTTTTCATCTCTATTGCTAGATTAGGGTTATTATACGCAAAAGTGATAATTCCGGATTGCAAGTAGCATAAATATGATTATAGTTTGTAGTGATATATTCTCATGATCATATGTGAACCATAACCTTTGTTAAATCGGATTAGTGCGCTTTCCACGTTCGATTGCTTTGATTGGCCTGATTTCATAGAACTTAACGCATCTAGGGAATTAAACTTGATTAGTGCTTTTACACGTTAGGTTGTTCCTTTAGGTAGAATTCATATTCGCATCTTTTAATGTGTTTGTTGATGACAAGAGGAGATTAGCTGGATATTCTTGCGATCAAGGTATTCTAGGGTCTTTGATAAAAGTTGAGATTAAAATATCAATTCTAGTTATTGTGTGAAAACATGTTTGTGAATGAAAACGAAATCCATGACCAATATCTTCTTATCCTTGATTTTATTTGTTTACTTTTCTTTATTTGCTTTTATTTAGTTTATTATAATCACAAAATCCTCGGTGTTTATATAGGAAACCATAACAATTTGACAACCTAGACCTCTCTGTGGGATCGATCCTTTCTTGCCCTTGCTATATTTATATTTTGAGTAGTAAGAAAGTGTAATTTATTTTTGACGCTTACGACAGCGGTCAACCGTCCAAGTATTCCTTGTGTTTGATTATTGACTCGCTGATTTCTATTATCTTGAGTAAATCAAAACAAGATAAAGATATTAACTCCTTGAGATACTTTTACCTAGATTGAGTCTGACTGTCTAGTTGATTCTCTAGAAAGTATTTCAGAGTTAGTCCATACAGATTGCTAAGCGAAATATTGGGTGGTATTGTTATACCCCCGCTTTTTCAATTCCAAATCAGAGAAGTAGATCCCAATTTGTTCATTATTTCGTTTCGTGCTTCTGATGATCTAAAATGGATTGCTCTCAATGGGCCTTGGTACCCGTACGGTAATGTGCTCTCTACTACTTCTGCTTTCCCGGGAATAAATATATCAATTGATGCAGTGAAAGAGATCCCCATCTGGGCTAGCATATCAAATACGAAAACTGAGTTGAGATCGGAAGAAAGATTATGTTTAATAGCTAGCATAATAGGTTCTGTTAGTAGAGTTTGTCGAAGAAGTGAAACACCAGACTTCTTACCAAGAGTGTTGGTATGGGTCAATATAGAAAAGCCTTTAGTAATGAGGTTGCTGGTTAAAGTGGATAGATACCCAGTTACAGAAGTTTTTTTCAACTATCTTAACTTACTGTCTAAGTTCCTTTCCCATTATTTTAAGTTTGGCCATAAAGCAAATAACCGTGCCATAGTTCAAAACCGTCCCCTTGAAGATATTTATGACATCACTATGCACTCTCCTGCTCCTAGAGATGACATATTCTATCTAAATGGTGTACCAACCCAAATATGAAATCCCCAAGACACTGCAGATGCTCATGGGAACTCAGAATCAGTGGAAGCTTTCTTAGCTAAGCCGATAAGAGAAACAATGTTTAAACTATTTAGAGAGGAATATCCACAGAGTGAGCAAGTATCCTGCTCAACTTTGTCAATCAAGTAAGGAATATTGACAATGCTTACGATGTTCTAGGACCAAAAATAATTGATGAAGAGTTACCGTTAGCCGTTCCTCAATCCTAGGAAAAAGAACTTTTCCCTTTAATCTCCATCCAAATTTCATTCCCTTAAAAGTTTCAATCTTTGAGTCTTTCCATTACGTTAACTCGGAGACTTACCGAGTTCTAGATTCCATGGTACCGATTGAGGCTCTATATGGTTCGATTAATGAGCTGCTCTGGTATTGCTAATCCGTTTTGTCCAAGAACCAATCATGTGATTTCTGGAGTTAATCGTAGGCTCTCTTTTTCTGTTTCTACACCCTTTGTTGATGCTAGGGAGTGTTTAGACTCCCCTTCATCCCCCAATTCTGCTGCATTTGTCAATTCTTCATCTGTTGTTTGCGCAATTTCTTCAATTAATCATAGCATTCCTGCATAATCATTTGCATCTCCTAGAATTCAACCTAAATCATCCTTTAAGATTTCAATCCCGGATTTCTCTCTTTCTTCATCATCGGAAGGACTGCGTATTTTGGTCAATGATGAGGATGAAGAACTGCAAATTGATCAATATGGATCTTATTTACGAGAAACAAAACAAGGTCATGACTCTTATCTCCATGTGCCTTTCTCTTTGGATTCTCCAAATGCGCAAAGGGGCGAAACCCAGGCACTCCACTCTTAATCCTTTTCCTCTTTGATATTAGATTTAGTTGGCTTTAAGATTCTCACAATCCTTATCTGATTCTGTCTTAATTTATTTGAGTAACCAAAATTTGAGTATCCTTTAAACTATTTATAGAAGAACTTAGGTACATTGCCTTAGATTAAGTCAAATAATTACTGATCAAATTCAACTTCCAAGTGCTGCTATTCAGGGCCCTAACTTGAATTTTGCTTGGAGTATATCTTTTTTTTCAATTCCTCTTTCTGCTATTTTTTTTCCATTGCTATAGCTTAGTGTCTGTTAATCATGAAAATTGTAGCTTGGAATGTGCGAGGATGTTGAAATCCTTTTACTCAAAACCACCTAAATTAGATTATCACTAATGATAAACCTGAAATCCTCTTCTTATTTGAAACTAAATCTCAGAGTCATTTAGTTAGATCCTTGTTGAAGGATTACCCAAATATTCATCTAGTAGATCCTATATGGTTAGCAGGAGGTCTAGCTATAACTTGGGTAGATAGATTTTCAAATAGTTCAATGGAATATCAATATGATAAATATTTTGGTGCAAACTAACTCATAATCAAAAAAATGGTTACTGACTTGCTTTTATGGAAGCTCATACCCTTCCAATAGAAATATTGCATGGGACTTCATTTCTGAAATCACATATCAGGTGTACAAGAACTCCATGCCTTAGATTTAGGGGACATGAATATGGTCTTTAACCAAGAAGAAAAGCTAGAGGTCTACCTTTAAAAAAGCGAGATAGCTGCTATTATCAAAATATTCTAAACAATGTAGGTCTTATTGACATATGATTTAAAGGCTATGAGTTCACATGGAACAACCATAGAGAGGGTGTAGCAAACATTCAAGAAAGACTTGATAGGGCTGTGGAAAATGTAGAATGGAACTCTCAATTTGCAAATGCCAAATTTCTCATCGGGTGGTTGTAGGATTTGACCAGAGTCGTATCTCTTTAAGCTTAGACTCTTATTATATTAAACTAGAATATACTTTCAAATTCTATGATACTTGGAAAAAAGAAACTTCTTGTGTACAAACTATTAGAGATTCTTGGAACCATGTTATCAAGGAAAATACAACGAACTCCGTGTTTCTCAATATTCAAGAGCTTAGAACTAACTTGGAATTTTGGAAAAAAAAATGTGTTTGGGAAGCCTTCAAAGGAGATCAAAAAAGTTTTAGCTCAAATAGACAATCTTAATAAAGCCAACTATGTATACAAGAAAGAGCAAAAAATTGAGGAAAAACTTTCTTTACTAGAAAAACTATATAAATCTCAAGAAGGTACGTCTAGACAACAGTCTAGAGACAATCAGGTTCAACTAGGAGAAAAAAATGCCAAATTTTTTCATACCAAAACCCTTAAAACAAGAAAATGGAATAATATAGAGTGTCTTAAAATGGAAAACAATGAGATTACTTTTAACAAATTAGATATGCAGAATACCTTATCTTCTTACTTTTTAAAGCTTTTCTCTGAACCTCCTGACTCTGAACAACCTTGTCCTGTTTTATTTGAAAACATCTGTTAGAGCATTGCTCGGTCGAACTCGCATGTGTTGCTATCTCAAACATGTGATCAAAACTATAAGTCTTGATTTCTAGTCTATTATAGCTAAGTCTCGGACTAGGATAGAAAGTGTAGTTGAGCTCAAGAACTCCATGGAAATCATCATACAAGACGAAGGACTACTCAAGGAACTGGTGGATCTTCATCGACTAAAAGGTATGTGGAGACTTGAACTTATCTATCACTCAGAAGTCTATCTACTTTATCTCCTATTTTGAGACAAAAGTCGTTTTGCTATATAGACTTTGATTATACACATTTGCTATTTCGAGCCGAGTTTAACTCGCCTATATATTTCTCAAAATATGTTTTGGTAAGCTTTTCTTTGGCCAAGTTCATCTTTACCTAGTGACGAAAGTCATGACACGTTTTAATCACTTTGAAAATTGCTTACTTTGACGAAATGTCCTCTAAGAATGTTTCAATGATTGAAATGAGAGTTTAGATCATATAACCAATGATGGATATAAGCATTGTGTGGCAACACATATATGTATAAGTCATTTTTTCCTTGAATCAAAGTTTGCGAACTTTGTTGATCAAGAGAACCGGAACAAGAGCCGTGAACTCAGTCCGCGAACTGGCGGAAGTTCTCGACCCGAAAAAAGCCGCTAGAGTTTGAGAACTCCTTCCAGGAACTTAAGTCCGCGAACTAAGTCTGCGAACTTAAGTTGGTTATATCTAAATACGATTGTTTGTCAACTTATTTATATTAACTAAGGAATGCAAAATGAAAACTGTGGCTATATAGTTCATTAACCGATTCGAGTGAATCAAATCTTTTTCGCTTCGATTGTGTCTTGTGTAATTACATAAGATTTCCTTGCAATTGAACAACTCTATAACTATTTCATTTGAGTCATTTGAATTAGTTATGGTGAAGAAGAACATGGTTGATATGAAAGTGCTCATATAGCTAACCATTTGGTTAACTATTATTGAACCAACAAATGTTCATGTTTGGGTACGGTTATGTAAATGGGGCAAAACGAGTTGCTGGTTTTTACGGAACTGAGGAGACGACCGTGCGGAGGAAACTCCTTTAACCGAGCGAACTGTTAAACCTCACACAGATGCACTGCAAGAAGGGAGTGCTTTGAATTCGATAGATCAATCTGTAGTACTCCAGCCTAAACCAAGACAATGGCCATTTCAGAGTAAATTAGGTCACAAGAGAGGATGGGTCGATCTGTAGGAGGGAAGCTGAGAAATGTGTGAGATCAATGGTGATCGAAGATAATAGGTGTGTTGTGTATTTAGCGTGGAGAAATAATATAAGCTCTGATTGATTGAATTTGCTATGTTGAGAGTAATTGCTCAGACGTTGAGTTGTTAATCTCTTGTTGTTTGTTTGACGAAAGATTATCTTGTCTTCAATCATGATTCAGAGACTTATTTATATTGCTAGAACTGTAAACACCTTGATCCCATGAAGTGTGACAGTTGTTGGAGTAAAAGAGTGGAGAAGTGGAAATCGTGTTAAAACTAGTTGCTCATCGTGCGGAGACTTGGTTGATTTTCCATCCACTACTTTGCTAACTTCTTCAACTGATTGCGCGACTTGCTCACATTCTCATCGTGTGTATGAACACACATGCCGTAGACCGCTAAACCAAAACCCTAGTTAATATCCCCCATGTGACACGATTGATGTCTCGTGATTGTGGAGTCTGCAAGGCAGACGTGTATTTAGTTAGTCAGTTGCTGACTTCATGGGATGTTGAGTCCTTGTATCGCTGAGTCGAACGTGATTTGCAAATGTTCCGAGACTCATGAATTGAACGTGTCTGTTGAGACAAAAGTGTAATCCTTGAGTAAATATTGATAGTTAAGGTGACCAAATATTCGATGAATTGTTGAACACTTGGTTTGAGCAAATATTGCTCATCTGAGCAAATGTTCCTCGTTTGACGAATTATTGGTAGCATTGATAGGTGTAGAATACACCGTATTTAATATCTAGTATTTATGCTTTCTTTGCGAGTTTTCTTGTAAATTATGTATCTTATGTGTGCTTTTGAGTTTATTAGGTGCAATGGAGTCATTTGGAGCAAAAAGAAGCGGAAGTCGCCCAAATCTTGGATTCCTTCTCATCATGTTGAAGAGCACGGAAATATGAAGTCAATGGCGAAAAGAACGAGGTCATTCCGACGCCGTATAAGAATGTTACGAGGAAAATCAACGGTTAAGCTTGTCGGTTCCCTAGACTGACAAAGACAAAAAGAGGAGGTGGCCCTTATCGACTGCACCTGAGTGGCTATACCCATTTGCTCTTCCTTAACAAAAGCTCAGATCGAGAATTGGTGGTTGTTTTCATTACAGTTTCCCTGAAATCCAGAAAAGAAAAATTGCTACCGGTAAGAATAGATCAATGAGTTCCTGATGATTTAGGGAAGAAATTAGAGTCTGATGATCGAGATTGAAGAGTTATAGAGGATGATTGAGTTTGATTCAAGGATGAGAAGAAGCTCGGGTTAGGGTTTTCTCGAATCATCAAATCGAAGAGAAACGAGAGAAGATGGTGGTGACGTATTTTAGAGAGATCGGAAATTGGGGTGGAAGATGATGATTGAGATGCTGTTTGAATTGGTTTTCTCTCGGGTTCATGAGGAATGGAGAAATTGGTGATAGATCGATGGGTTCTTACCCATTTTGAGTTTATAAATGAGTTGCAGTTGAGCCTGTATTGTTAACAAGGGTTTGTGGAATTGGATCGATTTTCAGAGCTCTGAGACTCAACCAAGAATAATCAAGGCAAACCATGAAATCAATGGTTGTTTACAAATTGAGAGCTGTGTTGGTGGGCTGAGTTCTGATGATGCTGGTGGTGTGTTACTAAGATAGAACACAAGGGTGAGCTAAATAGCAACGCAGAGAATGAAATGGTTCGAGTATCTTTGTGCTCGTATTTGAGATGCGGTCGACTTAGCCATTGTTGTTGGTGCTGCAATTTCTGGTAGTACAGGAATTGAGCCAAGGTGAAGCTGCAGTTCAGTGATGTGTTGCAGGCAGGATGGCATTAACTGGTGCTGAGTATGAGAAGTTGTGCAGGTATGAAGGGATGATGGAAGCTGAGTTAGCAAGTGAATAGTGAAGATGATGTTATGGGACTTACTGTGGTGGTATAGATGAATGTTAGGAGAAGCTGTGATGCTGAGAACTGTAGCTGGTGAGCTGAAGTTGAACTTGCAGTGAAGTAAATGGAGATGCTTAGATGTATGTTAGGACATGATTTTGCAGAGAAGAGCTGCTACTGGTGGAATTCATGGTAGAGAGAGCTTCAGCTGCAGTTGCAGCTGGAACTGATGTTGTGGCCAAGAAATTGATACCGCTGGTGTTAAAGCAGTGATTGAATTGAAATTGCAAAGTAGAAGTTGCGTGTGAATGGTCGAGGCCGATGCTATGGGGTCTGGCCAAAGGCAAGGATATAATGAATGCGGGGTGTTATGAGATGGAAAGGCAGCATTACTAATGGTGCAAATGAAATGCACTGATGATGGCTTGAGGCGATTGCGGGTGATAGAATCGGTGGCTTTACCAGATACAGATGGGTGCAGATAAGCAGTGATAATGGAAGGATATGACTCTGGATGTGCACTCGCGCGTTGGGAGAGAGGTATGGCCGAGGTAGTGAGAAGTGGTTGTTGCAGGTATACTAGGTGCGGTATTGTAGCGAACAAGTAAGTGGCAGGAAGGCAATGGTGTTGGCATGGAGTTAGAGTTACAGCTGAAGGTGTTATAAGCCAGCAGGGATGCGGCTGAAGCTGTCATGATGTTGGTGGCCGCTACATGGTTATGGTGTTGGTTATTGAGCAAATGGATCTGTAGGATTGCAAGTGGAGCTGGGGGTTGCAGCTCAGCTCGAACTGAGAGTGTGTTGCAGTTCTGCTGATGTGTGAAGTTGGAGCTTGGCAGTAATGAGAAGCTTTACCGAGAAGGAAGGCAGAAGTGTAGCGGTTGTCGTTGGCTTCAATGGAGCAGCTAAGAATGGAACGATCATGAGTCGAGTGCTAAGTTTATAACCTTGTAGGCGAGAATTGGCCGGTGCTTGTTGTGAGCTGTGTTTGGAGATGGAACAAGAAGGCTATATGATGTTGGCTAGAGATTTTGAAGCCATGAGTTGAATGGAAATGCGTTCTGATCCGCAGGGCTCGAATGAAGGAATTGCAGGAGGCATAGCCATCATGGCTGGAAGTTCACTGGTGTTGCACAATGATAGTGAAGCACATTGCAGGCCCTGCAATGGCCCGAGCCAAGAATAATCAGCTCAATCACCAAGTTAGTGATCGACTTAGACCCCCGACTGTGTCCGACTAGCCACCGACTCACCGAGCCTTGACCCGGTTTGACTCAGTGATCTGGACTGAGTTGACCGATTTGACCCGACCGATTTGACCCGACCGATTTGACCCGTTGACTTTGCCGGTCACCTGAGATACCTTCCGGCGACTATTCCGGCCAATTTCCGGCCATAATCCCAGTTTTCCGGCGACGTATTTTTTGACATATTTTCTACATGGGTTTTTCTCACACATGGGCTTGGTGGACCACTTGGAGATGGATTTTGAGAAGACCTAATATTGGAAGGAGTATCCTTTATGGAAATAGAGAAACATATAAAAGAGAGGACTTTTACTTAATATGGAATGATTCTTTTTGCCTCTACTTTGTTTTCTAGGGTTTAGAACCATGAAGTCTTTTCTCTTTCTTCTTGTTATGAACTCAATGAATATGAGCTAGAGTTTTTATTATTGGTTATGGAATAAGTTGGATTTCCAAATATGGGTTTTAATTCAATAAATTAGTTTTCTCTCATATTATCGTTTATGATTCACCATTAATATTGTTACATGATTTGAATGCTTGTTTAGTCGAGTCGCGAATCGATTTAGTTTGTTTTCATCTCTCTTGCTAGATTAAGATTTATTATACGCAAAAAGATAAATTCCGATTACAAGTAGCATAATTGTGATTATTGCTTGTAGTGATACATCCTAGTAGTCACATGTGAGTCATAACCGTTGTTAAATCGGATTAGTGCGCTTTCCACGTTCGATTGCTTTGATTGGCCTGATTTCATAGAACCTAATGCATCTAGGGAATTAAACTTGATTAGTGCTTTTACACGTTAGGTTGTTCCTTTAGGTAGAATTCATATTCGCATCTTTTAATGTGTTTGTTGATGACAAGAGGAGATTAGCTGGGATATTCTTGCGATCAAGGTATTCTAGGGTCTTTGATAAAAGTTGAGATTAAAATATCAATTCTAGTTATTGTGTTGAAAACATGTTTGTGAATGAAAACGAAATCCTTAACCAATACTTTCTTATCCTTGATTTGACTTGTTTGCTTATTTCTTTATTTGCTTTATTTAGTTAATTATAATCACAAAACCCCTGTTATTTATAGGGAACCGAAACAATTTGACAATCTAGACCTCTCTCAGGATCGATCCTTTCTTGCCCTTGCTATATTTATATTTTGAGTAGTAAGAAAGTGTAATTTATATTTGTGTCTACTGACAACCTATTCAAATTTTGGCGCCGTTGCTCTGGGGAGGCGAAATGGTTGTCAATTGTTTTTGTTTTCTTATTTTTGTTTTGTTTTTAGTTTTTGTTTTATTTTTCTTATTTTCCGGGTTTTAACCTTGGTTTGAGAATTTTATTTCGTGTGCTTGTTTCTCATGGAAGGAGCATACTACATGGATGGATACGGTTTTCAACAACCTCAACAATATGATAACTACCAATTCCATGGGTATAATCAAAACCAATTCATTGGTTATGACCAATATTCCATGGAACCTTGTGGTTTTCCTCAACAACCTTATGGCGGGTATGCGTGTGAACAACAACAAGGATGGGAGGATTCTTATGCTCGTGAACAAAAAGTCTCTAACTTTATAGACCAAGTTTCCAACTTTTTACAAGAGGAATTTCAAAAAGCAAAAGAGACTACAAACGAGCAACTCCAAGAACTTCATGAAGGTATTGCTAGCTTGCGAAGAGGCATTGATCAATGCAAGGAAGATATGGATAATTCTAATGTGCATATGGTTTGTGATGAATATTTGATTGATGCTAATGTTGAAGAAGGCCAATCCTTGGGCACTTTTGTTGATAATTGTGTAGTTAACTCAACTCTTGATCGTAATAATGATCATTCACCTATTCAAAAGGATGAGTTCGAGATTAGCAACACTAAATTCAGCGAGGACCAATCTTATGTTGACTATGATAGTGACGGTGATTATGATATATTGCTTGAAACAACTCATGGTGACATCCCCGAGGAGTGTACAATGGAGTCTTTTTGGGATCAAGATGAAGACGAAGAGGAATATGTCGACACTTGTGTAGATTACTCAAGCATTGATCTTAATAATGATTAAGAGCCTATTCAAAGGGTGGAGCTTGAGGATGATGCACTTTTGAGTGTTCTAGAAAAGTTTCTTATAATAAAATTTGGATCCACAAAAGAGTATGTGCCTTACAACAAAGAGGAGTATGTTGAGAATGAGACCGGTTTGACCAATATTGTGGAAGACCCAATTGAGCTTGCAAATGATTGTAATGATGATGTTTATGTTGAGACTTTGGTTAAAAGGCAGTAAATGGACGAAGAATGGTTGCAAGGTTTGATAGAGGACCATGATATAAAAGAGGTGAATTATTCACTTGAGTTTTTCAAGGATGAAGAGGATTCCGTGATACAAGAGATTGTGCAAGGTTTATCTAACCATTTGCCTATTATTTCTTCTCCTTTACCTCTTATTGGTTTGAATGTATGTGCTTCGAGAATATTGTTGAATGACTTTGTTTCTCGTTTTCCTCCATTAGAGATACTTGATTCTCATACTATGCAGGTTAAGGAACAAGAAACCGTGGATGTACCCAACTTTATATTCTTTATACACTCCCAAGTGTGGACAAGAATAAGTGTGGGGGAAGATTTTATCGGTTCATAGCTTCACTTTTGTTTTATATTACTAATATTTGTGTGAAGCTAGTGTTTGCAAAACAGGTTCTATGGAAGGATCCTCAACTTTTCGATTGTTGGTATATGGACGATAACAAAAGAGCCTCTGCCGACGACTTTAAACCAAGCGCTAAATGGGAGGAAACCCATAGGTTTTGTATTTTAAACCCTTTTATTTATTTATTTTATAGTTTTCATATCATATTTGCATCCCCATGTTTAATTTCATTGCGTCCGGAATCTATCTTAGAAGAGAATTGGGACGAATACCTTTTCGTCAGAAAAATTCAGACTGCACGTAGTTCAGTCCAGAGACCATAACTGTCAGACCGTTTATCGAAACACTGTGCCCTTTTGACACTTTGTAGAAAACACGTAGATGAACAACTTTTGTGAAATGGAGTTTTTCCAAATTCCTTACCAATTTGTACAGTTTTTGCGTTTTATCTGCTGTTACGTCAGAATTCAGAATTTTCGGTTTTACACATTGAGGACAATGTGAAGTTTAAGTGTGGGGGAGTCTTTTGCATATAGAGTTTTTAGCATTTTTTGAGTCAAAATTTTCAATTTTTTTGTATATATTTGAATAAAACTCCAACTTGTGGTTAGTTTAGAGTCACATAGTATACATGTCGCTAAGATTACATCGAGAATCTCATAAGAGTGACTCGAACTTAGAGATGACAGAGAACATGATCGGGTTTCTTAATTGTATGAGAGTTAAAGTTGGATTTAACCATGCCAAAGTGGCAAATAAGGTGCAGACTGAATTCGGTATTAGAGTAGTGGTCCCCTATAGTGGAGACTACCCATGTTACATAATGTGAGGCACCGACCTTCAATTCTTTGTACCGTCTAAATTTGTGCTTTTAGAGTGTGTGTCACCGTACGTTAATTCTATTTAATGGTGAGATGTCCAACTTCCCACCATAGAAGCACTATTTTGATCTCTTGAGTGCTATTTTTATCAACCATGTTGGTGACATCGAATTGCTAACTTACATACCACTTGTAATCTTGTTCGCAGTTAGCACCATCCACCTTATCTCTCTCTACACCAACAGGTCCATAGAAACACCATCATCATCAACAAGAGGAGCATCACAAATTCGAAGGAAAGTTGAAGACGTTTAAGGTTTACAAGCAACAACACAGAATTGAGCAGATTTCAGACTTTATGTACAAGAGCGAAAATTATCAAAGATGAGAGTTCGAGAAGTTTATGATATCAAGACATATAAGTTGTGAAGAATCAAGCGGTAAAGTACTTACACCATGGCCTTTGTACTTACATTTTTATTGTTTTTTGTATTTTATTTTTCTCTTGTCTTAAAAAAAAAAAAAAAAAAAAATTGAAAAAAAAAAAAAAATTTAAAAAAAAAAAAAAAAACGAAAATTAAAAAAAAAAAAAAAAAAAAAAAAAAAAAAAAAAAATAAAAAAAAATTATTTTGGGTTTGTATAGTTCGTTTTTAGTTTTGTATTCTTTCAATAAAGCCAATGGAAAGAAGGAATATCTATAATGAAGTTTCAAGCGACAAGGAATTTGAGGAAAGAATTACATTGTCGAGATTCTACGAAGTTCAAGAGTTATCATCAAGAGTTGAAGACCGAAGACGAAGATGAAGACACCGAATGAAGACCGAAGACGTTTCTATGGATGCTGTGAGAGTGGTGCTAGCTGCACGTCGAACGGATAACGAGGTAAGTAAGCATATTCCCACCTTCGTTAGAGCATAGCTCGGTTGAACTCGCATGTGTTGCTATCTCAAACATGTGATCAAAACTATAAGTCTTGATTTCTAGTCTATTATAGCTAAGTCTCGGACTAGGATAGAAAGTGTAGTTGAGCTAAGAACTCCATGGAAATCATCATACAAGACTACTACTCAAGTGGATCTTCATCGACTAAAAGGTATGTGGAGACTTGAACTTATCTATCACTCAGAAGTCTATCTACTTTATCTTCTATTTTGAGACAAAAGTCATTTTGCTATATAGACTTTGATTATACACATTTGAACTCGCCTATATATTTCTCAAAATATGTTTTGGTAAGCTTTTCTTTGGCCAAGTTCATCTTTACCTAGTGACGAAAGTCATGACACGTTTCAATCACTTTGAAAATTGCTTACTTTGACGAAATGTCCTCTAAGAATGTTTCAATGATTGAAATGAGAGTTTAGATCATATAACCAATGATGGATATAAGCATTGTGTGGCAACACATATATGTATAAGTCATTTTTTCCTTGAATCAAAGTTTGCGAACTTTGTTGATCAAGAGAACCGGAACAAGAGCCGTGAACTCAGTCCGCGAACTGGCGGAAGTTCTCGACCCGAGAAAATCTGCTAGAGTTTGAGAACTCCTTCCAGGAACTTAAGTCCGCGAACTAAGTCTGCGAACTTAAGTTGGTTATATCTAAATACGATTGTTTGTCAACTTATTTATATTAACTAAGGAATGCAAAATGAAAACCGTGGCTATATAGTTCATGAACCGATTCGAGTGAATCAAATCTTTTTTTGCTTCGATTGTGTCTTGTGTAATTACATAAGATTTCCTTGCAATTGAACAACTCTCTAACTATTTCATTTGAGTCATTTGAATTAGTTATGGTGAAGAAGAACATGGTTGATATGAAAGTGCTCATATAGCTAACCATTTGGTTAACTATTATTGAACCAACAAATGTTCATGTTTGGGTACGGTTATGTAAATGGGGCAAAACAAGTTGCTGGTTTTTACGGAACTGAGGAGACGACCGTGCGGAGGAAACTCCTTTAACCGAGCGAACTGTTAAACCTCACACAGATGCACTGCAAGAAGGGAGTGCTTTGAATTCGATAGATCAATCTGTAGTACTCCAGCCTAAACCAAGACAATGGCCATTTCAGAGTAAATTAGGTCACAAGAGAGGATGGGTCAATCTGTAGGAGGGAAGCTGAGAAATGTGTGAGATCAATGGTGATCGAAGATAATAGGTGTGTTGTGTATTTAGCGTGGAGAAATAAGATAAGCTCTGATTGATTGAATTTGCTATGTTGAGAGTAATTGCTCAGACGTTGAGTTGTTAATCTCTTGTTATTTGTTTGACGAAAGATTGTCTTGTCTTCAATCATGATTCAGAGACTTATTTATATTGCTAGAATCAGAAACACCTTGATCCCATGAAGTGTGACAGTTTGTTGGAGTAAAAGAGTGGGGAAGTGGAAATCGTGTTAAAACTAGTTGCTCATCGTGCGGAGACTTGGTTGATTTTCCATCCACTACTTTGCTAACTTCTTCAACTGATTGCGCGACTTGCTCACATTCTCATCGTGTGTATGAACACACATGCCATAGACCGCTAAACCAAAACCCTAGTTAATATCCCCCATGTGACACGATTGATGTCTCGTGATTGTGGAGTCTGCAAGGCAGACGTGTATTTAGTTAGTCAGTTGCTGACTTCATGGGATGTTGAGTCCTTGTATCGCTGAGTCGAACGTGATTTGCAAATGTTCCGAGACTCATGAATTGAACGTGTCTTTTGAGACAAAAGTGTAATCCTTGAGTAAATATTGATAGTTAAGGTGACCAAATATTCGATGAATTTTTGAATATTGACAGTTGAACCAATATTTCTTGGTTTGAGCAAATATTGCTCATCTGAGCAAATGTTCCTCGTTTGGCGAATTATTGGTAGCATTGATAGGTGTAGAATACACCGTATTTAATATCTAGTATTTATGCTTTCTTTGCGAGTTTTCTTGTAAATTATGTATCTTATGTGTGCTTTTGAGTTTATTAGGTGCAATGGAGTTATTTGGAGCAAAAAGAAGCGGAAGTCGCCCAAATCTTGGTTTCCTTCTAATCATGTTGAAGAGCACGGAAATATGAAGTCAATGGCGAAAGAACGAGGTCATTCCGACGCCGTATAAGAATGTTACGAGGAAAATCAACGGTTAAGCTTGTCGGTTCCCTAGACTGATGCTACAAAAAGAGGAGGTGGCCCTTATCGACGCACTGAGTGGCTATACCCATTTGCTCTTCCTTAACAAAAGCTCAGATCGAGAATTGGTGGTTGTTTTCATTATAGTTTCCCTGAAATCCAGAAAAGAAAAATTGCTACCAGAAGAATAGATCAATGAGTTCCCCGATGATTTAGGGAAGAAATTAGGTCCGATGATCGAGATTGAAGAGTTATAGAGGATGATTGAGTTTGATTCAGGGATGAGAAGAAGCTCAAAGTTAGGGTTTTCTGCGAACCACAAATCGAAGAGAAACGAGAAAGATGGTGGTGACGTATTTCAGAGAGATCGGGAAATTGGGGCTGTGGAAGATGATGATTGAGATGTTGTTTGAATTGGTTTTATGGGTTCATGAGGAATGGAGAAATTGGTGATAGATCGATGGGTTCTTACCCATTTTGAGTTTATAAATGAGTTGCAGTTGGAGCTGTTGTTGTTAACAAGGGTTTGTGGAATTGGATCGATTTTCAGAGCTCTGAGACTCAACCAAGAAGAATCAAGGCAAACCATGAAATCAATGGTTGTTTACAGATTGAGAGCTGTGTTGGTGGGCTGAGTTCTGATGATGCTGGTGGTGTTACTGAGATAAAACACAAGGGTGAGCTAAATGGCAACGCAGAGAATGAAATGGTTCGAGTATGATGTGCTCAGATTTGAGATGCAGTCAGCTTAGCCATTGTTGTTGGTGCTGCAATTTCTGGTAGTACAGAACCGAGCCAAGGTGAAGCCGCTGCAGCTCAATTGATGTGTTGCAGTAGGCGATGGCATTAACTCAAAAGGAGTATGAGAAGTTGTGCGGGTGTATGAAGGGATGATGGCAGCTGAGTTAGCAAGTGAATAGTGAAGATGATGTTATGGGACTTACTGTGGTGGTATAGATGAATGTTAGGAGAAAGTCCGTGATCTTTGAGAACTGTAGCTGGTGAGCTGAAGTTGAACTTGCAGTGAAGTAAATGGAGATGCTTAGATGTATGTTAGGACATGATTTTGCAGAGAAGAGCTGCTACTGGTGGAATTCATGGTAGAGAGATCTTCAGCTGCAGTTGCAGCTGGAACTGATGTTGTGGCCAAGAAATTGATACTGCTGGTGTTGCAGTGGTGATTGAATTGAAATTGCAGGCTAGTAGAAGTTGCGGAATGGTCGAGGCTGATGCTATGGGGTCTGTCAAAGGCAAGGATATAATGAATGCAGGGTGTTATGAGATGGAAAGGCAGTGTACTAATGGTGTAAATGAAATGCAGTGATGATGGCTTGAGGCGATTGCGGGTGATAGAATCGGTGGCTTTACCAGATACAGATGGGTGCAGATAAGCAGTGATAATGGCAGGATATGACTCTGGATGTGCACTCACAGATTGGCAGAGAGGTATGGCCTGAGGTAGTGAGAAGTGGTTGTTGCAGGTATACTAGGTGCGGTATTGTAGCGAACAAGTAAGTGGCAGGAAGGCAATGGTGTTGGCATGGAGTTAGAGTTACAAAAGGTGTTATAAGCCACCAGGATGCGGTACAAGCCGCATGTTGTTGGTGGCCGCTACATGGTTATGGTGTTGGTTATTGAGCAAATGGATCGGTAGGATTGCAAGTGGAGTCTGGTTGCAGCTCACTCGAACCGAGAGTGTGTTGCGCTTCATGATGTGTGAAGTTGGAGCTTGGCAGTAATGAGAAGCTTTACCGAGAAGGAAGGCAGAAGTGTAGCGGTTGTCGTTGGCTTCAATGGAGCAGCTAAGAATGGAACGATTGCGGAGTCAGGAGTGCTAAGTTTATAACCTTGTAGGCAGTAATTGGCTGGTGCTTGTTGTGAGCTGTGTTTGGAGATGGAACAAGAAGGCTATATGCTGTTGGCTAGAGATTTTGAAGCCATGAGTTGAATGGAAATGCGTTCTGATCCGCAGGGCTCGAATGAAGGAATTGCAGGAGGCATAGCCATCATGGCTGGAAGTTCACTGGTGTTGCACAATGATAGTGAAACACATTGCAGGCCTGTGCAATGGCCTGAGCCAAGAATAATCAGCTCAATCAGCCAAGTTAGTGACTGACTTAGACCCTGACTCAGGTCTGATTAGCTACCTGACTCAGCTGAGCCTTGACCCGGTTTGACTCAGTGATCTGGACTGAGTTGACCGATTTGACCCGACCGATTTGACCCGTTGACCGGTGGCCGGATGGACTTTGCCGGTCACCTGAGATACCTTCCGGCGACTATTCCGGCCAATTTCCGGGCATAATCCCAGTTTTCCGTCGACGTGTTTTTGGACATATTTTCTACATGGGTTTTTCTCACACATGGGCTTGGTGGACCACTTGGAGATGGATTTTGAGAAGACCTAATATTGGAAGGAGTATCCTTTATGGAAATAGAGAAACATATAAAAGAGAGGACTTTTACTTAATATGGAATGATTCTTTTTGCCTCTACTTTGTTTTCTAGGGTTTAGAACCATGAAGTCTTTTCTCTTTCTTCTTGTTATGAACTCCATGAATATGAGCTGGAGTTTTTATTATTGGTTATGGAATAAGTTGGATTTCCAAATATGGGTTTTAATTCAATAAATTAGTTTTCTCTCATATTATCGTTTATGATTCACCATTAATATTGTTACATGATTTGAATGCTTGTTTAGTCGAGTCGCGAATCGATTGAGTTTGTTTTCATCTCTCTTGCTAGATTAGGATTTATTATACGCAAAAGTGATAAATTCCTGATTACAAGTAGCATAATTGTGATTATTGCTTGTAGTGATACATCCTAGTAGTCACATGTGAGTCATAACCGTTGTTAAATCGGATTAGTGCGTTTTCCACGTTCGATTGCTTTGATTGGCCTGATTTCATAGAACCTAATGCATCTGGGGAATTAAACTTGATTAGTGCTTTTACACGTTAGGTTGTTCCTTTAGGTAGAATTCATATTCGCATCTTTTAATGTGTTTGTTGATGACAAGAGGAGATTAGCGGGATATTCTTGCGATCAAGGTATTCTAGGGTCTTTGATAAAAGTTGAGATTAAAATATCAATTCTAGTTATTGTGTTGAAAACATGTTTGTGAATGAAAAAGAAATCCTTAACCAATACTTTCTTATCCTTGATTTGACTTGTTTGCTTATTTCTTTATTTGTTTTATTTAGTTTATTATAATCACAAAACCCCGGTGTTATTTATAGGGAACCGAAACAATTTGACAACCTAGACCTCTCTGTGGGATCGATCCTTTCTTACCCTTGCTATATTTATATTTTGAGTAGTAAGAAAGTGTAATTTATATTTGTGTCGGCTGACAACCGGTCAAGCATGACCAAATAAAATATAAATTTAGAATATTGCGATCGTTGTAAAATGTTGACCAAATACTGGAACCGAGTATAATTAATAAAAATGTTGATCATGGGATCGTCGTAAAATTATTAGCGTTTGAATCTGGAATTATGAACCTTGGACTCGAAACCCTAATTCGACCAATTGATGGTTTATTGAAAATTAACCACGGAGTGAAGGAGGGACTAGATACATGGGACGATGGTTCGACCATGTAGCGTCCAGATGCTCGAGTGAGCAAATACCAAAGTCTCTTGAAGACCAGGATGATTAAATGCTGGTTTAATCATTTATTAAAATAATGCTCGTCTGAGCCTTAGGTGATAAAACCTAATTAATTATGAAGAGTTGAGGGACCGACCAAGGGGTCATGAAACCGGCCCTGGTTGGTCACAGGATCGAATGACAATCGTTTTATGAAATTCCAAGTTGTTTGGAAGAATTCTGGACCTAATACGTGCAATTGTACAAATTAGGTCAAATTATGAAAATGCGTGTGACTGACTCCTTGCAAGCCAAAGAGCCAACCCGTGTTGGTCAAGGTAATATGCTCACGTCGCCAAAGTGTCTGTGTCTCAGTCCTGAGAATTTTGATATTTTATGATGTTCGTTTGAGCAACATTTTGAGAAAATATGAAGAAATCAAGGATTTTGCTGAAACGGGAGAAACTTCATAAGATAAAGGAAATAATAATAATAAAATGAAGGAATCATGAAGTGTGGGACCGGATATGGCTAAGGCTTGGTCGGCCGGCCAATTAGCCCGGTCCCATGGCACTTTTCCTAATTTTATATTATTTTCATGATTTTATGGAAATATCATGAAATCAAGGAGTTTGTTGAAACCAAGGAGTTTTGTTGAAATCAAGGAGTTTCCTTGAAGTGAAGGAGTTTCCATGAGATGAAGGAAACAAATAATATTAAGAATAATAAAATAAGGGCGTGTGGACCGGCTTGGGCATGGTCGGCCGTGAGTTTTCCCTAATTCTATATTGTTTTCATGATTTGAAGGAAATTTCATGAGATCAAGGAATTTCATGGGATTAGGGAAATAATAATAAAATAATAAGGAATACAAGGTGTGGGACCGGCCAGAACTAGGGCATGACCGGCCGGCTAGTGGGCTTGGTCCCGCACACCTTTCCTAATTAATTATTATTTCCTTAATGTGAAGGAAACACCATAAAATTGAGGAATTTCCGTGAAACGAAGGAATTTTGTTCAAATGAAAGAATTTTCATGAGATCAAGGAAAATAATAAAATATGATAACATATAAAATTGGGCGTGGGACTAGCCACGAGACAGTATCCGGGGGTGGGCCCATCCCCAGCGCCTTGATTAATATTTTATTATTCATTATTTTTTTCCTATTTTGCATAGGTTCATCGTTCCTTCGTATTTTGGAATGCTCGTTTGTGCATTTAGGTGCTCGTTAGTATATTATTGCTGAGTACAGTTGCACCATTTTAGTCGGGGATTACTCGATAGTTGCTCAGATGCCCGTGTGTTGAATATTTATTACTAACCCATGGAATTATGCTGGGAAGAACCATGAATTGAAGCAACGAAATATTATGAATAATGTAGAATATTTTCCAGGGATTTAGTTAATGAATCTAATGATTTAGGAATAATTAATTGATGACTCTATACTAGTACGATCATCTAGGAGCATTAATTATTCATGAATTGGGCGATATGAGCTTGTTGAAGCATCATATTTATTTTATATAGTCAGGGAAAAAATTATTACATCCTGAAGACGTTATTGCTCTATACTAGTAGGCAAGTTGTCTAGGAGCCTTCCAATATTTCGATTCTATATAGAAGTAATTACTGAAATTGCTTAGTATTCATGAGATATGTCGTTGCCTTAGCTGAGAGACTACACATCTACATATACTCTTAGAGACAATATTATCAGTCAGAGATTCTTGCGGCATGGGATTTCATGCTTCGATGAGAGACATGAGCCTCAATACTCATCTGATTGCTGGATCAGGTGCATGTACAATTACGGTTTTACGATTTTAGCTTTTGTCAAAAATCCACCATCTACATTAAGTCCCCTGCTTAGTGAGGGACAGTCATGTTCCTCAGTCAGCACTGGATGGTGATTTTTTAGTTATAGACGAAATAAGTAATTGAACTTAGTCGTAAGATAGAGTGTTACCGGACTTTCGATTGTACGAGCAAACCATGGCTTGAACGAAGATCCCAGTAGCATGATAGAGCATCGTCTGACGAGCGTAAATTGGTGTAGCACCGCTTTTTTTTTTTAATTTCTTTTTCGGAAGTTGATAACTTGTTCATGAGTTGTTCATGTTAAAATTATATATACATATGAATGTATAGACGTGAGTTTTGTAAAAACCCCTGTTTTAGGAACGGGCGTTCGTTCGATCGTTAGTTTAAGAAACTAGCAATAATCCCTAATGTAGGAGAGATTTTTTTTTTAATATGTGAGATTTTAATAAACTCTCGTTTCAAAGGTGGATACTTGTACAAGAGAAAAAGTTTTTTTTTTTTTTGAATAGACGTGCGTCTGTTAGTAAAAAAATTGTCTATGAGCTTTCATGAATTTTTTTTTATCTTCGATATGTAAGCTTTCACAAACTTTTGAAAATATACTCTCAAGGGAGCAAATTTACGTGAGTTTCACGTTAAAACATATTTTTGTAAAATCAATGCTTTGATTTTGTACAACCGTTGAAATTAGTCAATTGTACATGGTGGAATAATGTTTGTATGTGAGTTTTCACAATTGTAGAATGGACGTCTGTCCAATTTTTGAAAAACCAGTGGATGTTAAAATTCACGTGGGTTGTTCACGGTTTTATGGAAATCAAGTCATGATTTTGAATAATGAATTTTGCTCGTCTTTCCAGGTTTGAAGGAACTGACAAGTTTTCGAAATTCTGACGTTATAATCACTACAACTAGTGAAATTGTAAATAGGTAAGAGTTGGATTGTTACCATTTTCGTTACGTGTTTGTTATTGGTACATCCATGACTCCATGTCTTTCGCCTCAGATAGTGGTGACTTCTGGTTACAACCACTCTTCTGGCTCTTTCGGGGAACACTCTATGAAGTCAAAGATGAAGACTTCTGCAGATGCTCGTTGAATCAACCTTTCAGAGACACTGGAAATCCGACACATTGTATGTTTCTCGATCATCTGGGAGTCGTCCGTGCTAAGGTATATGCTTTATTGGTATTAGCACATGCGGAGGGAAAGCAGGGACGTGATGAAATATCACAGAAGAAAAGAGTTGAAGATGAAAGTTCATATCTCATCAGCGAAGCACCGCCGACTCCAAAAGTGAGACTATCGGCTGAATATGAAGTTCGGCTTTGCGTTGATGGTGTATCTCCTGATTTAGATGTGGATGAATGAATAATTTCGCCGTCATCAGAAAATTCAAAAATTAGGTCTTCTAGCAAAAATGTTGTAGAATCTTTTTCCGATGTTGTATTTTCTCGATCTACCCATGTATCCTCATGCCCAAGAAATTTCCAAGATTTATGGAAGAAGCTTTTCGTCTTTTGAGCACGTTTAAAGGCCGAAATAGGTGAAACAGTTAAATTCCAGGAGACCTTCAGAAAATTTTCTGCTGGCATGTGGTCCAATGTTTTGGCCACAAATCTTTGCTTGTTTCTCCTATTGTTGTGAGTTTTGGAAAGGTAGTATATGACATCCATGCGAAGAGAATGGTATATGACCCATCCATAGATTCTTCACCAATTTATCCCAGCTCGCTTCTTTGTGCGGGACAATATAAAATCATCTCAGACGAACTTGTTGTAAAACACTCTTGTTGTGTCTTTGGACCATTCGCTTGTGTCTTGAACGGTTGGTGAAGGATTTCAATGTCATTGATTTATTTGAGATCAGGACCCCTCGATTGATACATGAGCATGGTGCTTGCAACCATCTTGTTTCTGACAGTCGTAGAAACATCACTTCTGAAACCCTGGTCACGGGACCATAACTGAGGCTGCTCTCAAGAGGGGGTGGTGTAATGACCATGGTTTCATGTCCCAGTGATAGCATTCCTTTTATGATGAATGACTAGCACATGAGAATCTGGTGCCACGGGCCTTGGACTGTGAAACTGATTGTCGTGATCAGTGGACCGTTAGTCCCCAGTATTTTGTTTAATATCTCCTTTTCGTTTTCTCTTCTTCTGGAAAGACTTGGATAGAGGACCCATGTAGAAAAATTGATGTAAAGACCTAGGTGGTCGAAGTTGGAGGTACCTTGATGATGTACTTAGTGGAAAGACCTGGTGGATACCGATCAACTGTAGAAGTTATGAATCCCGCCTAAGAATTGCTGCTTGTATGGTGTATGGTCCAGAAGCCGTAAGAACCTCATACGATGTCGGAACTCAATGCTTGACCCCGAATTTTGAAGTTAATAAACTGATCATAATATCGTCATTAAAACAAACGATGTCGCGAGGAAGTCGCAGATAGATAAGATAAACGACGCAATGAATAACGCATGTACAAAACATGAGACTGGCGAGAGTTAAGAAATGTCATGAGAGCAAATGTTTGTGCATCTGCGACACGTCGCGAGACATTCCCGAAAATAAAGGGGAGCTTAGCTGTCATCCACTATGTATTACCCTATATAAAGAGCTAAATAGATCTGTTAGAGGGGGAGATCTTTTTGGAGTTGTTGGGCAAGTCATTAGGAGAGAGAAAGTTTGAGAGTGTATTAATTTCTAAGTGTAATTCTATTCCCTTGTGTAAACTATTCATGGATTCAATCAATAAATATTCTTGATCTTACATCTTTCAATGGACTAATTAAGCAAAATTGAGTAAGGGGTGTAGTGTGGGAAAACCTGCTACTACATATGCGCTAGAAACAGGAGGAGCAGAATTGACGCATTAATAGAGAAAAGATTTGGAGTGATACTCAAGAATTCAAAGAAAAAGAAAAAATGGCTAGAAGAAGAAATGAACAAAGGCAACCAACGATTGTAAGAAGAAGTGGGAGACTTGGCTGGAGAAAGGAGGCATGAAACAGAGAATCGTCAAGGATGAATATGAGAAATGATGGAGAAGATCAAAATCAACCACCGATTTCCCCAAGAGAGCAAATGCGGGCGTGGATTATGATAGAGTAAGTGTGCATACTTGGAGATCCGATTCTCAAGATGAGAGAGAAGAGGAGCAAGAACTGGTGAGCAATGGACAAGGGGAGCAAGGGACGAATGGAGAAACCAATCCAGAAACGAAGAAATCACAAAGATTAGAAAGATTGAGACAAACAATACACGAAGAGAGACTAATAGAGGCGGAAGAACGAGCAAACTTGACAAGACAAATCATGAGTTGAGGATGGAAAATATGAGATTGCAAAATAGAAGATCAAGAAGTAGTGCGAGATCAAGCTCGAGATCGATTAGGGAAGAAAGAGGGAGAGTTCTACCAACAGTAAAGTACCGAGGAAGAAAACCAACAGAAACACAAAATCCAAGCATAGAGCATGGCGAGAGAAGAGGAGAAATGGAAGATCGTTATATTCTCACCAAAATTTTCAAAACGAGCGAAATAGGGAAAATCAAGGAAACATGCAACTCCAAGGGCCGAATGACCCAAAATAGGGAAGAATAATCTTGCACGGAGAGAAGAATTGAGAAGAGACCGAGAGATCGAGGATGACATTGAGAGACACTACATTGAACAAGCGCGACTAGCTCGCGAGAGAGAAAGGATAAGAGCAATAAATGGAAAATCAAGAGATGGAAGAAGCAATCCCAGGAATAACCATGACAACCGCGAAAGAAGAAGGGAACAAAATCGTATCAATAGAAATATCAACGAAGAATATGAGAGGGTGCAGATGATGAGAGCACATGAGAAAAGTCGCACAAGGCGCCGAGGTACACGGTTGAGCCAGAGTGCCCGGATGGATGAACCTACCCTGGCCATTCTTGAATCACTCAATTTGGAGTTGTAGAGGTTAAATTTAAACTAGATCAGCCCTTTAATGAAAGGAGATTAGTTTTATCCGAGGAACTACTTAACGAAGAGTGCACATTTGTAATTTGTAATCCCGTACAAATTGTTCAGATCTCGTAGACCTTTGCAAATACCACGATGACGATAAATGCCATATCTTAAAGAATGGATGAAGATTCTTGATCGGGAATGGTTGATAGAGTGAAACCTTCTCGAGCAACTCTTCCTCATTGATGCGCCCTTTTGGTATGTTGTAGAAGAGACATAGAGAAACTAAAGAATGAAAAAGAGAGGAAAAGAAAACTATATATAGAACATCTTTCATCAAGGAAGTATTGTCCCATTCCTTACTCATTGGTACGTTTTTGTAAACCCATGGGCTGAAGTATGTTGTATCTCATTTGTAGAGGCGATGAGAACATCTTGTCAGAGAAGACTTTGGATTGTGCCCTCCTATATAAAGAGCTAAATAGATCTGTGCAAGCTTTGGGAATACTTTCATGTGATCATGTTATCATGTCTACACACCTTTGATATGAATCATTAGTTCTTGGAGAAGTTGTAGAAGAGACATAGACGAACATCTTTCATGTGTGTTGTATCTCATTTTGTAGAGGCGATGAGAACACTACACACCTTGATATGAATCATTAGTTCTTGAATGGTTAGTTGATGAAGCCCTAGGATGTTGCTCCTGAGACCGTTGTTGATGTTGAGACCATGGACGGAGTTCCTCCAGATATCCTTGTTGATGCCGATATTATAGTTAGAGTTTCTCCAGAGACCGAAAAGGCTAGAACCATGATTATTGACATAGCCTTTGCTCCTCCATCCAGTGAGCCTTTATATTTACGAACTAGTTGGTGGGTTGAGCATTGCCAAGATGAAGGTGTACTGATCAGCCCAAATTCTCTAGAACAATATGAATTTACTGTGAACTGGCTCCGTCAGTGAATCAATGTTGTGGCAGATAGCAGCGGCATTCTCCATTTTGGATGTGAGGAGAAAAGTTCCTTGGTCGTGCAAGGTTTGTGATGCAAAGAGGTCCCGTCGATGAAGTTTCATGGAATCACATCAGGTTGTAATAAATAGATTTGAATCGATCTTTCCCCTAAGATTAAGTCCCCAGTGTATGTTGAAGGAGTTTATGCCATCCATGGATGAATGATGTTGCATCTGCTTCTTCATAAGTCTTATCATGGGATAATGAAGACTTTATCGATTGTAGTTCAGTTACACTTTGATCGTGCAGTTGTTGAATCAGTGTGTCATCGTCGAGATATATTGGTGTTAAATCCAGATGCGCCATTATCGAAGGTGTACTCTTTGATTGGGAGTACAATTTGAATACTTCTTAGATGCTTGAGCGTTGAAGTGCATATTACTTAAGCATCGAATGTAATAGGTTTGATCGTCTCGGCCCTGAGTATCTTTTGTTGATTCAGCATTTCTTTCTTTGCGGCTGTGGGATTCGACATAAGAGCTTTTTGATTTTGTGGCACACATGGACACTCCTGTAAGGCTATGAAGAATCGCCCAAAATGTTGTTTTCCATGCTTGGACAACATCTCAGTAATGACGTCTCAGTGAGATGCTCAATTCAGAGAGGTGTCAGATTTAACCATTTAGTAATATATTAATGTGGTGAAGCTACCCATTCATAATGTCTTGCAGAGTTGCTAGAAGAATTGAGTCCCCATGCTAAGATAGCATGTGAGGAAATAAACAACATAGTCATGGAAGGAATGTGACTTGCCTGAGTGCGGAACCTCTTGATGAATGGCTATGCATCTTTTGCATGTTCTTGCTTCGACCTTGTCAAAGTTCGAAATTTTTCCAAGTGCTCTGATGATGGAATGTTAGCCAAATCTTCTGGATCATAACTTTCTTCAAAAGAGAGATGTGCAACCAAAAGCGCTTTGTCAGTAGCCATCATTTCAGCGTGGATCCACGCTCGTCTGAAGAACATCTCATATCCTGGATCTTCCTGATTATGTGAAACTTGGTTTCTGTCCAGGTTGAACTTATGTTCACTCTGAGGGTGATGTAGCCATAAGTATTTCCGAGCGTTCCTTCAAGGTCTTTGATTGAGAAAGGATCACGAGTAGCTTCTTGTCCCTGCAGATCTGAGGGTTTTCAGTGGAATGATGTTGATGGCGGTGTTAGCATCAATCAACATTCTTCCGAATTCATTTACTCTGAGATGGACCATGGTAAGCTGTCCCCAGTCGTGCATCTCCTTGTCTGTGGATGAAGATTCAAGGAATATTTCCAGGATGGACAGACTCTGACATAATGTAATTCGGTGTTGCGAACATGTCTTTCCTTTGTGCCTTAGACAGATAGAAAAGTTTCACAGATATGCTCGATCAACGATTGGACTACTTCTTTGACTGGTTGTTCAGAGAGTGTAAAGGTTCTGATTGGGAGAGGATTCTTGTGTACTCCTCCAGTCCCTAGTTGAAGTTATTGTGGATCAACCTTATATTTGAATATATGCTTCAAAATATTGCGATTACTTGTTGGATGATGTATCTATGAAGGTGACAGTACCTAGGATTCTCCATTTCGTCTTCAGTCATCTCTCTCCCGATGAACGACAATTTGATTGCACCATCTTGAACCCAGACTTCCAGTAACTCGATCACTCCTTCATGAGAAGAGAGAAGTTTGAGTATGTCTGATCATTTCCCGTTCATTGATGCCGGGTCGAGGTTTGTGCATTTCAGGATTGGTTATCTTTTTCTTGCACTTTTAGAGGATCCTGGGATATTGTAGAAGCGATCCGATGTTGTGAACCATCTTTCCTTTCAGCAACAACGCTGGCTGGAGATTGTATTGATTGTTGAATAGGCGTAGGATGCTTCGAGGTTCTCGACCTTGCAGACTTTGCTCTTTCCAGTAAAGCAGGTGCAGTGGTCGATGATCGTTTGGCTGCTTCATGAATATCTGAGAGAGTATGGAAGTGGAGATTTTCCACCAAGGCTCTGTAGATCGGGATCATTCTGTTGATGCACAAGTCCACCAGTTGTTGTTCAGTGACATTTGGGTCATGACAATCCAAAACTTGGACTCTGAAACTGTTTACATAATTGTTCGGATGTGCATTGTTCTTCTGAGATATATTTCGTAGATCAGAGAAAGTGATCTGCTCTGAGATGAAGAAGTATTTTCTGTAGAAAGAATTAATCATTTCTCCACAACTGACGATACTTCCTGGTGCAACGTTGTTGTACCATGTGTATGCTCTGCTTGTCAGAGACTTTGAGAATTCCTTCAAACGGATGATATGGTTGTTCTCATGTTCACCAAGTGATTCCAGAACCGAGAAACATGTTCTCGAGCATTCCATCATAAAGAGTGAACGTTGAAGAGGTATAACCTTTTGGCAGAGGAATCCTTTGTGTAGCAGCAGGGTATGGAGGTTGGTGATTGTGGATAGAAGGCATCTTTTCTTTTCTATGATCCTCTAAAAGGCGTTCCAGGTCTTCACGAGTGATGAAACTGGATGGTTCTTTCGCTGGTGGATTGTCTACAGCCTTAGAAACTTCCTCATCATCTACAACACGGATCGGAGTGACCTCGCGTTCAGCATCTGAAGACGTTTCTTTAGATTTTCCTTTCTCCTGAGTTTTCTCTGACATCTTGTCTGTAAGAGTCTTGAGATAATTGCATAGTTCCTACTGAGTAGCAGCCATGTCAGTCTGATTCTTGGCAAGAGTCTGTTGCACCTTCATGAGGTCACCAATGGTAGGTGGATTTTCTTTGATTTCTTCAGGAGATTCGCTAGGAGGTGGATTGTTGATAGTGCCAGTATCATTGCTTGTAGCATTGACATGAGTAATCTCTGGAGCACCAGCACTCGGAGGAGTAGTAGTGGCAGGTTGCGCCAGAGAAGTGGTAGTAGCAGGTTGCACCGGAGGAATGGTAGTGGCAGGTTGCGACGGAGGAGTGGTGTTAGCAGTACCACTAGAGCTTGCGATATTAGCGTAAGGTGTTGAACCCGGATTGGTAACTTAACCAGAACTAAGACCGACCATCTTTGTGAGAATTGAGATTGCAACCGAGAGAATGATCTCCCACTGTGTTCGCCAATCTGTAGATGGGGCAAAACGAGTTGCTGGTTTTTACGGAATTGAGGAGACGACCGTGCGGAGGAAACTCCTTGAACCGAGCGAACTCGTTAAACTCACACGGATGCACTGCAAGAAGGGAGTGCTTTGAATTCGATAGATCAATATGTAGTACTCCGGCCTAAACCAAGACAATGGTCGTTTCAGAGTAAATTCGGTCACAAGAGAGGATGGGTCGATCTGTAGGAGGGAAGCTGAGAAATGTGTGAGATCAATGGTGATCGAAGATAATATGTGTGTTGTGTATTCTGCATGGAGAAATAAAATAAGCTCTGATTGATTGAATTTGCTCTGTTGAGAGTAATTTCTCAGACGTTGAGTTGTTAATCTCTTGTTGTCTGTTTTACGAAATATTGTCTTGTTTTCAATCATGATTCAGAGACTTATTTATATTGCTAGAACTGTAAACACCTTGATCCCATGAAGTGTGACAGTTTCTGGAGTCAAAGAGTGAGGAAGTGGAAATCGTGTTAAAACCAGTTGCTCATCGTGCGGAGACTTGGTTGATTTTCCATCCACTACTTTGCTAACTTATTCAATGATTGCACGACTTGCTCACACTCTCATCGTGTGTATGAACACACGTGCCATAGACTGCTAGACCAAAACCCTAGTTAATATCCCCCCATGTGACACGATTGATGTCTCGTGATTGTGGAGTCTGCAAGGCAGACGTGTATTTAGTTAGTCAGTTGCTGACTTCATGGGACGCTGAGTCCTTGTATCGCTGGTTCGAACGTGATTTGCAAATGTTCCGAGACTCATGAATTGAACGTGTCTGTTGAGACAAAAGTGTAATCCTTGAGTAAATATTTATAGTCAAGGTGAGCAAATATTGCTCATTCGATGAATTGTTGAATATTGACAGTTGAACCAATATTTCTTGGTTTGAGCAAATATTGCTCATCTGAGCAATTGTTTCTCGTTTGACGAATTATTGGTAGCATGACCAAATAAAATATAAATTTAAAATACTGGCAACTGAACCGAGTATAATTAATAAAAATGTTGATCATGGGATCGTCGTAAAATTATTAGCGTTTGAATCTGGAATTATGAACCTTGGACTCGAAACCCTAATTCGATCAATTGATGGTTTATTGAAAATTAACCACGGAGTGAAGGAGGGAACGGATACATGGGACGATGGTTCGACCATGTAGCATCCAGATGCTCGAGTGAGCAAATACCAAAGTCTCTTGAAGACCAGGATGATTAAATGTTGGTTTAATAATTTATTAAAATAATGCTTGTCTGAGCCTTAGGTGATAAAACCTAATTAATTATGAAGAGTTGAGGGACCGACCAAGGGGTCATGAAACCGGCCCTGGTTGGTCACAAGATCGAATGACAATCGTTTTATGAAATTCCAAGTTGTTTGGAAGAATTCTGGACCTAATACGTGCAATTGTGCAAATTAGGTCAAATTATGAAAATGCGTGGGACTGACACCTTGCAAGCCAAAGATCCAACCCGTGTTGGTCAAGGTAATATTCTCACGTCGCCAAAGTGTCTGTGTCTCAGTCCTGAGAATTTTGATATTTTCTGATGTTCGTTTGAGCAACATTTTGAGAAAATATGAAGAAATCAAGGATTTTGCTGAAACTGAGGAAACTTCATAAGATGAAGGAAATAATAATAATAAAATGAAGGAATCATGAAGTGTGGGACCGGCTATGGCTAAGGCATGGCCGGCCGGCCAATTAGCCCGGTCCCATGGCACTTTTCCTAATTTTATATTATTTTCATGATTTTATGGAAATATCATGAAATCAAGGAGTTTGTTGAAACCAAGGAGTTTTGTTGAAATCAAGGAGTTTCCTTGAAGTGAAGGAGTTTCCATGAGATGAAAGAAATAAATAATATTAAGAATAATAAAATAAGGGCGTGTGGACCGGCTTGGGCATGGTCGGCCGTGAGTTTTCCCTAATTCTATATTGTTTTCATGATTTGAAGGAAATTTCATGAGATCAAGGAATTTCATGGGATTAGGGAAATAATAATAAAATAATAAGGAATGCAAGGTGTGGGACCGGCCAGAACTAGGGCATGACCGGCTAGTGGGCTTGGTCCCGCACACCTTTCCTAATTAATTATTATTTCCTTAATGTGAAGGAAACACCATAAAACTGAGGAGTTTCTTTGAAACGAAGGAATTTTGTTCAAATGAGGGAATTTTCATGAGATCAAGGAAAATAATAAAATATAAAATTGGGCGTGGGACTAGCCACGACACGACTGGCCGGCCGGTGGGCCCAGTCCCCCAACGCCTTGATTAATATTTTATTATTCATTATTTTCTTCCTATTTTGCATAGGTTCATCGTTCCTTCGTATTTTGGAATGCTCGTTCGTGCATTTAGGTGCTCGTTAGTATATTATTGCTGAGTACACTTGCACCATTTTAGTCGGTCCTTACTCGATATTTTCTCAGATGCCCGTGTGTTGAATATTTATTACTAACCCATGGAATTCTGCTGGGAAGAACCATGAATTTAAGTAACGAAATATTATGAATACTGTAGAATATTTTCCAGGGATTTAGTTAATGAATCTAATGATTTAGGAATATTTAATTGATGACTCTATACTAGTACGATCGTCTAGGAGCATTAATTATTCATGAATTGGGTGATATGAGCTTATTGAAGCGTCATTTTTCTTTTATATAGTTGGGGAAAACATTGTTACATCTTGAAGACGTTATTGTTATATACTAGCAGGCAAGTTGTCTAGGAGCCGTCCAATCATAATGATTCTATATATATGTCTTTTATATAGTCAGGGAAAACATTGTTACATCCGGAAGACGTTATTGGTCTATACTAGTAGGCAAGTTGTCTAAGAGCCGTCCAATCTTTCGATTTTATATAGAAGTAATTACTGAAATTGCTCAGTATTCATGAGATATGTCGTTGCCTCAGCTGAGAGACTACACATCTACATATACTCTGAGAGACAGTATTCTCAGTCAGAGATTCTTGCGGCATGGGCTTTCATGCTTCGATGAGAGACATGAGCCTCAATACTCATCTGATTGCTGGATCAGGTGCATGTACAATTACGGTTTTACGATTTTATCCTTTGTCGAAAATCCACCATCTACATTAAGTCCCCTGCTTAGTGAGGGATAGTCATGTTCCTCAGTCAGCACTGGATGGTGATTTTCTAGTATAGATGAAATAAGTAATTGAATTTAGTCGTAAGATAGAGTGTTACCGGACTTTCGATTGTACGAGCGAACCATGGCTTGAACGAAGATCCCAGTAGCATGATAGAGCATCGACTGACGAGCGTAAATTGGTGTAGCACCGCTTTTTTTTTTTATTTCTTTTTCGGAAGTTGATAATTTGTTCATGTTAAAATTATATATACATATGTATGTATAGACGTGACTTTTGTAAAAACCCTTGTTTTAGGAACGGACGTTCGTTCGATCGTTAGTTTAAGAAACTAGCAATAATCCCTAATGTAGGAGAGATTTTTTTATTATGTGAGATTTTAATAAACTCTCGTTTCAAAGGTGGATGCTTGATCAAGAGAAAAAGTTTTTTTTTTTTTGAATAGACGTGCGTCTGTCAGTAAAAAATTTGTCTATGGGCTTTCATGAAATTTTTTTATCTTCGATATGTAAGCTTTCACAAACTTTTGAAAATATACTCTCGAGGGAGCAAATTTACGTGAGTTTCACGTTAAAACGTATTTTTGTAAAATCAATGCTTTGATTTTGTACAACCGTTGAAAGTAGACAATTATACATGGTGAAATAATGTTTGTATGTGAGTTTTCAGAATTGTAGAATGGACGTCTGCCCAATTTTTGAAAAACCAGTGGATGTTAAAATTCACGTGGGTTGTTCACGGTTTTATGGAAATCAAGTCATGATTTTGAATAATGAATTTTGCTCGTCTTTGCAAGTTTGAAGGAACGGGCAAGTTTTCGAAATTCTGACGTTATAATCACTACAACTAGTGAAATTGTAAATAGGTAAGAGTTGGATTGTTACCATTTTCGTTATGTGTTTGTTATTGGTACATCCATGACTCCATGTCTTTCTCCTCAGATAGTGGTGACTTCTGGTTACAACCACTCTTCTGGCTCTTTCGGGGAACACTCTATGAAGTCAAAGATGAAGACTTCTGCAGATGCTCGGTGAATCAACCTTTCAGAGACGCTGGAAAGCCGACACATTGTATGTTTCTCGATCATCTAGGAGTCGTCCGTGCTAAGGTATTTGCTTTATTGGTATTAGCAGATGTGGAGGGAAAGCAGGGACGTGATGAAATATCACAGAAAAAAAGAGTTGAAGATGAAAAGTTTGGATACTCTGAGAGACATTTTTCTCAGTCAGAGATTCTTGCGGCACGGGCTTTCATGCTTCGATGAGAGACATGAGCCTCAATACTCATTTTATTGCTGGATCAGGAACTTGTACAATTATGGTTTTACGATTTTAGCCTTTGTCAAAAATCCACCATCTATTTACATAAACCCAAAACAGTGCATTTCATTTGTGTGTAACAAGCTAAGTTTTCGATCCAACGGTTGAAAGATATTAGCTTGAATCTAATCATGTTTTCATCTAACTGTGAATATTGAATGCTTTATTACCAAGCTAACATTGATTCCAAACCATGATTTGAAAGATTATATAAGGGAGAACTCTAGCAACTGGGAAACCTAATCCCCACACCTTCCGTGTGATACTAGTTGTTTTAGCTAGAGTCGATTCTCCTTTAACCTTAGGGTTCTTCTTGAAAACCAGGTTAACGACTTAAAGACTTCATCGGGATTGTGAAGCCAGACCGATACTACTTTCTCGTAGTTATGTGATCTGATCTTGCTGATTCTATCGTTTTGAGTAAAATCGTAACGATTGGCTTGAGATTTATATCTCCGATAGGCAATTTAGAAAAGTAGTCACAAATATATTCGTCGATTAAGATTATTGTGAGGTGATTGATAAAACTAGGCTGTTCTTCAGGAATATAAGTCCGGGTTATCAATTGGTTCTTGTTCACCTTGATTTATCAAAAGAAGGAAAAAAACTTGTAGGTATTTCTGTGGGAGACAGATTTATCTATTCAGTAGACTTTTCTGTGTGGTACAGATTTGTTTATTAAAGTCTTCGACTTTGGGTCGTAGCAACTCTTAGTTGTGGGTGAGATCAGCTAAGGGAATCAAGTGCGTAGTATCCTGCTGGGATCACAGACGTAAGGAGCGCAACTGTACCTTGAATCAGTGTGAAATTGATTGGGGTTCAACTACAGTCCAGACCGAAGTTAGTTTGTAGTAGGCTAGTGTCTGTAATGGCTTAATACAGTATGGTGTTCAATCTGGACTAGGTCCCGGGGTTTTCTGTATTTGCGGTTTCCTCGTTAATAAAATTCTGGTGTCTGTGTTATTTTTATTCCGTATTATATTTTGTTATACAATTGAAATATCACAGGTTGTGCGTTTGAATCAATAATCCGACCTTTTGTTGTTGATTGAAATTGATTGATCCTTGAACATTGGTCTTTGGTACTGTTCAAGTGATTTCTCTTGTATTCAATTAGACTCTTAGATTTCTATTTGCTTGAGAAAGAATTGAATCAAGAAAAAGAGATATAACTCTTTGATATACTTTATTAAGATTGAGTCTAGTTGATTCTCTTGAAAGTATATTGGAGTTTGTCCATACAAATTGCTAAGCGAAATATTGGGTGTGGTTGTTGTACCCCGCTTTTTCAATTGGTATCAGAGCAGGCAAACACGTTCAAGAAATTACAAGTATGTGTTTGTAACGATCCGACTCTATGGACAGAGGTGCTATTTATATCAAAGTACCACTAGTCTTCGATGGCTCTATTTACTTATGGTGGAAAATTGCTATGCGAGTTTTTCTTCAAGCACGTGATTTTCAATCATGGTTATATGTTGTTAGTGGCTATGATGCTCCCGTTGTGGCAGTTGGAAATGTAAATGTTCCCAAGAATATTGGTGAATACAATCTCTACGCGAGATACTTGCTGAAAGCAAAATTCCGACGGTTTGAATGCCATTACCCCAAATCTTCAGCATCATGTGTCAAATTGCACTAAGTCTAAAGAAGTTGGGGATATATTAGAAACCGTATTCGAAGGTAATACCAGTGAAAAGGAAGCTAGGCTTCAAAACCGTAATTCCGATTGGGAAAACCTTCGTATGGCAGATGAAGAAACATTTGATGAGTTTAATCACAAAATGTCTGAAATTGTTAATGCATCTTTTGCATTGGGTAAGACTTTTCCTGAATAGCACATTGTGATGAAAATTCTCAGATCGCTGCCATCTATATACGATTCTAAGAAGCATGCCATCGTTGAGGGAAATAACCTTGATACACTTTCCAGAAACACTCTGATAGGAAAGTTAAAATTCTTGATCTTGACACAGGCAGAACGTTCGCGCTCAACTCTGTGACCAAAACAAGTGCATCCCCTCACTTGTCTTGGGCTGATGAATGTTGCTCCAATCATGTTGATTTTGATAAATCACTGATAATCAGGAAGGTCAAGGATTTGATAAAGATAAGGAATAGATGTGATGAATATCCATCTTCAGTTAATGCTTTAGATGATTCAATAAAAGACAAATCTACTCTGGATGTCTCATATGAGTCTACTACAGATTCTCTCTCCATTTCAACTTCTGATTCAGAACTTGAGTATGACGCAGAGTTTCTTGATTTCTTGAATAAAGAGATTCTTCAAGAGAACCTTCACTTAAAGGACTCCTTCAAAAAAATTGAATTATCACTCCAGGCGAAAAATATTGAGATAGAGCGTCTTAATAACAAGTTCGTCAGAACCATGTCTCTAAAGGAAGAAGAGATTAACACTCTCAAATATGACCTGCAAAGGTTATATGGAAGCTCTGACAAAATTGCAGCAATGTTATTTGGTTAGAGATCCTGTGGAAACACTAATGGTTTTGGGTTCAAAAGCAAAACTCAAATCTCAAAGCTCAAAGTTGTCCACTTCAACTATTCAAGAAACAACGACTGCTGATTGTTGTAAACAAGAAGAGTCACAAAAATCCTCATTAACTTGTTCCTTTTGTGGACATTCGAAGCATGATCAAAATACTTGTTGGAGATTTAGAAGGAGCAATAAGAGAATCGCCAAACTTCAAGAGAACATGCAAAAAATGAATCTGGGTCCGGATAAGCAAGCTCTGTTAAAAAAAAAATCCAAATCTAGACGAGGTAAGAAATATGTTTACACGACAACCAGTGATAAGCCACGAAGAAATAAGAGTTGTGAGCATGTGTCTCACTCTGTCACCAACTAATGCTGGTGATGTCCGCATCCTCATTTTTAACTTGGGAAAATGAGGTTTGCTCTAAAAATGGCTCAAGTTGTTGTTTTTTGTAAATCCTTGTCTTATATTTGTTAAGAAAATATTCTCCTAAAAGGATGGAAAGTGGATAACAAATCCTAAAAGACTTAGTCAATGTCTTTTAGGGTTTAGGGTTCATAAATCCGGTTTTTATTCTGGTTTCCTCTCTTTCTCATTTCTGTTCAAAAGATACAGTCTCATGGCTCCTGTGACTAGAGGGATCTCAAAAAGAGATGCAGTTGAAGCAGTTAATGTGTATCTTTGTGAAGGAATCTCTTCCTCAAAAGTAAAGAAAGCGAAGTTGACAATCAATAAAGAAGGTTCTTCCTCTAACTGTCTCTTGTCTGTTTGTTATGATAATAATTTTAGAGGCATGGTGAAAGATTTCATCAACAAGAGAAATGATTTGAAATCTCAAATCGTTTCCTCTTTGGAAAATATAACTCACTACGAACAATTGTTGTCTCTAACCAAGAACACCTTGTGTGAACTAAAAAGAGAACTTAGTGAGTTAACTGACATTAGAGGAATTGAATGATCCTGTAATCAATAGTCTCTTCAATAATGATAAGGAATTCTATGTAGATGCTCTAAGAAAGCTCAATATTGCCTAGTACATCTTTTATTTTCCTGTTTTATTTAGAAGAATAACTAGAGTTTGGAATAGCCATTATTGTGATTACACATATCTATGTCCAACGTTTTCATCTTCACATTTTTAGATTTATTTGTTTAAATTCTAAAATTATTTGGAAAATGATTTTTGTAGTATTAATCTTTATGGTTTTATATATTGCAATTTTTTATGGGATATGTGTGTTTGCGTCCGTGAACTATGATTGTACCATACCTTGTCAAAAGTTAAGTCCTTTATATGTCAATACGCATGTGTTGATAAAAGAAGGAATGAACTTTTGACAAATACAAAAGTTAAGCCTATTATGTCAATTATTGATGGAAGATAGGTTAAAATCATTTGTTTTCAAGGATTATGTCTATTGTATGTCATTGTGCGAATGGTGATGCAAAATAGAATGAATCCTTGCTTATTCCACGGTATAAGGTCGATCTCCGATCCACAATTTTTGTGTACATACTGTGTTGTCCCATAAGGTGTCTTATGTTGAGCACAATCGACTGAGTTATTCTTTGGCTTAGTTGTTGCTCCGTGAGATACTTTGTGTCGAGCATGTACAACTAAATTAATCATCCTTGTTTGGTTATTTAGTTGTTGCTCCGTAAGTTCTCTTATGTCGAGCATGGCCAATTAAATTGATTATTGTTTGTGGTTAATTTGGTTGTATATTCCGATTATATCAATTATGGGTTTTCTTGTGATTAATCTAATTGAGTAATGTTGAGTCTCCATAAGTTCACTTATGTTGAGCATTTCCGATTAAATTAATCATGGGTTCTCTTGTGGTTAATTTAATTGAATATTTTGGATTCAAATTCATACTTGTATGTGATTTGTTATGTCCAAAGAAATCCTTCTTTTCTTTTGAAATTAAGGTCGCTCTTGTTGTTCTTTCAGGAATTTCATATTATGGGGGAGAGTTCTTAATTGAACTTGTGCTTAATTGCCAAATCTTTGTGGGGAGTGCGGCTGTGGATATGGGTTATCTTGTATCTTTATAAACTCCTTGATTAATGCATTTAGCTTCGGCTATATGATTGCATCTAAATAAGATGATATGTTCTTTCTTTTGGTCATGAAGTGTCTCTTTCGGAAATTTCATTAAGATCCCATTTTCGTACCTTTGCCAATTTTATTGACAAAAAGAGGGAGCATTAATATGTAGTTCACACTACAAATACATATGGTTTTCGGATCATTATGTAAGGGGGAGTGGTTTCCATATGAGATGGAGTATTGACTAAGGGGGAGTGATACATATCACCATAGTATTGTTGTCGAAGTTGTGATGCAATTGAACTTTGATACTATATAATGATACTATGACACTGTATAACAATGATTGATACATGTGTATCTTCCTCTCTCCGGGAACTAGTGATCCTCAAGAAGGATTGAGGATATAATTGTAATTTAAGGAAGGAATACTGGTTTTTAGGCAGTATTCTTAGATAAGGAATATTCCTAGATAAGGTAATATTCCTAGATAAGGAAATATACCTAGAAAGGGAATATTTCCTAGACAAGGTAATATACCTAGAAAAGGAAATATACCTAGAAAAGGAATTACTCCTTGATAAGGAGATAGATTCCTAGAAGGTTTTTGGGAAACTGTTAAAACTATAAATAGAGATGTTTAGCTCATAGCTAATACATCTAGTGTGTGGTTTGTGATACAGACACACCTATATCGGAGAGAGAAGTTTGTGAGGCAACTAATTATCGTAAAAGCAAACTTAGCAAAACATTTTAAGGTTGATCCACTGTTTAGAGAGATTGTGAGCGTAACAAAGAGAGAATTGTAAAAGTTTTCTTGTTCATAATCTAGAGAAGATATTTTCTTCGAAGTTGGTTCCTAGTGTGTTCTGTTTTCTAGTTTTCGTCTATTATTATTTTGATTTCCGCCTCTATAATAATAGTCACCAAGGTACAAGATCAATACGTATCAATGGTTGAGAACTCTTGTTTTCTCGTTGTTATAGCTACGAATTTTCAACAACGATGATGCGGAACCTACAACCTTTGGGATCATTGGAGTACTTGGAAGTGACGAAGATTTCGAGTAATGTTGAAGATTAGGCATGTGGAATAGGAGTTACAAAAGTTAATTCATTTATTTTTTGTATTTCATATGTATTGATAGTTTTGTCACTAAAATTGACAAAGCTTGAGATTCTTAGAGCATTGCTCGGTCGAACTCGCATGCATTGCTATCTCAAGCATGTTTGTCAATGTTAGTGATCAAAACTATAAGTCTTGATTTCTAGTCTACTATAGCTAAGTCTCGGACTAGGATAGAAAGTGTAGTTGAGCTCAAGAACTCCATGGCAATCATCATACAAGACGAAGGACTACTCAAGGAACTGGTGGATCTTCATCGACTAAAAGGTATGTGGAGACTTGAACTTATCTATCACTCAAAAGTCTATCTACTTTATCTCATATTTTGAGTCACAAGCGTTTTGCTATATAGACTTTGATTATACACATTTGCTATTTCAAGCCGAGTTTAACTCGCCTATCTATTTCTCGAAATATGTGTTGGTAAGCTTTTTCTTTGGCCAAGTTCATCTTACCTAGTGACGAAAGTCATGACACATTTCAATCACTTTGAAAATTGCTTACTTTGAAGAAATGTCCTCTAAGAATGTTTCACTGATTGAAATGAGAGTTTAGATCATATAACCAATGATGGATATAAGCATTGTGTGTCAACACATATATGTATAAGTCATTTTTTCTTTGAACCGAAGTTTGCGAACTTTGTTGATCAAGAGAACCGGAACAAGAGTCGTGAACTCAGTCCGCGAACCCAGTCCGCGGACTGGCGGAAGTTCTCGACCCGAGAAAATCTGCTGGAGTTTGAGAACTCCTTCTGGGAACTTAAGTCCGCGAACTAAGTCTGCGAACTTAAGTTGGTTATATCTAAATACGATTGTTTGTCAACTTATTTATATTAACTAAGGAATGCAAAATGCAAACCGTGGCTATATAGTTCATGAACCGATTCGAGTGAATCAAATCGTTTTTGCTTCGATTGTGTCTTGTGTAGTTACATTGCAATTGAACAACTCTCTAACTAGTTTATTTGAGTCATTTGAACTAGTTATGGTGAAGGAGAACATGGTTGATACGAAAGTGCTCATATGGCTAACCATTTGGTTAGCTATTATTGAACCAACAAATGTTCATGTTTGGGTACGGTTACATAAACCCAAAATAGTACATTTCATTTGTGTGTAACAAGCTAAGTTTTCGATCCAACGGTTGAAAGATATTAGCTTGAATCTAATTAGGTTTTCATCTAACGGTGAATATTGAATGCTTTGTTACCAAGCTAACATTGATTCCAAACCCTGATTTGAAAGACTATATAAGGGAGAACTCTAGCAACTGGGAAACCTAATCCCCACACCTTCCGTGTGATACTAGTTGTATTATCTAGAGTCGATTCTCCTTTAACCTTAGGTTTCTTCTTGAAAACCAGGTTAATGAATTGAAGACTTCATTGGGATTGTGAAGCCAGACCGATACTACTTTCTCGTAGTTGTGTGATCTGATCTTGTTGATTCTATCGCTTTGAGTACAATCGTAACGATTGGCTTGAGATTTATATCTCCGATAGGCAATATAGAAAAGTAGTTAAAAATATATTCCTCTCATCGTTTGTGATTCCACAATATCTTCTTTCGCCGCGTCGATTAAGATTATTGTGAGATGATTGATAAAACTAGGCTGTTCTTCAGGAATATAAGTCCGGGTTATCAATTGGTTCCTGTTCACCTTGATTTATCAAAAGACGGAAAAATACTTGTAGGTATTTCTGTGGGAGATAGATTTATCTATTCTGTAGACTTTTCTGTGTGGTACAGATTTGTTTATTAAAGTCTTCGACTTTGGGTCGTAGGAACTCTTAGTTGTGGGTGAGATCAGCTAAGGGAATCAAGTTCGTAGTATCCTGCTGGGATCAGAGATGTAAGGAGCGCAACTGTACCTTGAATCAGTGTGAGATTGATTGGGGTTCAACTACAGTCCAAACCGAAGTTAGCTTGTAGTATGCTAGTGTCTGTAGCGTCTTAATACAGTGTGGTGTTCAATCTGGACTAGGTCCCGGGGTTTTTCTGCATTTGCGGTTTCCTTGTTAACAAAGTTCTGGTGTCTGTGTTATTTCTATTCCGCATTATATTTTCTTATAAAATTGAAATATCACAGGTTGTGCGTTTGAATCAATCAATTGGAAATCCGACCTTTGGTTGTTGATTGAAATTGATTGATCCTTGAACATTGGTCTTTGGTACCGTTTAAGTGATTTCTCTTGTATTCAATTAGACTCGCAGATTTCTATTTGCTTGAGAAAGAATTGAATCAAGAAAGATAAATATAACTCTTTGATATACTTTATTAAGATTGAGTCTAGTTGATTCTCTTGAAAGTATATTGGAGTTTGTCCATACATATTGCTAAGCGAAATATTGGGTGTGGTTGTTGTACCCTCGCTTTTTCAACACTTACTACTATCCCTTCCCCTGAAGAAATTTTCTTAGTCTAAAAAAAACTGAAACCAAATAAATCCCCAGGACCTGATGGCCTTCCAGCTAGTTTCTTTAAGATGAACTGGGAAACAGTAGGAGAACAAGTTATATCCTTTATTCAGTACTTTTTTCAGAACGGGAGAGCTGCATCCTGAGTTTAACAAAACTTACATGTTTCTTATTCCTAAAAAAAGACATCCCAAAGATCCTAGTCAATTTAGACCAATTGGACTTTGTAATACTATTTACAAAATTATAGCGAAAATTCTAGCTAATAGGATAAAACCTCTTCTTAACTCTATTATCTCTCCTTTTCAAGCTGCTTTTCTTTCTAGTAGACAAATTTCAGATAACATAGTGATTTCCCATGAGCTTATTCATTCCTTTAATAAAAAGAAAATTAAGCATGCTGTAATGGGTATTAAAATTGATATGTCTAAGGCTTTTGATAGGATTAAATGGGATTTTCTTATTTCCTCAATGAAAGCTATTGGTTTTGATCAAGCTTTCTGTAATCTTATTTACCAATGTCTCTCTTCTACTTCTATTGCTGTCTTGCTCAATGGGAGTCCAAGAATTTTTTCCAAACCTTCTAGAGGTCTTAGACAAGGAGATCACTTATCTCCTTATCTGTTTATCATCTGTATGGATATCTTCTCTAGACTCCTGCTAACTAGTGAAGAGGAAAAAGCAATTCATGGCATAAAACTAACCCCAAAGAACAGTCCTATTTCCCACCTATTCTTTGCAGATGATTGCCTTCTGTTTATTAGAGCATACCTAAAAGAATGCCATAACATACTAAAAATAATAGAAACTTTTAGTAAAGCCTTTGGTCAATTAATCAACTTTGATAAATCATGAATCTTTTTCAGTAAAAAGGTCCAACCTAAACACCAGAGAATGATCAGTAGGCTGTTGAAGATCAAACAAATAGAATTAAAGGATTCTTACCTAGGCACCCCTATGTTCATAGATAGAGCAAAAATATAAATATTTGAAGGGATCATTGAAAAAATGGAACAGAAAGTTCAAGGATGGGTAGGTAAAATTCTAGCTCAGTCTAGTAAAATGGTACTTAACAAAGCAACCTTAGCTAGTATGGCTAGTTATCAGACGGGATGTTTTATCCTACCTAAAAAGATTACTAACAAAATTGATGCTCTTCAAAGAGACTTCTGGTGGGGAAAAGAAACCAACTATAAAGGTTACTGTCCAAAATCTTATTCCTGTTTATGTAAGACAATTAGTAAAGGGGGTTAGGATTTAGAAATGCACATAAATTCAATTTAGCTCTTATAACTAAGTTAGCTTGGAGACTTTTGACAGGACCTAAGGCCCTATGGGTAACACAACTAAAACCTAGATATTTTAGGAAATCTTCAGCTTTTAGAGCTAAAATCCCTTCCACCTGTTCTTGGATTTGGAAATGCATCTACAAAGGAATTAAACTAGTTCAACAAAATAGTATCTGGGAAATAGAGGATGTGCATAGTGTCAAAATATATGGGAGGATAATTGGTTACCTAATCTCACATGAACTCTTTCCCAATACAGAACTGCAACTAATTCTTTTTTAATCCTTGTAAAGGATGTGATTGATCCTAATACAAAAAAATGGAATGAATCTTTGAATCATGCCTCTTTCTCCTACATTTTAGCTCAGAAAATCTATAACATGAATTGCCATAGGTAATAATATGGTAACCAAAGAAGATACTTTAAGATGGCTTCTCACCAAATCTGGAAAATTCTCAGTTAAATCTATGTATCATAAGCTAAATGAGAAAACTATAAACAATTATAACCTAGGTCAACCTGAATTATTTTGGAAACATCTATGGGCTTTAGAAGTATCACAAAGAATTAAGATTTTCACTTGAAAATGTTTACAAAATGCAGTTTCTACTAATCTTAAACTGTCTAGATTTAAGAAAGATATAACCCCTGCCTGTACTTTTGGTTGTATGGAATCAGAATCTATTGAACATCTTTTCTTGCATAACTCCTTTGCTAAAGTTGTGTGGCTACTGATCCATATCCAGTAGAATTAAACTTTAGTACCTTTACTTCCTTTTTAGATGTCTGCAAAGACTGGATGGGAAAGAACAATCCATCTATCCCTATAGAAATTATTATGACCAAAATCTGGTTTATTTGGAAAGAGAGATGCAATAGAACTTTTAGTAAACAACAACAAACTCATAACTAGTTAGCTCTAGAAATCCAAAGACACTCGATGTCCTGGCATAAGGATAAATATACAACTCATACAGGATCATCTAATACAAGAAATGTTCCCAATGATATATGACAAGCTTCGGGAAAGGGTCAAAACAAAATAAACATTGATGCAGCCTGGACTTCTATAGACATGCCGGCAGGGTTTCTTTAATTTTCAGAAATGCTGCAGGAAACTTTGAACAAGAAAGAGCATGACCAATTGCAGCTTCATCTCCAGAAGAAGCAGAAGCGCTAGGACTTCTACAAGCAGCTTAGTGGGCTAAAGAGGAAAAGCTTTCCAATTTCAGTGTAGAAGGTGACTGTAAGAATTTGTTTGACTATATAAATGGGATACCATCTCAGATTACTTGGCAAAATCGACCCATCATGGACGAAGTTAGTAGAGAGTTTAAATTTTGTCACAATTTTTTGGGTTTTTTTTATGTGCCAAGAACAACAAACAATGTAGCTAATATCTTGGCTTGGGAAGCTAAATTATTCAGAAACTCCCTTAATTGGAAAAATGAACCACCGTTATGTATTAAATTTCCTTTAGAAGTAGATAAATCAAATGTTTGGGTGGAGACTAATACCCCAACATTCGATGGCTCTACTCAACATGATGTAAGGGTGTTGGAAACAAAGCACAAAAAACAGATTACAAAATAATGAATCTCAAACAGCTGAGTCGCGGACTAGGTCGCTATCTTTAAGGTGTTTCGTGACTCTGCCTCTTGATTGTGATAGCAGTCAATTCTTTGTCGAAAATCCTATGGGATAAAACAGTTGATACTCTCTTGCTCGATTTCTCTACACTATGAGAAATCGAACTAACAAATACTCTCTCTAACACTTGCTCAGAACACGAAATAGATGAAAAACTGTATATTCATCTTCTCCAGAAACTTTTCTTATATAACTCAAAAAACATCAATGCGGTTTTAATGAAAATAAATTTCGCAATAAGTGCCCACAGAAAATCCTCCATAACAGTCTTAAAACGGCAACATTATAATTACCAGAAATTAATACAATTAATTATGAATATTAAGTTGAAAACTGTTTTGGAAATCAAGAGTTAAAAACAGACCTCCCAAGGCCTCGCTCTCCCGGATTTTAATAAATATTATAGATATATAAATATACCTATTCAAATGCATGGGGTGAGACTTGAACCCAAGTCTATAGTGTGAGAGCCCAAAAAAAATAATCCTAGGTAAGAATCTTTAAAAAAAAAAAAAATGACATCAAAATAGGCGCAAAAGTTTAATGCGCTCCAGGAGGTCCCAGGTTCGAGTCCCCAATGACGTAATATTGCAGGAATTAACATGGAAGGTAGTGTTAGCTTGCCCCCCCTTGTGACACAATCTCAGCCCCCTCCCGCCGTTTCGGCTCCCTTACTAGGTTACCCATGAGGCTCGCTGGTAGGTTAGCACAACAACCTGTTCAATTAATGTAGTAGTATGTCGTTGGAGCTTAGCTTGTTAGGCTTCCAACTAGTTTCATGTAATAATCCTTATCCAATAATATAATAATATTTTAAATAGGCTATAAAAGATAACCTTAACCGGACTATGCCTGGGCCTAAAAATCGACTAACCACGAAAAGGCTGAGGGATACCAAACGGAAAAGTAGTTTATTTACAACAGAAATAAAATAAGGACACGGATGGCACCAAATGACGAATAGTCGCGACATCTAAGCGGACGATGGCAATAATTGCGACATCTAGGGTTTTTCTTTTCTTTTCTGTTCTTTTTTTTTTTTTTTTTTGAAAAAACATAAACCCCTCTCCTTCCTCCTTGGGAGGAAATAAAACCATAAAAACATCCCAATCTGATAGAACTGACTGACAGATACAGAGAAGAGATGGAGAAATGCAAGGAGAAGAAAGTGTTGCTATTTTATTGTGTTGAGTCCGAAGATCTTGCTAGAAAAGTTGCTTCAGAATCCGATTCTATACAACTTCAGTCTATTAATTGGAGGTTTGTCTCCTCTCACTCTATAAATCCTTTTCAAAACCCTGAATATATTGGTTTTCATTTTCGGTGAAGATTCTAGGGTTTAGTGGTTATTTTGATTTTTTTTTTTGGTTTTTTTTTTTTGGATGTTAGCTGTGTTTTTAATCGATTGGTATTACTCAGAATAAGACATTCTTAATTGGAATTTTATGTTGTAATTCCAGAGAGGGATAATATTTTTTAGTCATTCTTAATTTGAATTTTGAGGTTGATAATGGAAAACCCTATGGGGTTAAGTTTAACTTTTCAATAATGACTCCCCGGAAAATTTACATTGAATGGTATCCATGGTTGATAAGCAAGCTTAGCTACCATACTGTCTCAAGCATTGTATTTTACTTTTATTTGCTATCATATTTTCATTTTTCCCTACATTTTACATGCCTTGCCTTGTGATGTAAATTTGAATTCTGTTTCGGTTTTGCACTCTTTTGCATTGTGTGATGTACTTGCAGTTTTATAATTCAGGGTCATTAGCACTTTCTGTTTTCACTACAACTATTCTGGTCATGTGTAGATGAACTGAGTGATTTTTTTCTTCAAAATTACGGGACTACTGATACAATTTAATGTATCTTTCAGGAGCTTTGATGATGGATTTCCTAATCTTTTCATCAACAATGCGCAAGACATCCGAGGCCAGCATGTTGCTTTCTTAGCTTCTTTCAGTTCTCCAGCTGTCATCTTTGAGCAACTCTCAGTCATTTTCGCTCTCCCTAGGTTATTTGTAGCATCGTTTACGCTTGTTTTACCATTCTTTCCAACCGGTTCTTTTGAACGCATGGAAGAGGAAGGAGATGTTGCAACTGCGTTTACCATGGCAAGGATATTATCTAATATACCCATATCAAGGGGAGGTCCAGCCAGTTTGGTCATCTATGATATACATGCTTTGCAGGTTGGTTCTACTATGCTCCATTCTCTCTGTGTATTTTTCCTGATTTACTCTTTTTCAGATTTCCTAGGTATTGCAAGATTGGTTAACACATATAATAGTTTTACAACGACATCTTTACCAGACGAATCAAGACTTCACCGGAATACATGATATTCCTGGATATCCATCCTTTGACAAATCTATGGCTCACATATGGCTCAGCCAACCCCTGATTTGCCTAAAGTTTGTCCAAACAAACCATCGTAGAAAAAGAATTAAATTTACTATTATATCATCCCTTCTCTGCTTGGTTTTTCCTTCAAATTTGAACTTTTTCGCAGGGGTGGTGCTTATTTGTTAATTTTAATACGAGGTTCAAGTTTTTCTGAGAAATAGATTTTACACTTCAGCACAATCTCAATACCCTTCACCCTCTTAAATAAATCCATCCAAAAGACATCAACTTGAATTTTGTTGTGTAACAAAAGATTAGCATAATTAAGTTCAACAAATAGGTATTTCATTTTATCCAAAATCAAATTTTAAACAATGTTTTTTGGTGTTGTAGTGTTTTGCTTCTTCACAACATCGCTTCTTATTTGTTGGTTGTAACTCTGTGTATATATTCTGCCTTTATAATTATCGCTACTAGTCAATTTTGTAATTTCTTATGTCGTGTGGTTGTTTTCCTCAGCCATGTTTATGTGATCTTTGTATTTATCTTGGATGACCATTTTCTTTTACAGGAAAGGTTTTACTTTGGAGATCACGTTTTGCCATGTTTCGAGACTGGAATCCCCCTATTGAAGCAACGGCTTGATCAGCTTCCTGATGCAGACAATGTGTGTACAAATTAGCCTAATCAACATTCCAGTTCTAAAATATATTAAAACTAAAAGTAGTTTCTGTTAGTTCTTTCCCCCAAACCATAATCAGTTGGCCAACTTGGCCTCATAAGGTTTATCAGTTACTGGATGAAAAATATGGCTAGGCATCTTAAAGATTTGCTATAGTATCAGTTTTCGTCATAATTTATGTATATCTGTACTCAGTTTCTTGTTTTTTCCCTCCCGTGTGGTTCAGCGTAACTCATCAATCTAACAATCAATTGCTTTCTAGATTGTCGTGGCATTTCCTGATGATGGAGCATGGAAACGTTTCTACAAGCAGTTGCAGCATTATCCCATGGTTCTCGTGTTACATATACATCTATTACATTTCACTAATATTTGGTTACCTCTGAGCGCTGGGTCTAATTTATCTTGTTGACAGGTTGTGTGTACTAAAGTTCGCGAAGGTGATAAAAGAATAGTTCGACTCAAAGAAGGAAACCCAGCTGGCCGGCATGTCGTTATTGTTGATGATTTGGTGCAATCTGGAGGGACCCTCATTGAGTGCCAGGTATGCAGTTTTCAAATTAAACAGACACAATATATGGTTTCATGAAGAATCATTCGATTCATGAAAATTCCTTGACTTTTCTTTTCATTCGTATTACTGCTTTTATTGCCACCAGCTCTATTGAGGTTAGACTTAAAATCTAAAAAGTGGGCCATTTCGAGTATAATTATTTGTAATAAATACTGGCGTTCCATCCAACTCCAATGGTTATCCTTTATACACAGATATAGGGATGAGATGAGCATAATGCTAACATGCAATGAGCCGCATCGTTGCATGAATGATACTGCTACATCACATCCATGTTATGAGAGATGGTTATAATACTCCCACTTGGATGTCCACTACTCTAAAATGGTTGCAATTCTTCCTCCTTTCTGGTTTTTGTCCTTTGGGCATTTCCAACCAAGATTTATAGAGGCAATTATTTTTGAATTGATAGACATCCAAGAGGGATTGTTGTAATCACCTCTTCATTTTTGGCTCTTTATGTGTCTGTCCTTTCTGCCGTGGCACGATACAATCCTTGCAATCATGTGACCTACTGCATTCATCTGTGTCTCTTTCATGTCCCCGTACAGTTGTATCCATGGGGTTGCATTGAATGCCTTACAGAGGAGTTAGTAACACTAACATATGTCTCAATCTTTTATGCTCTTATGTTTTATGCTCAAATTGGCAACTGAAATTATATACAATGGTAGACCAAAGTACTGTCAAACAGCCATTTTTCTTCTGCATTGACAGAATCAGCTTATTAAGTGTAACAACTTTTTAGATGGAAGATCTGAATTGCAATGCAGAAGCAAAACAAAAGTCTGTCCAAGTTTGATATATAAACATCCTCTACTTTAGTCTATCCAATGCATGTAATCTGAGAACAATCGCTTGGACATTTGTTAGAAGGATACGACTAATGTTATGGGCAACTTTATTTGATGACCAGATCACGTGTCTGTGTTCGATTTTGACTTGGCTGATGTGACATTTGGTCAGATTATGCAGTACTAGTACAGCTCATTGTTTATTTACAGGAATAGACTTTTATCAATCGTGTATAAGATCCCAATGACCTGCTATTGTATTGATGATCATTATCTTTGTTTTCTATATGCTCAGAAAGTTTTGGCGGCTCATGGTGCTACTAAGGTCAGTGCGTATGTTACCCATGGCGTGTTCCCCAAGCGTTCATGGGAGCGATTTACATCCTGCAATGAAAGTAAGCACCCTATTCACCTACAATCATTCTGATTTTGCTCTTTCGGGATTTTAATTTTTTTTTTTCTTCAAACTGTTATTTTTACCTTTCAGAGGAGGGCTCACAAAGAGCATTCTCTTACTTTTGGATCACGGATTCCTGCTCACACACAGTGAAAGCTATAGGTGACAGAGCTCCTTTTGAGGTTCTGAGTCTGGCTGGGTCTATCGCCGACGCCCTTCAAATCTAATGACAAAAAGCATCTGATCTTAGAGTTGGTTTTCTTTGCCTGCTGTAATACTGTGAAGTTCAATTTTTTGTGCAGAACATGCTTTAATCAAATGGTATTTGAATAATATACACCAGGAAAAAAAAATCTGCTGTTTTTTTCTTTCTCCATACCTTTACCAAAACAAATTATCTATTGTTTTCATATACATTGTCCTGTCAAAGTGGCCAAAGTCAATAGCATGACATTTTGGGTTAGGAGGGCTGAGTGGGGGAATAACATTTTTGTTCCATGTCAAAGTGGCCAAAGCCAGATAGCAATACGGGCATTTGGTCTAGTGGTATGATTCTCGCTTAAAAATTTAGTTAGGAGGCGGCATTTCAAATCTAGGGTAGTGTAGTTAGTTCTCGTGAAGACCTGCTCTTATACTATTTGTGAATCATCTATATTCTGTGGCTATGCTTCCCACTAGAAGAAGCTTCAAACATCACCAACAGAAATCCAACAGGTCTACTGCCTCTGATTCACTTAATGTGACCAGATGTGTACAAATAACATCTGCCAACTCAGTAATTATTGCCAATCACTTACTGACACGTCATCAGTAGAAACGTCACATCAGCAAGGTGGTCCAGTCAGCATTGACATGTCAGCAATAACTGCCACGCCAGCAATGTGACCAGATGTGTACAAATAGTGCAATGCAGAGCACAAAAAGGAAAGATGTAGGTGAACCTCTTCTAGAATAACATCATGAAAGATTTAAAACAGTAAAGCCATTTTAGATTGATTGGCCATAGATCGGGAACACAATCATAAGAAAATGCCAGGACGAGGAATGCAACAGGTGAAAAATGATGAAAGAAGAAACCCGAGTGAAGAAAATTCACAACGCTCGCGCAAACTGCCATCTATTACATTCTCCCTTGTACCTGTCATCTATTACATTCCAGACCAAATTTTCACCTACTAGCACAGATCAACCGCTCATTTTGAAAGCCAACTTTATATGGCATTTATCTTGCTGGGAGAACTGATCCTTCAATATTACTCTCAAAGCGCCTTGGATCGAAGTGAACTGTTCCTTTGTAGGAATGTTACCATCATTGAACGATCGATTTCTGCGTCAAGTAGAACGTTGATTTTTTTTTGCACAGAGGTGCATTGATGCATCATTTGGGTTACTAGATCTTCATGATTTTTCTGTACTTCACTTTCAGCATGATGGACCTGCTCCTGGTCCCTCCCATGCTCATCAACATGACCCTGCTCAAACCACATGCACATTGTAGCCCAAAATATAAGATCTACGGTTAAGATCGGTAGTTTTAAATTAAATTAAAAAAGTTATATTTTATACATGACTAAATTAACCTTTATCAATTAGTAAAAATATTTCTTAATAATCGGGGAACACATTAGTCATGGGCGTTTTTTATGGGAGTCTTCTATGGGTGACCGTTTTCCTTTTCTTTTGGTAAAGAAAAAAAAATCCAATATTTACACAATCTTGGTTAATTTGTTTCCTCAATTTACAGTTATTCTCTTTCATTATGGTAATCTCTTCCGTTTCTCTTTCTACCAGCTACCTATTCATCTTCATCCATAACTGTATTACATTTCGAATACATGTGTGGTGATGTGTTGATGGTAGATCCAACTGATGAAGAAATGGAAGATGTCAAGATGTGTTGGGTGCATCAAAATGAAAGGTGGGAAAATTGGATTTTCACTATCGATTTGCTTACGGAGGTTTGTATGGAGAGTCCGCTGAAAGGATTAATTCAAGAACTTGCTAATAGTAGTACGAAGATGAAAGAAAACATTTCTTATGGAGTTCGAGAGACCTGATTTGGCTTCACCAGTACTATTTGGTCTCTCCTTGAAACATGTGAACAATACCTCAATCCATTAAATTACGAAGATGACTTTCCCTTCACAAGAAACGGTGTATTGAGTTCGTTCTTTTTATTTGAATAGGATCAATAATTTTGTCAAGAAATCATCACGTCAAACCCATGTTGAGGCTCACATAATTTTTGTATTTTGGTAACAGAAACCATCTAATCATATGCTTGATTTCGCTTATCTGTTTACAAGTATTTTGAATAGAAAAAATGGATTTTCACTGTCGATTTGCTAGACTTGCACATATACCCACTGAATTTTCTTGTCAAATAATTTTCCAGCCTCAAATGATATCAAGATTTCACCTTCAGGGTGCGAACATCGACCTATGTCAATAATCTTATACTAATATAAAGAAAAGAGCTCTTTTTGGTAGGAGACCCCCTAAATTACTTAGTTGTCCCTATTTTTTATATATTTACGTAAATACCATTGTTTTGAAAATAGATCAAAATTTTAAAAAACTTAATATCTTTCAAAATATACACAGGATTTTTATAAAATTTATATATTTGAAAATCTCTTTCAATTATCTATGTAACGAGTACAAATAAGAATAGTAAATTTTTGTTTTAGGAAAAAAATTCCATAGATTTCAAATTTAGTATTGTTGGATGAGTAAAAATTCAAGCATGTGCATTGCACATGTGTCCTTACTAGTGATTATAGTGATTATAGGTGTTACTTCCAGTATCACGTTACCCCATTTCTTCCGAAGGTGATAGATGTTTCTTTCACTATTATCAAAAGTGATAGCTACATTTTTCACGAAAAATGACTTGTGAAAACAAACACTTTCACATCATTCAAAGGTGTAAACTGCAATTTTCACAAGTCCTCGATAGTTATTTCACGAGAAAACCCACATTTTCACTTAAAGAGCATGAAGCTATAGCTGTGAAAACAAGAATTTTCATCTAAGGTGAAATATCAATCTTTCACATTATTCCAATGTGAAAAATCCATGTAGCACATATCTCTTTGGAGAAAAATCAAACTATCATGGTATGGTACGGTGAGAACTTGTTTATTTATATTAGAATAGAAAGAATGAGTTAATACTAACGTAAGGGAGATCCATCAAACCCTGAATAGCTTCTTTTCGAGTTAACACCTTTTACTTATTATAGTGGTATAGCGACCAAAGAACCACAAACTTACATAAAAAGTAGCTCAACTATACGGACCCAGAATGTTAGAAGGAACCAAAATTAACTTTATAAAGGTGAAGCAGCTTGCTAAAATTACATTCCTCTTATGACGATAGTACAGTCGAACGGTGGTGATAAATGGATATTTTTCGAAGAGTAAAAATAATCAACGATGAACAAGGGTGATAACTAGGATTTTTTTAACTGAGAAGAAACTTTAAAGCTCTAAAACGATGTTAATGGAAGGGTTTTGGCGCCGTCAAAAACGGCGTTATTAATGACGAGATAAAAACGGCAATATTAATGAAGAGGTAAAAACGGCAATTATTTTGTGATAAAGATAAATTAAAGATAATATACAACTGTTTTAAGTAGGTGAAAAAAATAATTAACATACGGTATTAATTCAAATTGAAGGTTAGTATGGTAATCAAATCTTAACGTTGGTTTCACATATATAGATTCTTAATGTAGGGTTTCTCATATAAGAGAAAAACTAATTGGGCTACACAAAAAGTTTCCCATTCTTTTAGTATGTCCAAAAGCAACCCCACAAAATAATGGAACTATATAATTCAAAATCTATATAATTCTTGAGTTACACACCGACTCCAGAATATTCGTCATAATTCTTTAATGGAAACCATATTATGCATGCAAACCAAATATTTTTTTCATTTTTCTTATTTATAAAATGCATGCAAACTAAATATTAACCATTACTAAGTTTCAAACAGTAGACCTACGTACCTGCAGCACCTTTCCTTTTCCTTGTTCCCTCCATATTGATCTAGATTAGCTTTTCTTCTTTTTTTTATTCTTCTTCTTCTTCTTCTTCTTCTTCTTCTTTCACAAGTATTGTTTTTCTTAGCTAGTAGCAGCTTTTTCGTTTTTCAAACTCTCTATTTGTAATTAATCTCCACTGACCGCTTTCTTTCACAGGTTTTTATTTTTCTTAGCTTGTAGCAGCTTTCAGGGTTTCTCAAACTCTCTATTTGGTTTAATCTCCACTCACCTCTTTGTTAAAAGAAAATTAATTAATAGAAGTGGTTGCGTGCATAAATGATCATACATTCTGGGTAAGGATTAAACATTTGAACCATCTCAGTGGCAGTTCAAATGGGGAATGGTTAGTGAAAGTAAGGAAAGATTACTGAAAGTTAATATTCAAATCAAGTTAATAGTTAGTGAAAGCAATAAAATTACTTGGAAGGGTTGTTTTTTCAGTCAAGGTGTTTTCTCAGTTAAACTAAATATTAACGGGTTACAATTTTTTTTTCATTTTTCTTATTTATAAAATGCATGCAAACTAAATATTAACCATTACTAAGTTTCAAACTTGTAGAGACTCTCTATTTGGTTTAATCTCCACTCACCTCTTTGTTAAAAGAAAATTAAAGACCTTTCCTTTTCCTTGTTTCAAACAAGAGACCTAATATTCGTAAGTTAATAGTTAGTAAAAGCAGCACCTTTCCTTTTCCTTGTTCCCTCCATATTGATCTAGATCAGCTTTTCTTCTTCTTCTTCTTCTTCTTCTTCTTCTTCTTCTTCTTCTTCTTCTTCTTTCACAAGTATTGTTTTTTCTTAGATAGTAGCAGCTTTTTCGTTTCTCAAACTCTCTATTTGTAATTAATCTCCACTGACTGCTTTATTTCACAGGTTTTTCTTTTTCTTAGCTTGTAGCAGCTTTCAGGGTTTCTCAAACTCTCTATTTGGTTTAATCTCCACTCACCTCTTTGTTAAAAGAAAATTAATTAATAGAAGTGGTTGCGTGCATAAATTATCATACATTCTGGGTAAGGATTAAACATTTGAACCATCTCAGTGGCAGTTCAAATGGGGAATGGTTAGTGAAAGTAAGGAAAGATTATTGAAAGTTAATATTCAGTCAAGTTAATAATTAGTGAAAGCAATAAAATTACTTGGAAGGGTTGTTTTTTTCAAGGTGTTTTCTTAGTTAAAGTCGGGTTACAATTGTTTTTTTCATTTTTCTTATTTATAAAATGCATGCAAACTAAATATTAAACATTACTAAGTTTCAAACAGTAGACCTACGTACCTGCAGCACCTTTCCTTTTGCTTGTTCCCTCCATATTGATCTAGATCATCTTTTCTTCTTCTTCTTCTTCTTCTTCTTATTCTTCTTCTTCTTCTTCTTTCACAAGTATTGTTTTTCTTAGCTAGTAGCAGCTTTTTCGTTTCTCAAACCCTCTATTTGTAATTAATATCCAACTCTCTATTTGGTTTAATCTCCACTCACCGCTTTGTTAAAAAAAAATTAATTAATAGAAGTGGTTGTGTGCATAAATGATCATACATTCTGGGTAAGGATTAAACATTTGAACCATCTCAGTGGAAGTTCAAATGGGGAATGGTTATCGAAAGTAAGGAAAGATTACTGAAAGTTAATATTCAGTCAAGTTAATAGTTAGTGAAAGCAATAAAATTACTTGGAAGGGTTGTTTTTTCAGTCAAGGTGTTTCCTCAGTTAAAGTCGGGTTACAATTGGTTCGAAAAGAAAATGAGGTCGTGAGTCCTAGAGCTGTCAATTTATGGCCCGGCTCGCTGTTAAACTTAGCCCAGCTCGGCTTGTTGGCTAAACGGGCCGGGTTAGGGTTGCTATTTTGGAACCTAACAGGAAACAAGCCGGGCTAGGGTCAACCCGTGGCTTACCCACAAACCCGTCAAATTCCTATAGTTTTAGGGTTTACGAGAAAAATGCCAACTGATTCGCCAAAATCATCATTATTTCATTTTATATTTCTTTTATACCAATGGACAATTTGATATTCATATTAAAAAGAATCAAAATACCCCAATTCCTAATAACTATTTAGTAAACTAAGAAGAAAATATTTAAATCATTTACTACAATTTTACATACATTGAACAAATATTACTTGTACAGTACATGAATAAAAATTACAAATCTACAAGCAAGAACATCTTATTCTCTTGGTCTTGGTGCTACAGCAGTTAACGCATCAACTCATCTCTTTACACAGACCACGGTTGGAGACCTGTAGTAAATCAATCGAAAACAGAAAAATAATTAGTACATCTTTCAAAATAAAAACGTAGATTATTAAATCAAATAACGAGATTGATTAAAAAATATTACTACTTACCTTGGGTATACCGAGTTGGAACCAATAACATCACCATGGTTTGCTAAAATGAAACGTGTTCTTGATGAGATAGTAGAGGAGATTTTGATTCAAAGGGGTTATTTTCTTATTGATGAAACGGTAGAGGAGAAGGAACATAATTCTTGATTCCACGGTTACACTATTAACATCTTACAATTTTTGATATCTTTACTATTTTGCAACAGATATGAAGAAGAAGAGAATCAGCCGCTAAGTTAAGAAGATATATGGAGAATAAATGGTATCAAAGTTTTTAGGGTTTTCTTTTAGTTTAGTCATACATATTTTAAAAAATTAACGGTGTTATCAAACCACAGGTCACGCAACTCAGTGGTTAAGGTGCCAGTGTCATAACCTTTATAACACATGTTTGATCTCTTTAATCTCTCGTTTTTTCCCCTGATTTTACAAGTTAAACTAACTTCTACTAGAACCAGGGCCGACCCGCCAGGGCCAACCTATCTAGGGCTAGGGTTGGGGTTAGGGCTTGTTCGTGAATAATATTAGGGTTAGGGTCAACTCTAACCCGCTCACGGGTTAGCAAGCTAGGGCCGGGTTATCCCTAACCCTAGCCCGTTGACAACTCTAGTTGTGATTGCTAATCTCAGTATATGGTCAAGATTGTGGCCTCACAAAGTAGGATTCTTTTTATGGAAGGTCTTTCACAAGTAAATGGCAACGGTGGACACCCTTCACAGAAAATGAACCTCAGTGGTAAACGGATGTTTGTTGTATTGCAAAGCGGGAGAGTCTGCCATGAATTTACTATTTCACTATCCAACAGTTACAAAAATATGGAATTATTTTAGAATCCTCCTAGGTTTATTAGATTAGGTAATGCCAAATTGCATCAATTTGATTATCAAAAGTTGGAGAGCAAAAGGGTTATCTTCCACGGGTCAAACTTTAAGGAAAGTTTAGCCCGCTGCCATCACTTGGACAATATGGAATTGTAAAACACAAGATTGGTTAAAAAGACCAAAATCAGCAATTTCTGGGGTGAAAAATACATGTAAAATTTGATACTGGTTAAATGGACGAGATTGTAAAAATAGTCGAGATGTAAACAGTTTCATCCTGCCCAATTTCAAATACTTTTTCTTATTTTTAATTTACATCAGGATGCATCCAGTTTCATCTCACTATTTTTTAAGTTTAAGCCAGGATGAATCCAGTTTCATTCTTGCTATTTTTCTGGTGTCTATTTCACCCATACTAATTTTTACTCGTCCATTTGAACCATGTTTTAAGAATATTTGGACGATTGACCTAATTTCCGAGTGTAAAAATGATTTAGTCTTCAACCATGTTGACTTCGAAGTTTCGCAAGTCATCGACAAAGTGAAGGTACATGTGTATTACTGGTGCAAGAATATTAAGAATCTCCTAAAGACATTCCTTTGGATTATGTAAGATCAAATTGGACCTTTTTTTTTTAATTTCTTTGGGTTGTTTTGCGCCTGTATTTTTTTTTTTACTAAGCCTTTGGGAGTTTTGCCTTTTCTGGGGTCCGTCCTGTTTTTTTTTTTTTTGGAGGTTTCCTTTGCTTACTTCTTGTAACTTAGTGAACCGTTTTTTATCAACTTTATCAAGAAAAGAAAATACTTACTTGTAAGGGTTGTTTATCCTGTCGAGATTGGGGTATACCTAGATTAATTGGGGTATACCCATTTTATTCCCATCCAAACTAGTGTGCCAAGGGGTGTCTAAAAGGTGTTAAAAGACCAAATTGCCCATACTAAAAAACCATGCCGACTAAAACATATTCAAAAGAATTTCAAAATCTTTCTTCAAAACTCTAACCATACATGATGAGATCAAAAAAAAAAAAAAAAAAAACGAAGAATCAAAACGGATCGAAAGTCGGCAAGGTTTTTTTGTCGACCTTGTCGACTAAAATATAGCTCTGGCATAAAAGTTGAATACCGTGACGACTTTTCATCTCTGAAATCAGTAGTTACAGGGTCGGCACGGTATTCAACCTTATACCCTGCCGACTATATTTTAGTCGGCACGATATTCATCCTTATACCCTGCCGATTATAGTTTAGTCGGCAGGTTATGAAATTAATACCTTGCCGACTAATCATGCATTTGTAACACCTCTCTGTATGTCAAAAATCCTATAGTCGGCAGGGTATTTTTTCATCGATCTTGGTAGCCGGCAAGGTAAGAAATAAATAAGATGCCGACTAGTGAAGCATTTACAACATTCTCCTGTGTGTCAAAAATAATAAAGTCGGCATCTTCTTCATTCGGCGACCTTGCCGGCCATAAGTTGTCGGCATGTTCTTCATCCGCAGACCTTGCCGACCAGATATAAACGGCATGTTCTTCATCCGTCGACCATTGCCGACTTTTCATACTTTCAAACTGAAAGTGTTGATTTCTGATCTAATTTTGAGTATGATTTCATACAACAGCTTTGCAATCCCCTTTTTAGAAGTGTTTGGGTAGTGTGCTTTCATTTTCGTTGCAAAAGATTTTCTCAAAACAATTTTTTTTCCTCAAAAATCTTCCCAAATAAGTTCAATCAAAAACAAAATTTCATTTCATAAGTTTTAATCTACTCAATTAATTAAACTAATCAGAATTTTTAGTGTTAATTAAACAAGGGCATATTAGCCATTTAGAAAATAAAAGGTTTAGGGGTGGCTTGGTTTTACTTCATAATGACCAGATTTTGTCTTATTGGGTATACCCCATTCTCGACGGGTTGTTTATCTAGAACAACTTCATGGTGTGTGAGCCAGAGATTTACGGACCTTTCCGGCTAAATTAGGATGATTTATGAGGAAAAAAGAGAACCATTAAAGAATGACACCAAGAGATACATGTACGCCAAAAAAATCCTTAACTACAAAAGTCTATCATCCATATATACTCAAAATGATTTTTTTCTTTTGATGCAAAACCGAACTTAATATTAAACCATAATATTATGTAACTTCTGAGCTAACTTCCTTTCATCCTTTAACTGCATATCAAGTTCAGTAAGGATGTGACAACCAAAATCAAAGGAATTTTTCTCTGATCTAGCTTTGTGAGCTATAACATGAGCTAATTTGTTCACTGATCTTTTTACATGACTTACACCAAGATACTTAGTTTTAGACAGCATGTGTCTTATTTCATCTACATAGCTCGATTCATCCAAAGGGACTACCGAAATGACATTGCCGATAGCACTAACTACATTTTTACATAGTCCTGTTTCAAAAACAACATTCATGAGATTGATTTCTTTGGCCCACAGAATAGCATGTTTTATGGCCAAACATTCCGCTTGCTCTGGATCTATTCCTCCATAGAAGTGCCTGCCCCTGACTCCTTTGGCTGTACCTGCAGAATCTCTTATTATAAGTCCAATGCCAATTTCTTTAGTTGAGTAATCGAATGAAGCATCAATATTAATCTTAAAGCAATTATCTGGTGGAGGAGACCATTTGATAATGGTAGCATCATAGGAATCTTTGTTTTGTACAGATTTTTCTTTCATACAAAGATTTACTAGACTTTTGATTTGATGACAAGTGAACCAGCAACTGACGTTTTTGTTTTCAAAAACTTTAATGCATCTGTTTTTCCAGATTTGCCATGATGTGCACATTAAAGTATATAACCACAAGGTCTTATCATCTCCATATATTGTATCAGAGAACCAACTAGAAATCCAAGTCGACGTACTAATTCTCTGCCTCTGTATATTATCCATATTCACATTCATTCCTAACCAAATTGAACGTGCGTTGTCAAATTCAATAAGAAGGTGTTGTAATGTTTCTTCATGAGAATTACAGAAAGGACAAGAGGAGTTAATATCTCTCTTGTATTGACTAATTTTTCCTAAAGTTGGAACAATATTCCTTAAGCATTTCCAGAGGAATAACTTGACTTTATGTGGAACTTCCGATTTCCATAAATTCCTCCAGACTACTTTTGGGAATAGTCTATGTTGTTCACCTTGATAGGAAGTATAATTAGTCAGGGTTTTATAAGACGATTTAACTGAGAATTCTCCAGTTTTGTTAGGCTCCCAGATTAATCTATCCCAACCTTGCTGTGTTAATCTCATTTGAAGGATCAAGTTAGCAATATTATCAGGGAACAGATTTTTGACTAAATCAGTATTCCGTCTTCTTGGATTCTGCAGCATAAGGTCCGAAACATGCACTAATCTTGCTGGTTCTCTAAAATTTTCCTTAGGAAATGGAGGTTCATTTAAACCTATAACCCATTTATCATACCAAACCAGAGCTCTAGTGCCACATCTTATATCCCATCTGTGATATTTTCTTACATTTTCTAGTCCTGCTTCAATGCCTTTCCATATCCATGAAGAGTTATGATGTTTTTCTTGAAGATGTAAGAACTTGCAGTATGGTGAATATTTTTGTTTCATATTTTTAACCCATTGCTTATTTGGTTCTGTACATAATCTCCAAGCTAATTTGGTTAACAAAGCCAAATTGTATTGTTCTAAATTACGGAAAGCAAGACCCCCATCTTCTTTTGGCACACAAAGAGAATCCTAAGAAACAAAGTTGATTCCTTTATTTTCTTTATGCCCCCACCAAAAGTTTCGTTGCAGAGTATCTAACTGATGTAGAGTTGATTTAGGCATCTTGAAGTTACTCATGTAATGCGCATGAATCGAATTTAAGACCGATTTAACCATGGTTGTTCTAGCAGCCTGATTTAAAGTCTTTGAATTACATCCATGAAATCTGTTACTATAGGACTCTTTCAAAGATTTAAAAGAGTTTACTTTTGATCTGCCTAAGAGGATTGGGAGACCAAGATACTTATCTGATGAGCATAACTTTTTAACCCCTAGCCTCTCTATTATGGACAATTTTTGTTGTTCAGAAGCATCACCACAAATGAAGGCAGATGATTTGGAGTAGTTAATTAGCTGCCCAAATATATCTCCAAAGTTTTTTAAGATTTCAGCAATGTGAATAAGACTTTCATCCCTGAAAGAACAACAAACAATCATCTGCAAAAAGCAAGTGATTTATTGGTGTTGCTTTTTGTGAGATGCCTATTCCTTGTATTTGCTTATTCAGCTGAGCCTCTTCTAAAGCTTTAGATAAGTACTCCATAGACATAATGAAAAGATAGGGAGACAATGGGTATCTCTGTCTTAATCCTCTTGTAGGGGTATATGGATCACAGATGCTACCATTGAAGAGAATGGAAATCGATGTTGTCGATATGCATTGCTGAATAATAGTCCTCCAGTCATCACTAAATCCCAGATGAAAAAGCATTTTGTCAATAAAGGACCATTCAAGTCTATCAAAAGCCTTCGACATATCCAGCTTAAGAGCGACTAGAGGAGTTTTCTTTTTAGATCTTTTCATAGAGTGGATTAACTCATGAGCTAAGATAATATTATCATTTATGAGCCGTTTAGGGACATAGGCCACCTGGGAAGGGGATATAATTCTATCCAATAAAGATTTCATTCTAACCACTATGATCTTCGAGATAATTTTGTAAGAACAATTAGGAGATGAAATCTACATATAAAGCTGGAGATGAACAATCAGAAGATAATTTTGTAAGAACAATAATTTTGATATCTTGGTTATATTTCAAGTTTTGGTTTCTTATGAGAATAACTTTTTGGGTTTGTTGCAGAGAAGAATGAAATCTACATATAAAGCTGGAGGAGAAAACGATGAATAGAAGAACATTATTAAAAGAGTAGCCGAACTTTGGCTTGTTGAATGTTGTACACTTGTAGGAATTACTGCCATATTTGCAGATCCTAATTGTAGAATTAAAATAAGGTTTGCTGCCAAGTTTTGGAGAACCCATAAGCGTGTGAGAGAGAGAATAAAGATGATTCTGAGTAAATTTTTAATTCTTGGACAGAGTGACAAAATCAGAGTGTTGAGTGTTGAATCTTCCCGTATCAAAGAACATCAGATAATCTAAGGATTTGGATGAAAGGTAAGTCAGGCAAAACCACTCCAACTCTTTAAGCCTTCATCCAAGTGCTCCACTGACCTAGAAAATACACATAAAGAAAATAAGTTAAATAAAACGATCGAGAGTAGAATGTAGGAAGAAACTACGACAAGGTGAAATCTGAGTCAACTCCGATTTTGATCTGTAGTTCTACGACCCTAGTCTAAACCTCCTACTCAGCATTATACTCAAAATGAGTTAAAGCGTCTAATTCTTGGATTCATCACAGTACTTTCTGGTGATGCCTACTAAAATCAACATTTAAGAACAATGATAATGACAGTAAGAATGGGAAAAAAAGTACCCGACAGGTATTCCCTAGGTCAGTTTCATTTTGACAAATAATAAACGAGTAGGAGAGATAAGAAAATATTAATAGTGGATTGTCATTTTACTGTCCTACACATCTCCTAATAAATAATATAATAATTATAATTAAATTTCTAACTACCTTTATACTGTCATTGTATCGTGACGTGAGTCACTTCCATTTTATGTTTTTGCCAAAAACAAAACGGGTCCTCTTATCTTGTATACCCGTATATATGTTAAGGTTCACTAAAACAACAAATTCTTGCATTGGAAACAAGATTTGTTTGTTTATTGCATTGAAAACAACAATTCTTTGCATTGGGAACAAAATTTGTTGTTTTTAGTGAAAGAAAAAACCAATTTCCAAAGACATTAAATTTTTTTTTATTAATCCTTAACATGTATACACAAATCTTTCCCACCACCGCTGAACTGGTTTCTTGATATTAGATATCACTTCTTCTCGTATGTCACTAAGGGCCCTAATCGTTTGGTTAGAGTTTTTTCAAATCACCTGTTGCGACATCCAAGGAAAGATATCATTACAAGACCTCTTAGTGGCTGATTGTCGGAGTTTTTTATTCCTCTCATCACCTCCTCAACACCCAATGAATTCCAAAGAACCGCGCTCCACCACCAACCAGGAGTCTGCTACCTCGGCAACTGAAAGCCCAAAACCATTACTTCACTCAATCATCTCTGAAAAGCACCATGGATCATGTCAATATTCTTCATGCGTGTCCCCTCTGGAAAATTCTTTCTCAGTTAAAAGAAACTCTCATGAGCAGTTTGGGAAACTTTCCAAGGATTCTCAGCAGACTCCAAGTTCTTTTTCTTCAACTGCTTCGAGTAACTCAGGAAGCTTACCCAAAAGCGAAACAGAAACAAAACAGAGCTTTTCACATACAATCCCTCCCCTTCATCATCACTGGAATGATTTCCATAACCCAAAGCCTCTGAAAAATCTCCAAAAAGATTTGGAAAAGAAACATCCAATACCCAAAAAGCAAAAAGATAACCAAATACCTATTTTCACCCTAACGCAAAGGATGCAGAATCTGATGCAGACCCATAATGAGCACAGCGTAGCGGTTAAGGTGGTTGGAGGATATCACGACTTTGGACAAATCAAAAGACTCCTGAGCAACAAATTATTTCCAATCTTGATTCATCATATTGAACCTAATGCAACTTTCCAGGTAATTCAGATGTCCTTAAAGTTCAAAACTGATAAAGATCTTATTCTTGCTAGACAACCTTGGATAGCAGGGCCGCATGTTTGCCTTTGTGAGGATTGGAATTTTTTTATTCAACACCCACATAGCTGCTTTAAGTTCGCTCCTTTTTGGCTGCAAGTACTTAACCTACCTAGACTGTTCAATGATGAGGAAACCATTAAAGACTTGATAGAAGGATCAAGAACAGGGTCGGTTCTCGAAATAGATCTAGAAAGTTCGCCTCCTAGAGCTTTAGTTATGATGGACCTTCACCAGCCCTTCATGCCTGGTGTAATGCTTAGTCTGGGTAAAGGGGTTTGGATACAGTTTGCCTATGAAGGTATTCCCGTGCTATGTTTTGTGTGTGGGTTCCCCGGCCATGTTTTCAGGGACTGTGACAAATCCAATAATATGAGCCGCCTCAACCAACAGAACAGATCACAAGACTTCCCTTATTCAAAACTGAATGCTAAAATGAAAGCCGTGACGCCTAGAGGAGCAAAAACCATCTGCATGCATGAATATCGCACTCCACACACTGCTATGGGAGAATCATCCTCTACAAAATTTCAACCGGCAACGGAACGCACCACCGATCCTGTCAACCCTGGCGAACAACATGAACGACCCGACAAAAAGTTGAACCACCTAAAGCACATGGAAGCGATTCAGGAAATCAGGGTCTCTGATGCGGTTCCCACCGCCCCATTACCGGCCAATCTATCGGAGAAGATGACTCAGAGAGGATTTGCATGGAACCCTGTAAACCCGCAAAAGAAAGCTGCGGAGAAATCTCCCATGCACCAGACAACCCAGCCGCCTACAGTGTACAACAAAGAATGTGCCCATGCACAAATTTCTGGAAAAGCACCTGATGGAAAAAAGAATGTCGGATCAATTATTGCAGATAAGGGCCCACTTCAGTCCACGTCACCGATACAACCTGCTCCACCAGCTGGATTACCGACTCAGCCCACCAACCCTATTCGAGATGAAAACCCACCAACAGTGAAGCCCAATTGCAAAGGAAAAGAAAAAGCCCACCATGATGAGGAACACTCCGCTGAACATGGATCTGTGAACCAGCTGCCATATCCGACTCCGGCAGAATCACCACAACCCAAAGCAAAGCCCGGTATTAACCGAATGCTAACTTTCTTCACTCATGAGTATACTAAAGTGCTTTTGAATGAAGTGCAGACCAGGGGCATGCAAGTGAACTTGCTGGTTCACATGGATAACGGCAGTTTAAGTAATCTTGTGACTACCATTAGGGATCCGCAATCTTATGTGCGAGAACCGGAAGGCCCACAGCGGGAACCGGTTTCTGTTCGGACTTACAAACGAAGAAATTTCAGATCACCAACAAAATTGCCGCAGCACTTGATGATCCCTAACACTCCAGATTTTGCAGCCCAACCACCGCCCGCCAAAATCCGTAAATTTGTTTCTATCTCCCAGTTAGAGGCACAACAGAGCACTAGATCAACTGCTCCGCTGTTTGAGATCCCAACTCCCCGACAGCGAAAACCTAGAACTGCTAGATGCATTTTCCAGCAAGCAAGACAGGGCAAGAAGGCGGTTCGTGATTCCTCCCCAAAGGAACCCCCACAAAAGGAGCAACACATGGGAATTAACAAAGATGTACCTTCAGCTTCTCACAGGCCAACTTGGCGTTTATCTGTAGATGCTCAGATTATCGCCGAAGCTAAAGAGAAACTTTTGCGTGGTGTTGGTTTGAACCAACCCACGCCTCCAAAATGAGTTACCTGGCTTGGAACTGTCAAGGCATCCACAACGCCTTGACAGTCTCTAAATTGCGTGCCTACACACGTAAATTTAGACCTGCTTTTATTTTCTTGTCTGAAACTTTGGCTTCTGTTGCTCATATGTCTTTTTTAAGTGCTTCTTTAGGTTTTTTGGGTTCTTTTTTGTACCTTGTGTAGGACATAAAGGTGGCCTCTGCTTGATGTGGACATCCCACCTTAATGTCTCGGTTTTTAGTTGCTACTCAGAATATTCTTCATGCGTACATCACACCGGCTCAACCTCAACTGTTTACACCATGGGTGTTTACTGGCGTTTACGGGCCTCCACAACCAACACCAAGAATGGCCTTCTGGCAAAATTTTGACAACCTCATTCATATCCCAACTGTACCTTGGCTGATCATGGGAGATTTCAATGAGATTGTCGATCAGCATGAGAAGAAAGGAGGGAGACCTGTGACCAATAGAAAGGTCAGAGTTTTCAATAACTTCATCAATTCTCACGGGCTTATCGATTTAGGTTTTCAGGGAGACCTCTTCACTTGGACCAACAAACAGACTGATGGGAATTTCATCATGGAAAGACTAGATAGGGGTCTGGCTACACAAGATTGGCTGGACAAGCACCCACAAGCTTTGCTAAGGCATTTACCAAGAATTGGATCCGACCATGCTCCACTTCTATTAAATGAACAAGCAATGCCAAGACGACAAGACAAAATATTCAGAATGGAACACCTTTGGTTTCTACACCCACAAATGAAAGAAATTGTCGTTACAACCTGGCTACAGCAATTCCCATTGGAGGAACATGCCTCCGGGGGTCAAAAACTCTTAACCAGAATGAAGGCGACGGCTGAAGCACTCCAAAAATGGGATAAACAAACTTTTGGATCACTACCGGCAATGCTACAGGAAGCGGAGTTCCAAATCCAACTGGCGCAATCCAAGTGCGCAACAACAATAGGATCAGAACTGCGTTTTTGGCTACAACAGGAAAAGGAGACGCGCAACTCACACCTCGTGTTACTTCACTGTCATGATGAATACTGGAAACAACGTGCGAGAATAGACTGGTTGAAAAATGGCGATCTCAATACCAGATTCTTCCATACCAAGGCTACAATCAACAATCGAATCAACCACATTCACCAATTACAGGATGCAAACTCGAGATGGGTATACAACCAAAGACAAATCTCTAAAATGCTTGATCCAAAGACTATCAACATCAATACATTGCAGCCCTACTACTTTGGACATGCAACTTTTTGCTAATGTGACTCCCAGAATTTCTCAATTCCACTGCTCCAGGCTATTGCAACCACCTTCCACTGAGGAGATTCATAAAGCTTTAAGGGACATTGGATCTGACAAGGCACCTGGGCCAGATGGCTATACGAGTAAGTTCTTCAAACACTACTGGGATACCACACAGCCCCAAATTATAGAACTTGTGGCCAATTTTTTTGAGAATGTTGACTTGCCTTCGACATTCAATCATACAAACATCACTCTCATACCAAAATCTGAAAATCCTAGTTCGGTAAATGATTATAGACCCATTGGCTTATGCAATGTGGTATATAAGATCATATCAAAACTCCTTGTAGACAGAATGAGGCCGATACTCCAATTCATGATCAGTCCCTACCAGAGTGCGTTTGTACCAAACCGTGCTATCCATGACAATATAGCCATTGCCACTGAAATTTTTCACCACATCCGATCCACGTCACCAACCAAAAACCCAAAAATTGCCATGAAGCTTGATATCAAGAAGGCATATGACAGCCTCGATTGGGGTTTCATAAAACAAACGCTGCTCTCTCTAGGTTTCCCGGACAAATTTGTGGAATACTTAATGCTGTGCATAACTTCGGTGACGTACTCCATAAACATTAATGGAAATCCGCAAGGACACATCAAGCCATCGAGAGGACTCCGGCAGGGAGACCCTTTGTCACCCTACATCTTTATAATGTGTGCGGAAATGTTGTCCACCAATCTTGCAATTTTGGAAAGCGCGGGCAAGCTGAAAGGTTTAAGTATCTCGACGAAAACTCCTCCAATCTTACATCTGATGTATGCAGATGATCTGCTTATCACATGCACTGCAGACCAAAATACAGCGTGATAACTCGAATACTGTACTTCGTAGTTATTCAAACTCAGCAGGTCAAGCGATTAACCTCCAAAAGTCGGTCATCATTCATCATCCGCATACAAAACCGAAGTAACCGATCGGGCGACTCGGATGTTCAACATACCAACTACTCCGGATCCACCAAAATACCTGGGTGTAAACTTCAAAGTTGGTAGGAATTCCTCCCCTATCTTTGCGCAACTGCTACAGCGATTGGAGAGGAAGGCCAAAGGGTGGATGGCTAAATGTCTCAATCAAGCGGGAAGATGGGTACTTATCAATTCAAGTCTGCTCCCAACTGCAAATCACATTATGCAAACTCAGTTGTTACCGGCCCATGTCCACAAAAAAATCGACAAGATTGCGAGGAATTTCTTTTGGGGACATGACACGGAGACCAAAAAGCTGCATATGGCAAGCAAAGAGAAATTACAACTGCCAATCAAACAGGGAGGTTTAGGGATTAGGAATGCAAGAAAACACAACTTTGCACTTTTGGGGAAAAGAGTTTGGCAAATACATGCTCAACTGTGATACTATCTCGCAACACTATTACGGGATCGGTACTTGGGCCAAAACCCAATTTTGAGGAGCATACCAGCCCCAACGGCAGCGGCTAGCCCTACTTGGAAAAACATATCAAGGATTGCTCCTTTTGTACAAGACAATTTGGCCATGCAGATCGGAGATGGAAAGTCAACCAAAATTATGGATAATTGGATACCCGGGCAGGCCAGGATGACCAACCCGGGAGGCATTGGTAACCGGTGGGTAAGTACCTTGATCACACCACACACTTTTAATTGGAACACCGAGTTATTGCACCAGACCTTCCCAGCAGACTTTGTCGATGCGATCAGAGCAATCCATGTTCCGAACCCGACGGTTCCGTATAAACAAATTTGGCCTCACGCCAAAAAAGGGCAAGATAAAGACACGCCAAGAGTGGATACGAGCTACTCATGAAAACCGAGTCATCCACACCGAACTTCAATCCACAAGGCGAGTACAAGAAATATGGAGCAAATGTACAAGTCGATCTGGAAATCAGACTGCCCCCAAAAACTGAGACTTTTCCTTTGGAAAGTCAGTCAACAGAGCCTCCCAACTTTTGATGCTCTGTTTTTAGACACATACTCAAAGCACCAACATGTGTCCTATCTCGTCGTCTACATCCTAAACAATCCAACATTGTCTCTTTGAATGTCCGGGGGCCAAAGAAACGTGGCGCCTATTTTGCAGGGCACGTCAACAAAGAATGCGACCATCACAATGCTTACACAAATATTGTGTTGCCACCTCATCCACTGCCCAACACCATTTGCCAACAAAAAACCCTACTGGTCTAACAATCAAGCACAAGGTGGGAGAACGACAACAACTCAAGTCTTCCAACCACCATCAAATTATGCACTTTCGGAAATTCACGCACGGAGGAAAGTCACCACGTTGTGCCGCTTGCCTCGTGGAATATTTGGTTAGCAAGGAATGCAAAGTATACAATAACAACACACAATCGCCAATGCAAACATTCCACATAGTCTGTATTATCGGCCGGGGAATACGAATGGGCCATGCAACACAATATTTGCACACATAACGGTACAACCCAAAACTCACCAAGAGGATCGGCGACTATATGGATTAAATGGAATGCACCGGGACGGGACTGGCTGAAAATCAACACTGATGGAGCTAGTAAAACAGATGCCCAGGGGATACCGAGGGCAGCTGGTGTGGGTTGGTTTGCCGGGGACGAACACGGTGTCGTGATCATGGCTATGTCGGCACCTATTGGCAAGACTTGGCTCCGGTGGCCGAGACATGGGCTCTTCTTCTCGCGGCGCGGAATGGCAACAAGCTGTGGAATGGATCAACCTCCACTTTGAAACGGATTCCTCGGCATTACTCACATTACTATCGAAAGATACTTCGAGGCACCATGGGTCATACGAGAATATGCTTTCACGAAATCCAACATCTCCGAGGAAACTACGCGGTGTCCACATCACACACATATACGGGAAGCGAATCGAATCGGATGGTCCTAAGGATCTTGCAGCCGAAAATACAACTACAACAAGGAGCGGGAAGCACCAACAACTCCACGCTGATTTGGGAACACAGTGTACCTGATTTCCTTAATGTAATTGTGATGAATGACTCGGTGGGGACTAGGTACCCAAGAGAAGTTCAACTTTGAGTTTTTAATGAAAATCCCACTTTTCAAAAAAAAAAATACGGGTATACAAGTTAACAAAACCCAAACAAAACAAAAGACAAAGGCAAAGAATAGTAGATAACCCGACCTCAGACATACTAGACAAAGGCAGTGAGCCACATCTCCATCTCCATCTGTCGTTGTTGTTGTTGTTTTGAGATTTTATTTTTTGATCCATTGACAACTCAAAAATTCATTCTTTTGTGAAATTGGTTGAATAACTTTGAATACTTCTTTCGTGCGTCAAATAGACATGGTTGACATGTAAAATAAGTGGGAATGTTATAAACACTCCTATTATTATTCATGGGTCTTTCACAAATATCCTTTAGAGTCTTTACAGACACCCTTAATGACGTAAATGAAATTTTAATTAAGAACAAAATTTTCGTAATCTCATTTTTAACCATCAATCTCTTCTTCTTTTTTATTTCTAATAACGCAGAAGAAAAATCTCCTCGCCTCCATCACTCCCACCACCATCACCATCTGCATCGCTCCTATCACCATCTCGATTTGCTCCACTATAACCAACACCACCACCTTCGCCACATCCGTCGTTATTATCAACAGATCTATCAAATTATTTCTGGTTTGGTTTGGGTATATGGAAAAGTTTACGTATTATGAAAAATCGACCTAATGTGATCCCGATTCAAAATTGTGAGCGGATAACCTAATTTCATCATGTATCACTTAACTCCATATTTGGGCCGATCGAACGGAGGGCCCGTAGGGAGGGAGTCCCTTTTATGGCCTTTTTTTTTTGTAAAATGAAACCTATCAATTTGATAAAAAGATTAACTAAAAATTTTCTTGCGCAATTTCAATATGGTACGTTGGATCACTAGCTTAAAAACAAGGAACCGATGCAAGCCGTTCATCTATTATGGGATTTCTGTGTGTGGATTCAATATTGTTCGTTGGATAAGATGACTTTAAAACACGGATTTGATGGGAGTCGTTCATCTATAAAGGATCACGGTACAATATATAAGATATTATAAGGGTTTCTACTAAATTAAGTAAATTTATAAGGACCTAAAGTTAAAAACTATATATAGCAAAATTCACTCAGAAACTTTCATTTCTGTCGATTCTTCTTCGGATTAGATTTAGATTGTTGTTGGCGGTGATTTTGGAAGATCTGTTAAGAGTTTGCAGAATCTGGTGCTATGAGATTGAAGAAGAAAGAAGCGCAAATGAAGATGGTTTTGAATCTGTTGTAAAGAAGAAGTTCATGATTTAGTTCAAAGTTTTACAAAGTTAGGGTTCGAGAAGAAATTAAGGATTTTCTCGATTTGGAGTTTGTTATTGGAGTTTGATTAAACTTAACCCTCAATCTACAGGGAATCACCTAAAAATTAGGATTTTCTCGATTTGGAGTTTGCGGTTGGAGATGGAATTGATGATTGTCTGCAGATTGAATTACATGGAACAAAAATTGGAAGCATGGGTTATGATTGTTAAAGCTTCGGTTATCCTCATATTGAGATATCCGTACAAGGAGCTGAATCTCTCTATCTCTTCCAAATTGATCTTTTGGACTATGATTCTTTATTTCCATCCAATGGCATTTTTGGTGTTTTCCATTTAGATTTTCATATTGTTGATACAGTTGATGATCCTCGGGTTCTATATCTACCTCTAAAAATGTTGTTTAAAATCCTAAGATTCATGTAATTGCAGCTAATTTGGTTGATTTTTGGTTTCTCAGAGGCAATTGTTGGATCTTGTAGTAAAGGAAACGATGAATGTATTATACTTAAAGCATCAAAGGAATGAGGAGTAAAATGATTTTACTAAAATTCATCGATTTCGGTTATTAAGCCGAGTCCTAATTGGCCAACTGATATACCTAAAAGGGAGGATTGCTGGGATGATCTTGATTGAAAATGCGGGAGTCTAGCAACCTCACCCAATATTTCGATATATGTATGGACTAACTCGAATATAGTTTCAAGAGAATCAACTAGACAGTTAGACTCAATCTACGAAAGATATATCAAGGAGTTAATATCTCTATCTCCTAATTCAATACGCAGTAAGCAAATAAAAATCTGCGAGCCCGATTGAATAAATTGTCGATGGGTACCCGATTACTTGGAATCGAACATGGTTCATTAGCAATATCACTATCCGTCAGGTAGAACTATTAGGAACCGATAAGTTTTGGCTTCTAATGGGTATTATTCGCGGATATCGGATAACCGGATATTTACTTATTTTCATTTGTTAATTTATCCGATATACAAAGATTCGTATAGTTTTGCTTGGATTTTTTTTTTTTTTTTTTTGATTTAATCTTAATTAGAATATATACACGGATATAACAATACCTTTATATGGAAAATTATTAGACTCAAGCCAAACATAACAAATTATAATTTTAGAAAAATTATGGTTGATTTTAGAAGACCCAATAAATGCCTAGACCCTACGGGTGTTTATGGTTTATATCAGATCCGGTTCCGGGTTCATTAATTTTGAAACCGGATCCGAAACCAAATAAAATGAACGGTTTCGGATAGTATATTATATGAACCCGACATGACCCATTGGTATTGTTGCATGCACCTGTGCATTTTCAAACACGATGAGCTCTATGTGGCTAGTAAATCACGTCGTAACTGACATGGTAGACTGTCAAAGGTTGCAGGTTATAGTGTTACAGTTCAAGTCAGTATGCAGCTAGGATGACGCGACACTGCGTAGACTGTCAAGTGCTGAGATAGCAAGACCCTGAAGGGAAAGTGACACGCAAAGGTAGAGCTACACTGTAAAGACATTTGGATAAGTAATGAAGATTATTGATCGACACAATAGGGATTCATCGGGGCAAAGGAAACGCAAAGCCAAAGTGACAAGATGCAACATGCGATGTTGGCATTAAGGCATATCCATGGAATTAAGTTGCCCCAAACTCAAGGATGATGCGAGAACTAAAATAGGCCAAGAGTTGGTATATGCATTAGTTCAAGGATGGCCAAAGCTTGAGTAATGCAAACAAGCTAACAATGCAAGAGTGGAATTGTTATTGTCAAAAAAATTGGCTAAGTGATGCATATGATGCATGAATAACTAGAATGAGCTAAGGAAGTAGCTGACATGATTGTAGCATAACAGTTATGCAATATGAAGTCTAAGTTCCATAAAGCACAACAGTTGTGCAATACGGAGGCCGAGCAATGGTGCTTGGTACGCAAGAGACAGTTTGCGTACACTAAAAATGACGGGTACACCACATGCCTATGCTGAGAACTTCGTTGCATTGGTGCAAGAAGTGCGTCGCATGAGTAAAGAAGATCGGATGTTCCAATTTCTGTCTGGCGCGAATTCTTTAGTTATTGATGAACTTAAAAAGCACAAAATTTAGAGTATCCAGAAGGCTATTCAAGTGTTAAGAGAGCTTACCAGTTGCATAACAACATAATTGGTGCAAAGCTGTGAAGGTAAGGCCAAAGGAGAGGAAAAATCTATAGGTAGTAAGCGCAAGCATGATCAAAAGGAAGATGAACTATTTCCCTCAGCCCGGAAGTATATGGGCTACGGCAATACAGTGTGGTTAGGGATGGTCATTTGCCCCACCCAAACCCATCCCCGTGGGTACCCGCCCCGTTTGGGTAGGGTTTTACCCGCACAAATGGGGATGGGGTCGGGTATGGGTAATACCCGAAACCTAAGCTGCGGGGATGGGGTGGGGATGGGATTCAAGGTCCCCACCCCATACCCGCCAGACATCTTGGTTCACCGCCTCTCCAAAGTAACCAATTTGTTCTGAGGTGACGTGAAACCCACAATTGCCATCCCCATCAACCTCGTCGGTGGACAAAACAAATGGAACAATGAGTGGAGGGAGTTGTTTCATATACTCTTCTATAATCGTATACCTTGATCGTGTTGGTCTTCCATGAAAATCCCTAGGACAACGAAGAGTACCATACTTCTCTCTTATAGTCACCATTTCCGTTGAATGTGTTTGTGGCGAGTCGCTCATTTGATCAATAACTACGGAGCTAGTTTGGGTTTCCACTAACACAACTTGTTCCACCGCATCGACTTGACTTACTTGAGAAGGCTTCTTAGAGACCTTTGGACTTTCATTTTGATCTTTTCTTGGACGACCTCTTTTCTTGGGTTGCGGCTCATCTTCAAATTCGGCTTCCGAACGCTCATGCCGACACAATATTCTTTTATTAGACAAATGATCCTTTAATTCTTTTCTTTCAATGGTCCTCGACACTTCGGTGTTTGGCCTACCCGCCCCCTTTTGCTTAATAGGTTCATCAACCTCCCTCAAACGAGGGTGAAGAGCTTGCTCCAAATCATGCATCAATATTTGCTTCTTGGCGCCATTTGTTGTAGCATAACGCTCGACTATTCTTGCACACAATTCCGACTCCATGAACGACGGACCATCGACTACGGGGGTGCTTGGAGTGAAATTTAATTGCTTCCAAAATGGATGAATATCATTGATGTCAATCACATCGACGTACCTACCCATTTTATGACGACACGGGAGACCAATACCTATCATATCCTTGCAAACACAAACCGTATTCTCGTCATCGTAAGCTTTATCCAACTTCAATTGTTCCATCATGTGATTTATTGCCCACCTTGAAACTTTATGAACAATGCCCCTTAGAAGCAATCTTTCCCCTTAGTGTTCCGTAGGGAATTTATGTACACTAAATTGCATAGAATCCTTAATCTTTATGAGATCACGATTGGTGAATTCATGGATTGCTTCTTGGATCGACATAACTCCATTTTGACTACCTAGAAGTATTTTCTTTAATCGGCCATGTGACCCCTCCGCAATGCTTGTCGCCTCGTTCTTGAAGTTATGATATTCATATGTCCATGCATACACAAACCTCTCCTTAATCGGTAACCATTGTGTTTTACAGTACTCAACGGGTTTTGGGTAGTCCTTGTAATATTCTTCCTCAAATTTCTTCAAGTTCCTTTCGTAAATTTCCTCGGTCATTGACCAAACGATCTTGTCCCATGCTTTCATGAACGATCTCCAAATTAATCCCATCCTCCTTCCATTTTTCATCAAATAACCTCTTCTCTTCCTCTCGTTCTTCCTCGGTTAATTTACTAATGTGCTCATCCTCTTCCTTGGTTTTTTAGCTTGAAAATGGTGATGGCAATTGTGTCTGAGGTTGCATTGAATGTGCCACGTACACTGCAAGTTTCGGGCTTCAGGAAACACTACCGCTATTGCATGCATTAAGGCTTGATCGTTATCCGTTACAATAACCCTTGGAAAATCATCCCCATTGTAAATGGACCTCGGCGTCTCCAAAGATCCAAATGAAACTCACGTTGTTCTCATGATCCATTAAACCCCATGCAATCGTAAACGTGTTTTTGTCCGAAGTGTGACAAGCAATGTTCAACAACGACATGTTATATTTGTTTGTCTTGTAAGTGGCATCTATCAACACAATTTGATGAAAACACTGAGCCAATTTTATCATTTCGGGATGTGCCAAGAAAATACGTACCACTTTACCATCCTTTTCTTCCGTTCTCAACGTGTAGTCGTGTAACTCACTTAACCATTTGCGATTGTTGCATGACCGTTCTACTATCCCATTCCGTCCTTTTGATCGTAGCTAGGCCGACTTAATTGTAGATAAAGAAGACAAGTTGTCGGGGTCGTCCGCCTTTTATTTTACTTAAGATCGCACTTCGCCTTTTGGATACGCATAGACCTCACCGTCTCCATTTCATGTGGTTTTAACCCATGACCATTACATGTCCAACAAGAGTGTCCGGATCATCGTGGTTGTGACAACCATTAGCAACTTTAGACATTTTCCAATTTTTACTTTCCCTACCATCGGGCTTATAGAAGACAATCTTAAATGGGCATCCAATCTTCTTTGTATGAGTTCGGTATTTCTTTCTCTCAGTCTTTCTTGCATACTTATTATTCTTTCCCTCGTGACTCTTCTTCTCCCCACCTCGCTCATATACCATTTCAAACCGAATCTTCTTAACGCAACGGTTCTGAACTACCACGCACATCTTCTCTTTTGCCTTGTTCATAAGCCATTCCTTGGCCTCCTTCTTACTTCCAAATATCTAAATGGGAATATTACAAAACAAAAATAATAAATATCTTTAACCATCTAACATACATGATTGGAAAAAGAAAAGATAATTCATGACCATACCAAATCGTTTGCATAGTGTAGGGAAGTATCGTGCCTCAAATAATAATCGTCATCAATCCGCTACAACAGCCTACGCACAACAACAACAAGTTATGCATTAGCAATCGGATGGAAGTTTAGATAATAAGTAACCGATTGTAATACAATCGGTGATTTAATACTATACAACGAATAGATTATGATAAATCGGTAGTCATGTACGAATATATTCTACCGATTAACGACATACGAAATGAACAATTCTTACATTGTAAAAGCTTCAATAATCGGAGGGACTATAAATTCATAAACCAACCGATTATTATATATCAATAATCGGACGTTTATTCATGTATAAAAATTCCGATTGTGAGAAATTGAAACTTTCAATTTGGGGATTTTTTTTTATTCGACAGATTAATACATAAAAATATACCGATTATTGATAATCGGTAAATATGTTACTAAATTAACTACCGAATATATGTCGTTCATGTCATTCAATGCATGCGAGAAATCGAATTTTCACGTTCGAAAACACACACAAACGCACGTAACATGGATAACATGGGTATTAGAGTTTGTTAACAACATACCCGTATGTTTGATGAATCGTTAGCTTCGATCTCGGGTGATTCTCCATTTTCTTCCATGAAAGCGTCGTCTAGGGTTTCATCTCCATCAAAGTTTGGATCATTCAACATATACCCAAAATCGTCATCTCTAAACGGTAGTGAACCTTGAACTTCAACAACTTCACGTCCTTCTTCGTACCCATCCATGTTTATGGAAGTTGGCAAAAATCGGAAGTTGGCAACATATACCCACTTCTTCTTCTTTTTTTCTTCTTCTTCTCTCACTCACTCAATCGGGAGTTACCTCGCGATGAGTCAATTTTTTTCCAAACACTAATATATAGACCACAACCTAGTTTTACCCCAATTTTCCACTAATCTAGTTTGCTTCCGATTATTGAGTGAAACTACAATTATTGTTTTGGCTACCAAATATTATAGTTTTTGTCAAAGGTTGAATCCTATATTCAAGACCACTTATAATCGGTAGGGTATAAGTTTTATCATCTACTGGATTATGTCGGATTGCAAATTAAACATTTCGCAAATAAGGATTTTAGAAAAAACTCATTTAGGGAAACCTATAATCGGTAGGTTTTAGAACCTATCTTCCGTACGATTATGGCTACATCCAAATCACGAACCACATGGTTAGGCCTGGCTTTTTACCCTCTTAACCTATGGATTTTGGCAAGGGTTCGATCTGGGGCTCCTTACAATCGGTAATTTATTAAGTTGAGTAGACTACCGATTATAGTAGATTTCAAAATTCATCACATGAAGGATTATAGAAAAAAACTAAATTTGGGGCAACCTATAATCGGTAGGTTGTGGAACCTATTTGGCTTACGATTATGGCTACATCCAAATCACGAACCACATGGTTATGCATGGCCTTGTACCCTCGGAACCAATGGAATTTGGCAAGGGTTCGATCTGGGGCTCCTTATAATCGGTAGGTTGTTCAGTTGAATAGACTACCGATTATGGTATATTTCAAAATTCATCACATGAAGGATTTTAGAAAAAACTCATTTTGGGGCAACCCATAATCGGATGGTTTGGTAATATATTTAACTCCCGGATGCTAACTTGCATCCAAAAACGCGAACCAAGTGGCTATGGTGGCGTGTGTACACTCAAAACCTATGAAATATGGCAAAGGTTGGATCCGGGGCTCGTTATAATCGGTGGGTTATATAATTATATACCCTACCGATTATGGTAGATTTCAAAATTCATTACGTGAAGGATTTTAGAAAAAACTCATTTTGGGGCAACTTATAATCGGTAATTTTTGTAACCTATTAGACTTCCGATTATGACTACATCCACAGCTCAAGCCAAGCGGTTATGGTTGGCCCTGCACCCCTCAAAACCTATGGAATTTGGCCAAGGTTGAATATGGGGCTCCTTATAATCGGTAGTCTTACGAGTTGGATAAGCTACCGATTATAAAAGGGATTATTAGCCGAAGTATCTACACAATAATCGGTAGGTATAGTTTCATTTTAACCTACCGATTGTATGTTTACCTACCGATTATGGTGTTGGCTACCGATTATATAAGGGCATATTGGCCATTTCGAAAAATCGAAGATAAGGGGTAGCTTAGATTTACGTTTGGGTGACCTTTTTTGTCTTTTAGTGTCGCCCCTAATTCTTTCGGGGTCGCCCCTAAAAATGCTAGGTTAGCTTTTGTTGGGATTGGGAACTGTTTTTTTCTTCTTTTCTTTCTCATTTACTCTCTATTCTCTACGCAACAAAATTTTCCATTTCTTCGAACCCTAAAATTTTCCATTCCTTCTTCTCTGTGTAAATCCCTCTTCCTCGATGGGGAATTTCAAAAATATCCCAACAGACATTGTCCTGGACATCATAACCCTTCTACCAACTGAATCGATACTAGATTGCAAGCTGGTTTGCAAGCCCTGGAGGAATCTAGTTTCTCATCCATCTACCAACTCATCTCAAACACTCTACTTCTAATTCTTAAGGTAAGTTGAGCTTTCTTGTCTTCGCTACAGAAACATATAAACTTTACCATTTTGATTTTGTTGAGAAACATGTTGATGAGGAGACACCTACTCATAGAACTAGAAGGATCAATTTTACCCATCCATTTGTGTGTCATTGTTATATGGTTATTGGTTCGATTAATGGCTTAGTCTGTCTTTTTGGAGACAATGAAAATGCTTTTTGTGTTTGTAATCCCGTGACCAAAGAATATGTTATGCTTCCAAAATTTAATAGAGATTGTGAAGATTATATTCATTGGTCGTGCGCATTTGGTTACCTTCCTACAACTAATGAGTATAAAGTGGCTGTATTGAATACGTTAGAGAGTGAAATTGGTTTTGTGGAGGTTGCGGTGTACACTCTTGGTAGTGGCAAAGGGTGGAGAACTGTGGAGAGGTCAATCTTTGGACTGGACATAGTTTATCTTTCTGCCGCGAGTTGGTGTCTTTGTGAATGGAGCCTTGCATTGGGAGGATCACCAAGTAGGAAAGCTTTTGGCATTTGATTTGACCAAGGAGAAGTTTAGGGAACATCTTTCGCCACCTCCTTGTCCATCAATCGGATGGTGGCCTGATTTTACTATACAGTTGTTTGGCGGGGTTTTATATTATGCTATCATACACGAATGCATCAAATGCGAATGCTCTGACATATGGCTGCTGAAAAAGAAGAATGATATTCGTGATATGAAAGAGCAGGTGGAACACGAGCAGTTGGGTTGGAGTAAAGAGTTCAGTCTTCCAATAAGAGGTATTAAAACCATAAATTCAAATTGGGAGAGTAGGAAACAATACAAAGCCAAAACATAAATTGCAACGTATGAACTGTGCTAGTGTATACTTCTACAGCATATTTGTCACGCCAAAAACTTACAGAAGTGGTAACAGATTGCTCTTTATTGTCATACTTGATTGCATTATTCATCAAGAAACATTTCCCACTCATTGTTGATAGGGAATTTATGGGAATTAGTTTCAATAGTAGACCCTTGCAGACTGGAATCCAGCTGACTCCCATTTCATTCACGAGGATATCCACGGTGGTCATTTTTTTATTCTCAGTGAAGGCTTTTCCTAAATGCTGCTTAACAATTCAGACCAAACCCTTCGATCGTAGCTATTCCTTTGGATTAGCTAAATTATTCTGAACAGGGTACTATTAGCTTGTGCGCTTGAATGGTATTGAGGTAGGATTTTAGGAGTGTATTTAAAGTAATGCAGACATCAGCTTTTACCTCTGAGTAAATGTGTGATTATTGAGTTTTCTTTTGGTTCATTGTCTCACAACAGTTTCTCATTCTGACACTTGGCTCTCTGAACTAACTGCATTTTCAAAGCTCCTAGTTACTACCTTTTCGGTACCTTTTGTATAAGCGCGGTACACTTGGACGCTTTACCTCTGGAAAAGTTTTTCCTGCTCTATTTGTAATCACTGAGTTCCATACTAACGGGCAAGTTAAATCTTGTTTTTCTCTGGCATTCTGGTCATACCGACTCATTAAGGAAAGAACTTGATATGTGGAAGAACAGGCGGGGAGCCGAGGGTCAAGGATCCGGATAGTTGCTTTTACGGAATGTTTCTGCTGGTTGTGATTGCAAAATGCCAGGAAGAGGATTTACTTGTACTGCTTACTGTGTCTGATAAACACACCTTACAACCAAGTACTTTAAAACAACTTGCTGATCTTCGATAAGTTGAAGACTATTGTACAAGAGCGAAGATTATAAAGATGAGAGTTCGAAAAGTTTATGATATCAAGACATACAAGTTGTGAAGAATCAAGCGGTAAAGTACTTACACCATGGCCTTTGTACTTATATTTTTATTTTATTTTATTTGTATTTTATTTTTCTCTTGTCTCAAAGAAAAAAAAAAAAAATTGCAAAAAAAAAAATTGCAAAAAAAAAAGAGACAAGAGAAATTTTGTTAGATGCATTATTAGTTTTATTTTGTTTTGTTTTTGTATTTGTTTTATTTTTATTTTTCTTGTCTTATAAAAATAAAAAAAAAAAGCAGAAAAAAAAAAAAGAAAAGAAAAAAGAATATTGAACAAAAAAAATAAATAAAAGGAGACAAGAAGTGTTCGTGGTTATCAAAACCTCGTTATTTTCTGGATTTATCTCTTCATTTTCCCGTAGAGCTCTTACTACATAGAAGTGTTCATTGCGTGTGACTGCTTGTTCTGGTGCTGACATAATGTTCCTCCAGGGGGGCCATCTTTGAGCTTTAAAGATTGTTGGATACATTGCTGAAGGCACAAGCTGTTGCTTTCTTTGACATTTGGGCACAAGCTGATGCCTTTGACATTTGGGCGTGAATGGTGAAGGATTAAAATGTAATCAGAGCATCATAGATTCTATTCTCTCCGCACAAGCAATTGACATTTGTGCATTCAAGAATTCCCCTTTAGCCTCGGCCTGTATGTTGCAAATATTTCTAAGCAGAAGAAGCACATAATCAATAACAACGTCTTCTACATAATCAAGCTCCTCTCGTGCCTTTTGCTGATTTGGTGTCAGAACCTATCGTTTCTTCTCAGAGTCGTGGTTCCCCGGAAGGACGAAAACACTAGTACTCCTCCATTTATATGGGCTGGGCCTCAGTGTAAATTCCCCTCTTCTTCAATGGGGAATTTGATTTTAAAGTTTAAAAAGACAACCGGCCTGTTTTAGGGCGTACGGGTACCTACAAATTTCAGGGTATACAAAACAAATTTCCCATCTAGGGTGACCTTATACGGGGCATCTAGTGGGCAGTTCAATTACCTATATACTATTAAATTGTTTAACGTACTAATTTATCCATACTCTTAATATAAAAACCTAAAATTAGTTTAATAAAATCAAAATCAGTTTTTATCTAACATCTCTTTATCTAGTTTTTATCTAACGTCTCTTTATCTTTTTCCTCTAGGCGAACGTGAATGTGATAGGTTCCTAAAACACCTTGATTTATTATCTATTGTTTATGCTTTCTTTGTTATTAAGAATACATGGCACAGTGTGGATAACTTGGCCTATGTAAAGAGTGGTCCAGATTTACTCTCCCAATATTTAAATCTACAGCCAGGGTGAAATTCGCAGATGTTACTCATTGCAAAAATCGTGTGCGCCCAAAACCAGTTCAGTTTCTCATTTACTTCGTATCTGAAACGAAACGCCCAAATCAATGGTCACTCCGACCTTTCCGGCAGTATAAGTCCATTCATCTCTTCTTCCAAACCCAAATCTTAAGTCCGCAAGTTTGAGAGCAATCAAAATCATATATTGGAATCAGTAAGAAGCATGGTTTTCATTTCTAAATTCCTTTGAATAGCTGGTCAATTCGTTTTAATCAACTATGTTCAAGACTTCATGTTCTCTGGTAAGCTTTCTAACATTCTAGGGTAAAGAGTGGACGATTTGTTCTCACAAAAGATAAATCTATGGATGTAATCGTTTGTCATAACTGATGGTTGTGATTGTGATTAGAAATGCATCTAACGGATAAAATTTACCATATCACTAATGTTCCATTAAATCTTCATAATAAATATATTTATTATTTTCCATGATAAATCTCAAACTATTAATGATGGTAATAAATATAGTTTTCTTAACTGATACTTAAGATTAGTTTGGAATTATTGTGAGTTTTACAAAAGTGCGTTTCCGATGTGTGTTACTATGCTGAGTTATGTAAAAAAGTAATTGAATGTTTACAAAATATAAACTAAAGCTAAAACTGATTTAAAAAGCGATCAAATTGTATTTGAGAAATATCAAGTTCAACTATTATTGTTGTAGCAAATGACAAAATCAGACATATCTCTGGATTTTTTTTTTAATTTTATCTCATTGTGTTTAAAAATAAGTAAATTTTTTACTATTAGACACGTGTGTAACATTAAATTTACTAATTAGTATTATTATTAGAAGGTTTTTCTTAACCATGTTTTAAAAATCAATAGTTATTTAATATTTATTGTTGATAAATTAAGAAACATTTTAATGAAATTGTATAATATATAATATAGTTTGAAAATGAAAATTAATTATCTTTACAAAATAAAATATAATGAATAAAAATTGGTGATATATGGATTTAGGGATGATTTTTTTCAGTTACGAAAATGATTTGGTATAGAAAATAAAAAGGAAACTGAAATTAGGGTGGACCATATATTTTACTTTTGAAGCTTTTAAAAATTACATATGCTCAACTTTGGAGTCGTGATTTAGGGGGGGAGTAATTACGGGGGGGGGGGGGGATAATTTAAACCCAACCGTACCACTACGATAGGGGATGACCTCAGAAACAGAATAATGGACACACGCTTTATTTAAAACTGAAAATGTGTGTGTGTGGTATCATTTTCGGCTCTCTTCGTCCTCTCTAGTCTCTACTCCTGGATATTGTCAGATCTAAACTGCCACAATTTAGAGGATGAAAAACACATGACTTGGTATCACTGACAAATGTAAAACGATTTAGTATTAATTACCAGGAAAAGAGAGCGCAATATGCAACTGGAACACTATAGAGTTTGGTAGAACAAATACATCCAGCTGCAGTATCAATATTTACAAGAGCAATTATGAGAACCAAAAATGTAGTCAATCCGAGGGAGAAAGCTGGGGTCCTTGGGTATGTACATGTTCCAGAAGCGAAAAAATGAATCTCAAATACCTGCAGATACACATTAATTATGCTTCTGATCCCATAATTCAGACTATCAGTACCAAGAACATTGGAAAAGCATAAATATATAAAGGTCACAAGCCTGACAACGGCATAGTCATCGCACTGATCCAACATAAACCATAACAGTACTAAGAAACTTCTATTAAATTCTATAAACTCCTTAAGAAACAAACTCAAAGTCATCAGAACAACAATTAATTATCCAAACTAAAATCAATGACAAACAAATTAATTAACTTCTCATAAGCCAAAGCACCAGCAAATGGAGTGGTGTCTGCTAGATTCCAGCTACACGTTTTTACGTGGTAAGTCGACCTCATCAACCATTATAAAGGACCGACACTACCTTTTATTGCAGGCGCTCACCCTAGTATAATCATCAAGATTTACCTGCGGCACTTCCTTGTGGTAAAAGATTATCTTTTGCTCTTGTTTGAATCCACATCTTCATTCTATCCTCGACTTGACCGTACCACTCGGTGGAATAATCACTCTTAACATGTTTCCAAAACCATATGTTATCAGTTTTCGGAGGCAGTGGACAATTCTCCTTCAAACGCAGACCGATAAAATGGTTACCTTCAACGAATCCCATGACAACCTTTCGATTCTTGATACCCTTGCGCAGTTTAACGAGAGTAGGTACAAATGTGTAACTCATGTCACGATTGATGTAGTAGACTGCATAAGAAAATGTCTCGGCTATCACAAACCCACATTTTGGCATAAGCATCCATCGATCAGAGGGGACGATATGTTTACCGCCAGGAAGCACTAAATATTCATCTTTGGAAACAGGTCGTATACGGTTAACCAATTCCACAAATTCTTCATCTGTCATCATTTTCTTGTACATATTTTGATTTTTTAAGAGATTGGTAACCATCTTGTCTCTTACATAACTGATTGGATCAAGTTCTCCTACCTCAAGGCTACCCTTTAAACCCAACGCCTCAACCACGACATGGAATCCACAATTTCCATCCTTTGGAGCATCCACCGCCGATAAAATAAAGGGAAGGAAATGATCTGGCATGTCCTTTAAATAGTGAGGGTTCCGAAAGTAATGACCTTGGTGAACTTATTTTTCCCTTAACATTGGCGCCACCTTTACAGGAGGATATAGCATCGCAACCCTTTCGTGTAACGAAGGAAGCCTAGTTCTCTCTTTCTTTTTGGTTGTTGGCCGACCTTTGGGTGTCTCATTCACTGTTGGCTCAGATTTTGTACTAGTATGCGGGTAAATTATTTCTTTCAAGCTTGCTTCGATCACTTGTTTTCCACTCTCGGAAGCCTTTTCCCACTTTTCTTGGACATCCGTGAAAATAGTCATTTCTTGCAAGGAATGTTTTCCCTCATCTCTTGGAGGTGGCTCAAGCACCTCCAAAACGGATCAACTGCATCAATAGCATACCATGAGACGTTGTAGACAATTTTCTTTAAGAATGGATAATTAGGATAATGAGTCCTACTACGAATTAAACTCTCTTGGAAATCCCTTTCGATTCTTGTTTCGTCGCCCTGGAACATTGAATGTATCGCTTTCCAAACGGTAACAAGGTCGCCTTTTGTGGTTAGCAGTTCACCCTTGAGTCTTTTATGAGAACTCTCCACTATACTAGTAGCTTGATTGTTGTAGTGTTTCACTCGACAAGTCCAAGCTGCCACAAACTTTTCTTTGTGTTTATTCAACCATTGTTTGTTACAATATGACACCGCTTTGCCATAATTTGGAGACCATGCACAGATAAAATTTGCATATTTTTCCTTGAAATCTTCCACAGTTGATGATCTAACCAGGTGCTTCCATTCCTCAAAAAAACTGTCCCACAATGCATTTCGAATTTCTTCTTCCTTTGCCTCTTTTTCAGCCTTCTTTTTTTTTTCTTCCTGGGTAAGCTTCACACCAACCTTGTTATCTGAATTAGCGAAATAATATTCTTTGGTAGAATAATAATGGTCTTGCAATTGCCAATCACCTTACAAACAATATGCCAAGTACAAAGTAAGTGAGATGCTACGAAACACTCGACGTATCGCATTCATCAAAGCTTGATCTGCATCAATTAATAACACTAAGGCCACTCATTATCCCCAGATACCCTTCAAACATTGTAATGCCCATACAAAATTATCCTTGGCTTCACCACTCAATAAGCAAAACCCAACGGTAAATGGAGCATTCGTGGATGTATGGGAGACTATATGGAATAAAGGTCATCGCACTGTTAGTCTTATATGTACAAATACTACCACAAACTCGGTGAAAACATCTAGCTAATTCCACAAACCTGGGGTGAGCAATAAAAAGATCTATTACCACTTCACCGTCACATCTTTTGAAAATCGTGTAATCTTCATTTTCCGCCAATGCTAAGAAATGATGTAGGATTGTCCTTCCTTGGGTCTCTTCTTTTTTCAGTTTTGCCTTGGCATTATAGATTGTTCTCAAATGAACTGTTGTATCCGGGTCATATTGCTTTATCATGGAGAGAACTTTCTTAGGAGGAATTAATGATCCCGTTAGACGCTTGAGTAATTCGAGCTATTTTTAATCGAGCCAGGGCAGAGTGTCCAACCAAAGGAGTCCAGCCAAAGGCATGGTTATGGAAGCCACACTTGATTTTAATGTTCTATCTTCCATCGTAATCACAAGAACAAATTAACTTGAAAGGACATTTAATTTTGGAGGTCTTTGCTCCTTTTCCTTTTTAATGCATTCGTCGTCTTTGGAACATAATCTTTTGCTTTATGACTCTTATAGACACCACTTCTCGAACAAACAAGTTCAATCCTCGATCCTTTTCCATTGCATTCAAGTTTTCCAGTCTTTGTACCCGGGCCAGAAACGATGGAACAATTGTGTTGACGCCCTTTACCAATACACCAAGCTTTAACATCTTCTTTAGAGTGAAACTCCTACAAATTTGTTTGAACTTCAACATGTTTTTCTATCCGAGACAATGTGTTCGACCAAAATAAATAAGAATTTCAACTTACCTCATCTTTATCGGGAATAAAATAACGAGAGTAATCCTCAGGATACAGCTGCATTAGGAGACAGGCAACATGAAATTTAAGTGAGAACAAATCTTGGTTAACATCGAAAAATTTGCAAAGCTATATCAGGAATTGTTTTCCCAAAAAAAAAAAATCTCTTAAATTTCAGTTACGAACCTTCGCATAAACATAAATAGGCTAAAACTGAAATTTAAGTGACAACGAACTAAATTCTCTTAAATCCTCATAGATGCTTCCGATCAAAATTTTTTTTATATAAATGATAAGACGATGAGATCGAGATCGAGACTGAACTAAACTATGTATCTTTCTCCGTCTGATATATAAACGGCATAAACAACTTACCTGTTCCATATCTTCATCTTGTTCATTCGAAAGAACCGCACAGTCCTCTTTCCCTTTATTTAAATCATCAAATGTTATACAATCCACTTGCATTTCATTGTCTTCCATTAACACAAACTCATGAAACTGACCTAGCTTCTCAAAAAAAAATAAAAACTGACCTAGGGTTTTCTTAGTTGCCGCTTTTAAGTGTTTGGTATCTCGCTGAAAGGAGGGAAAGAAGTTAGTGGTGGGCCAATTTATAAGGGATAACTTCAATTTTTTCTAATAACCATGCGGAGTCACCTAATATTCCCCCCACCGTAATTCCTTCCCCCTAAATCACGACTCCAACTTTGAAAGGAACCACATGTTAATACATAAGAAAATAATTTGTGGACTGAAAAATAGAAATATATATCGGTTTTTCCTTTACTTTCGTAATGATAAAAAGGGTAAACTTGATGATTATTAAATATTATATTTAATATCCATTCGTCAAAAGATGCATAATTAAATGAAAATTATGCCTGTGCCGTTACAGCACGGGTTAAATCCTAGTTTCTCTTATAAATTATGTATGTTACGCTTAAATTCCATTTTATAGGTATTTTAGAGTCATATGACATGAATAAAAGGCAAAAAAGACCCAATTTGCTATTCGGGAACCTTAGGTGTTGGCGCACTCGAAGCATAGAAGGATGCACATCTCTAATCCGACGAAAGAGTGAGATTAGTGAAGGCAGATGCATGATTTTCTCCAACTACAACTGCAGTTACTAGAGCACCAGCGTCAATTTACTCAGGGCCACCATTTCCTTCTAGTAAATTTACTCAATTTACTCAGCGTCAATTTACCCAATTTGCTATTTGGGAACCTTAGGTGTTGGCGCACTCGAAGCATAGAAGGATGCACATCTCTAATCCGACGAAAGAGTGAGATTAGTGAAGGCAGATGCATGATTTTCTCCAGGCATGCACTGGAACTACAACTACAGTTACTAAAGCACCAGCGTCAATTTACTCAGGGCCACCATTTCCTATCAGTTAATAGAAGCAGTACTAACTGGACCAGACTCTCTTCTCAATTCACGACCGAGCTCTGCCTTCTCACTGAACCAAGTCATGCCGTCAGTAGCCATGAATCATTTGATCGTTTGCCAGAAGACATATACATACACCATTGGATATGCTCTAAAAGTTCAGATTCATACCAGGACAATATAAAAAACATATAAAAACAAAAATAGATAATTAAGCAAACAAACAAAGCTACATGCTGCGCGCCTAGATAGTTCTATTATTGAAAGCATATATATCACTCTATATGACGAAGTTACATTGGCTGCAGCTACCGACCGACCGCGTCATAGCTTTACTGGGCTGCGTTGAATGACGAAGAACCAAGAGCAGCAACTGATGACTCGCAGCAACACCTACATGAATTTGAAATTACATTGCACCCGCCCAATTTCCTCACTGAACTCGGGCCTCCAGGACATTTAGTTCCACAATAACCTCTTGTACACAGGCTACAATCGGTCATGGGAGACGAAACAGAAGTCTGCCCGGCACTGCAAAAACCTACTGGAGCTGATGGCGGAGGAGGCGATGGTCCGTACAACAGCACTTGCAAAACACTGCAGAGGATTTTCTTATGCAACATTCTGTTGCCACTGAAGTACCTAGTGTCGAACATTTTGCTTTACAATCTATTGCGCAAAGGTAGCAGTCGCTGTTTCTAGGAAGTTGGAATGCTAAATATAAGTCCTCGGCATCACATGTATTCTCTGAAGGTGGACAAGGAGTTGGGGCAGGTGGAGTTGGAGTTGGAGGCGGTGGTGGAGGTGGAGGTGGTGGTGATGGACGAGGAGGTGGTGGTGATGGAGGTGGTGGTGGTGGTGATGGAGGTGGAGGGGGTGGCCTGCAGCAACATTTGCAATCGTAAGATGGCCCTGAAACGAACCCGCACAATTCCCTAGACACTAATTGTTTCCGGAAATCACATTTATCTTTACAGCCATTTTGACATATGCCGCAGTTCCAAGGAAAGGAAGCACGGACTTGGAATGACTGATTTGCCTCTCCGGCTTGGCATTCACCCGTTATAACTGGTATCGGAGGCGGGTGAAGTTCTCCACAGCAACCTACACATACCGTTGTTCTTCGCGCCCCACCAATGTCCCACCAGTTGCACTCAATTTTCGATACGGTTCTGCCTTTAGAGTTACATAAGTTTTGGATATTACCGGGGCAGCTGTAGCATGAGATTCCACCGTCTGTATCTGTGTGTGTCCTATTACCTCCAACATAAACTTCCGTTGAAGGATCACATGAAAAGGCTGCTGCTGCTACTGCCAACGATGGCATCTCTACAAAGCATAAAACTAGATAATCAGTTGAGAATAAACCAAGATTTAGTATAACAAGCATTTTACTCGCGTAAAACCTGCCTATCTTTTAGAGACGGAGGTAGTACTTACGTAGCATCAACGAAAATCCTACTATGCCGAGTAACACCAAAAAGCTAACCGACTGAAAAAGTTTTTTCGGAAACTCCATCACGATCACTACTGCGAGTGAGTTTCTGTTAAAGACAAGTTTATGCATACCAACAATCCCCATAAGAACATAATATATTAGACGAAAAACCAGATAATGATTCCCTCGTGGTTAGCCCAGCAGCATGCGTAACTGGTGCCGTATTTTTAATTAATATCTTTTGCAGAAATAGCACGCCTTGGTGTCCCACTTCCATTGGCAATTTAACAAATCTTATCCACCTCGTGTTTCTTGATTTTGGAAAGATCTTAAATCAAATACCATCCACTAGTCAATTACTCCCTCCGTCCTTATTATATAAAAGCATGGAAAAAAATGTAGGAAATGCCAATTGGTCCTAGGAATAATATATTAGAGAGAGTTTAGTCCAATTGACTCATCAATTATGCATTTTTGAATCTTTTGTTGGTAATATAAATTATAGTTTGGTCACAAAAATTATCATTTGGTCTATCTTTGATGTCATGGATGATGTAAATGTCACCCTGTAGTGGCGAAATACTGCTTTTGGATAAGGGACCATATATATAGTCAAAAAGTAGGAGAGAATAAATCATTCTCAGATTTACTTTCTCTCTCTAATGTTTTTAGATCTAGTTTCTTCTCTCTATTTTTTTTCTTTTTCTTTCTGAAACTGTTTTATGATGAAGAAGAAGAAGAAGATGATGCTTTATGATGAAGAAGAAGAAGAAGAAGAAGAAACCGATGACGACGATGTCATCTTTCCGTTTTTGATGTTGTTGTTGAAGACGGTGATGATGAAGAAAGAAGAAAACGATTATGCGTTTTTACATTTGCTTGTTGTTTTGATTTTGTTTTTGATGTTACATATGTTTCTTGATCTGTAGACGATGAATATGATCATTGTTGCTATTGTTTGATATGTTTCTTTTTCTCTATTCTCTATAATTTCTTGATCTGTTTTTCAAATCTAGATCTGTGATATGTTGTTCTTTGTTCTTTGTGTTGAAGGCCAGACTTACGAAGAAGATGAAGATGTTGAAGATGAAGATGTTCTTCTTGGTGTTGATGTTTTATATGGACTTCATTCGAAATGAAGTCTATTTTTATATGGACTTCATTCCCGGAATGAAGTCTGTTTTTTCTTAGGTTTTATATGGACTTCATTCACGGAATGAAGTCCTGCTTTTCTTAAGCTTTTATATGGACTTCATTCCGAAATGGCCTGAATTTTTCTTAGGTTTTAGATGGACTTCATTCTCGGGAATGAAGTCCTGCTTTTTCTTAGGTTTTATATGGACTTCATTCCCATAAATGAAGTCTGTATTTCTTAGGTTGTATATGTTTTATATGGACTTCATTCCCAGAAATGAAGTCTGTTTTTCTTGGTTTTATATGGACTTTATTCACGAATGAAGTACTGTTTTTCTTAGGTTTTTATATGGACTTCATTCCATAAATGAAGTCCGTATTTCTTAGGTTTTTATATGGACTTCATTCGAAAACGAAGAAGTCCTGGTTTATCTATATGTTTTATATGGACTTCATTTATGGAATGAAGTCTGTTTTTTAGCTTTTTGTATGGACTTCATTCCTGGGAATGAAGTCTGTTTTTTTAGCTTTTTTGTATGGACTTCATTCCTGGGAATGAAGTCTTTTTTTTTTAGCTTTTTGTATGGACTTCATTCCCGGGAATGAAGTCTGTTTTTTTAGCACGGAAGAACTCCTACAAAAAAAAAAAAAATTAACACGGAAGGGTATTTTTGTCTATTTAAATATTTTTAAATAATTATGGACCAAAATAAAAAAGGCGTTTGGTGCGACTAAACAGACATGGGCCCACCTAAAAAAGGACCAAACGATATTTTTCCCTAAAAAAATGTAGTCCCTATATATAGGCGGATTTCTATTTCCAATGTGATTTGTTCCTTATATACCCTTATTAAAGAGTATGATATTCACAAACTTAGTTAATGCCTTTAGTAATTCCCAAGAACAATTACATTTTTTGAATACTTAAGTGAGATAAAAATTTTTAATATATTCATATTTTCCATATTTCCTAGACAAATGTATTGGAATTGATGAGGGTAAATCAGGTACAATTAGGAAAATTTATAAAAACCAAAATTTTTCTTATTCTAAGAGAATTCCACTTTTCCGCCTATATATAGGGGACGGAGGGAGTAATATCTAACGACGCACGTGGGGTTGTCCCGTTTACCCCATTTTCGTGGGGTTGACCCATAAATGTAGTACTAGGGTATGGCCCGTGCCGTAACGGCACGGGTTTTGGTTCAGTTATGAGTTTTGCTTATAAACCATTAGGCCCACCATATTTACAGGGATCATAAATATTTGGTAAAATGATTGGTAACTGGCTCCGAGACATGTTTGTACATCTTCTATGGCATTACCAGTCGTGTAATATAAGCAAACCTCAAATGTACCGTCGCCGGAGTTCTTCCACCTTCACCTTCATAAGTTGAAGTATACTTCACATCATAAAGATACAAACTTAGCAGAGTGACTAAGTCGTTTTTTTAATACTTTACAAAAGATCCTGAAATCCTAATTTCCAAGTTGGTACTCTGTTTTTTGTGGAGGTTAATTTACCGGTTGTCTTACGCCGGTATTAAGCAAACCTTTGGTAACATCTGGTATTCCAGACCCACATGCATTTTGCGAACTCCAAAACTCAAAATGGAAGCGACGATAATATATTAGAGCATCCACAATGGACGACTAAAACCAAATTTTTAGTCGAAAAACCGTACTTGAATTAAACTGGAGATCGAACAAAAAATTAGACTAAAAACCAAAAACCAAACCATATTTGGTCTTTGGTTTAGTTTTAGTCCTACGTAACTCACGACTACGCCGATCGATTGGACGGAAATGCAAGTTACGTTTGTGCTGAGGCGCAAGGTTATAATTGCGCCGATTGGGACTCGATTTAGAGATTACGCCCGACGGATTGCTTTTAGCTACTTTGTGCACGGCGGTTTTATATGATTGCGCCCCATTCGTACGTAATTCGAAGTTACGTCTCGCCGTACGCAATTTTAAATACCGCCCCGACCTGTGCGCAATTATAAACTCCGCCTGTTACTGCATGGGGCGCAATTATAAATTGCGTCTCATCCTTTCACCATTTTCAAATGTTTTTGGATATTTCAAATTTCGAATTTTTGTAAATCCCAGCACTTTTATACCCAACAGACCTGATATCTAGCGAAGAATATTTGGTAAACCTCTTCCTTTCTTTCCTCTGCAAGTCACGGAAATTTCCATCTCCTCAATCCCTTTACGCGTCTTCCCTGCCTTATCTAGACTCTAGAAACTCCTTCAAGACTTAATCCAGACTAGATTCATCCAAATCCCAGCATAAAATCCTCACGTAACTTCCATTTATAAAACCAAACAATACCCGAGAACTCCCTGTTTTACACAGCAATAAAATATATCGAGATTTCCTTCTTTTCTTAGTCTTCAAAACACGTCACCAACCCAGTTTATGTGTAACAGGTACGTCTCACAGATGTTCAGGCGTAATTTAAACATTACGCCCCATCAGGCGTTAACACAAGTTGCGCCCCATCAGGCGCAGTCCCAAGTTACGCCCCATCAGACGTAGTTTCAATTTGCGCCCCATCAGGCGTAGTTTCAATTTGCGTCCCATTCAGGCGTATTTTGTAATTGCGCCCGGTCAGGCGTAGTTCAGGATTACGTTCCACACCAAACGCAAATTTAAAACACCGCCCAACATCAAGCGTAATTTAAGTTGCGTCCAAACCAAACGCAGTTAACGGCTACGCCCCATATCGTACGAACCATTCTCGACTCCGCTCCACCAAATTTACTCCTCCAACCTAGTGTCTCACCACTTGATTAAAAACTATAAATTTAACTTTTTTTTGGTTTTTAGTCGATAGTTTTACTTTCGTCCCATGAGTTCTTTTTGCTCTTGCAAAGAAGCAACATTTAAAACCCAAACCCAAAGACCAAACAAAATTTAATCATTTTCCAAACAAACAACTGTTTAATAGACATGAATCGTAACTTAAGAAAAAAAAACACAGGTATAAACTAAAATGTGAAGTGACCACATACCAATATGTGGATAGCAATCAGTCTAGTTCCTCCATTGATTCCGGTACTCCATGTGCTGGTATAATTTCTATCTTGCGGCCAGAAATTCACTGCCAACATCTGATCCATCTAGTGTTTTGCTTGTGTGACGCTTCTATTTCCAAGCCTAAAGTCCCCGTGTTTCCATAACATGAGTGAACCTGAAAATCCCGGGTTATCATCACTATCCTGGTCCTGCCAAATCATTTAAAAGGTTTCAATTAAGATCTCAATGGAATAATACGGCGGAATATCCAATTTGTTGAGACATGTATGATTCGTATGCCTCCTCAGATAGGACGTCCACATAGTGACAACCTCATGAGTCTCTTTTGAGGTTGATCCTGGAAAGATGGAAATGGCGAAGTTTATCTTTCCATATGTTAACATGGCAAAATTCACACAAAAATGATTTGGCTAAAAACAGACACGGGCAAAATTACCTTTCCTTTTGGTTCTTCGCTAGAGTTTATGGCGCAGTTTACCAACACAGACACTATCATTTTTCCTTCAAGAAATTCCCTGACTCCCTGTTAATGTCAACCTTCACTTCCTAATTAAAAAAAAATGTTATAAAATATCCGTTTAAAGACCAAATGATTAAAAAAATGAAGGGAACAACAACATCAACGTCATACAGCAAAGACTCACAGGCTACCACCAATAAATTCTGAGGAAAAACTTATACAAACCTGATGATTCTGACACATCGAGCAAGAAAAAGTTTAGAATGAATAAACTGTAGACAAAGGAGTTACATCCATGAGTCTTTGGCGTTTGTACAACTGGAGGCCAAGGTATAGGTACATTGCATAAAGAGAAACATAACACAAAATTAACATCAGAACTAAAACAAATAGAATGATCCATTTCCGAATTACTATGGCACATAGATTTTAAAAAATTCAATTGTTGTATGATAGGGAAATTGCAAAAAGGGAGAAACATCTAACCAAATGACTTGCTCCCAAAAAAAAATCTAGACAAATGAAACATCAGGGTATTATTCCATACGATTTACAGTGACACCACGGTTGGTATCGCAGAACGCTCTTGAGGCATCATCACTGAAACCATTTTCCCTCCTTTTTTCATCCTCCAAATTTGGAAGAGATCATCCATTGTTGAGACAGAAAAAACTCATTAAGTAAAATTAATTAATTACTTCTTTTGGTCAGACAAAAAGAACAATATAAGTAAAATCTTTGGCGTGGAATCTATCTCTGATAAAAATTATTCATTCGGTACACAAATCTATGATACCAAATGGTGTAAAACCGGGGAGAACCAACCAAACATAACAATAATGTTAAAAATAGGCAACACACAAATTTGAGATTTAAATGCATACATAAGCAGAAACCATTCATAGTAATTGAATTGTTTCTTCGATGATCCTTGCCAGTGCATTTAAAGCAACAAATAAAGTTCGAGGAGATGGGTAGTTTCAACAATGACCAATATAGAATATTTCTGGGGACACTATAGACAGGTCATGTATTAGACTAAGCACACCGTATACTAAACTTCAAAGTGTCTTATCTTGTTTAACATTCTAACTTGGACTTGGAAAACAAAAGCACTTTTGTACAGGATGCAAAACCCGAAATCTATATGGTAGAGATCTTCATTAGAACAGGAAAAAAAAAACAATGCAAATTACATTGAGTATGGTCATTTGAGCCATTCTATGAATAAGTACAATGTTGAGAATAGGACAGACTTGTCAACAATAAAAACAGAAAAGCAGTGGTCATGGCATTCAATTTGTCTGCACATTATAATATCTTATTTCTTGTGCTGTTAATTCTCAACCAAAATTACCCTTTTTAAGCAAGGTGCTCACCTCTTTACCTGCTCTACTATTTTTTTTCTCCAAATCTTGCCAGTAAGTACACTATCTCTTCATGTTAATTAGAAATTAAAAATGGTATCATACAGTTTAAAACCATCTCTATAAAAACCTCAAATAAACCTGAAAGTTAGATAATTTCTTGGAGATGTTAGAAGTACCTAATTTTTTGTCCTTAGGCCATTCGTTCTTTCCTAGATACAATATAACCCCAAACTAAAACTCAAAAGCTAGGGATTAATCTGATAACATTTGAAGTGGGATTAATCATGCACTTCATGTGACCGAGAGAAACTAAGTATAACAATTAACACATCGTGTCAAAACAAAAACAGAAAAAAATTAGCACACATCAAATAAACCAAAAAAAATCACACTGACAGAATCAGAGATCGTCAATAGACAATGCGATTCACCACAAACAAAATGTGAACCACCGAAAATCATATCGTATTGCCAGTACCAAATGAGAAATAGGCAAAACCCCAAGTTCCTACTTTCAGTAATATTAAGTATATAGGGATGTTCCTCCATTCAGTAACATTATAATTCGTCAGAGATCGTCAATAGACAATGTGATTCACCACAAACAAAATGTGAACCACCGAAAATCATATCGTATTGCCGGTACCAAATGAGAAATAGGCAAAACCCCAAGTTCCTACTTTCAGTAATATTAAGTATATAGGGATGTTCCTCCATTCAAAGAACATTATAATTAAGTCGAGATCGTCAATAGACAATGCGATTCACCACAAAAAAAATGTGAACCACCGAAAATCATATCGTATTGCTAGTACCAAATGAGAAATAGGAAAAACCCCAAGTTCCTACTTTCAGTAATATTAAGTATATAGGGATGTTCCTCCATTCAGTAACATTATAATTCGTCAGAGATAGTCAATAGACAGTGCGATTTACCACAAACAAAATGTGAACCACCGAAAATCATATCGTTTTGCCAGTACCAAATGAGAAATAGGCAAAACTCAAGTTCCTACTTTCAGTAATATTAAGTATATAGGGATGTTCATCCATTCAGTAACATTATAATTCGATCAAACACAACCTATGGCAGAAAAAATCCTTAATATCTAACCTAACAAACCCTAGCTATGTCCAAGAAATATAAATATGAGAACAGAATCATACATCGTCCGTAAAAAATTCTCACCATTTGAACAATACCCAATGTTTAAAAAAACTTGATAAAAAATTAAACGATTTCTCAAGAATTAAAGTTACCAAAGAAACTTCAACAATCATCCCCTTCAAATCCTTGTGATCAACACAGTTTTCTTAGTACTGTGCACATATTGAAATCAGAAACCACTCAACTGATTATGAGTTTCATATACAATCTGAACTCAAAATTCCTGGGAATAAAATAATACCAATTCAAAATTTAAATGAACTCACAATCAGAAACAAACCCATTATAAAAACCCACTTCCTAATTTGTCTATTCTATCAAATCTGATAAACAGTTGCAGAGATTTTTGAATGAGTTGCATACCTCAGATAATCTCATACGATGAATGAGGATTTTTTACTTTCGATAAGGAAGATCAATCAAGAACCCTAATTTTGGTATACGGAGATTGGAGGAACTGGAGTGGTAGGTAGGAATAAACTTCTTACTGTAACCTTAGCAAATGAGTTCATCAAAAACGAATCAAAACGTTCATTGCGTTGAGTTAATGGCGAGCCGCGAGAGAAAATGGGAGGAATTGTAGCAGACATGCGTTACGTTTTTTCTTGGGTGGTATATTATTTGGTGGCTTAATCGTGACCATCCTTTATATTACCAAAATGTAAATCTCCCAAATTCTCCAACCTAGGAAATAGGATCAATCTGAGCCATCCTTTATATGTCCAAACTGTAGAGAACCGTCGATATGGAAAAACACCATTGTCCCTTATAATATAGATATGATGTTATGTTTTCTTAAGCTGTCATTTTTAGGGGCGACTTTTTTATTCTCAACCCATATACATTAATAAGGGATGTCCAAAAACGCGGAGAATACGTTAATGCCCCTACATAATCGGAAGCTGTTTTGTGCCCGATTATTATAAAGCAATCATAAGCTTAGTAACGATATTATATTACCGATTAATATCGATTTTGTGCTAAACTCGTATTTGGATTCTATTACAGTCGGAAGGAACAAGAACCTCACTAGACTACCGATTATAGTAGCTCCTAAATTCCCAAAATTGGTGATTTCGTCAAGGAAGAAATTTGGGGCAACTTTATAATCGAAAGTCATATTAACTACCGATTATTCTAGTTCCCAAATTCGAAAAAAATGACATTTCTGCAAAAACAAAATTTGGGGCAACTGTATAATCGGAAGTCTTATTAACTACCCGATTAATATAGTTCTCAAAATCGAAAAAATTGAGATTTCTGCAAAAACAAAATTTGGGGCAACTGTATAATCGGAAGTGAAAATACTTCATTTGACTACCGATTTTACAGTTTCCCCAACAAAATAGAGCCGTTGGAACTCTACGCTCTATATAAGGATTGTATCCTTTTACTCTCTATGGAACACAAATACCTTTAAACTCTCTCCAACATCATCTTCAACATAATGGCCCAACCATTCATTAATCCTAAGGATTTCACGATTGAAGAAGATTTATCTTTATGTAAGCCCTATGTTCAATTCTATCCGATACGAGGAGAAGAACGTAGGAAAGGAGGCATAATGAGTATGATTTATTTGGGGAAAATTATGTGCCGACACCGGTAACCCAAACAACCGTCACTCCGCTGATCTTTTATGCCGAGTTGGTTCAATAAAGGAACACGTCGAAGAATTCGTCCATTTAACTTATCTTGTGAATCAATATCGATTGAGGGGTGAAACCAATGATGAGTTTATAGAACGATCTCTCGGGGAATGGCGGAGATGGAAAAGATCAAACTTCCGTTATGAAGCTCATTTTAGAATCCTTAGGGCGATGGAAAGATTTAATATGTTTAGGAATCGTCCAACACGTCCACGACGCTAATCACAATACCTTGTAATCGAATTGCGGGAGTTCAGCGTAAAATTATGATGATGTGTAGGTGATATTGTTATGAATTTCAAAATATTTATGAAAATCGGAAGTTTTAATTGTTGATCTAACTACCGATTATACTCCAACGGCTAGTTCGTTCAAAAGAAACTAGCCGTGCCTCAAAAACCACACACAATCGGTTGATAATACATATTGATAAACCTCCGATTATACTACTCTAATGAAATCGAGAACTCGTTGACAAAACATCCTATAATCGGAAGTATATAACAATAAATATCTACCGATTACGCATAATCGGGTGATTTGTTCAAACATTTCCTACCGATTGTGTGTAATAATTGTACGTAATTTCAGTACAGTCTTGTAAAAGCAAGCATCAACGTCCATATTTTCAAAAAAAAAGAGACGTTGGGACTCTCATCTATATAAGGAGGGTAAACTCTTCTTATTTATGCACCAAACAACACATATATAGCATTGTGTATTCTACAAATAGATTTTCCATCGTCTACTCTTGTGAATTCATTCTATATCTCAACTTACAAGCATGGCAACGTTTGACGGTGATGAAGATTTGGTCATTGTGAAAACATGGTATCGTGAAACAAGACGTGAAGATGTCATAGCAGGAAGGTTAACACCTGAAGTCTTTTGGGCGAGGGTATATAGCCAATTTGTGTGAGAATATGGAAATCCAAAGCATGCTCTTCAACCTCTCTTAAACGAGGGTGAAGAGCTTTCTCCAAATCATGCATCAATATTTGCTTCTTTGCGCCATTTGTTGTAGCATAACGCTCGGTTATTCTTGCACACAATTCCGACTCCATGAACGACGGACCATCAACTACGGGGGTGCTTGGATTGAAATTTAATTGCTTCCGAAATGGATGAATATTATTGATGTCAATCACATCGACGTACCTACCCATTTTATGACGACATGGGAGACCAATACCTATCATATCCTTGCAAACAAAAACCGTATTCTCGTCATCGTAAGCTTTATATAACTTCAATTATTCAATCATGTGATTTATTGCCCATTTTGAAACTTTATGAACAATTCCCTTTAGAAGCAATCTTTCCCTTTCATGTTCCGTAGGGAATTTATGTACACTAAATTGCATAGAATCCTTAATTTTTACGAGATCACGATTGGTGATCTCATGGATTGCTTCTTGGATCGACACAACTCCATTTGGACTACCTAGAAGTATTTTATTTAATCGTCCATGAGACCCCTCCGCAATGCTTGTCGCCTCATTCTTGAAGTTACGATATTCATATGTCCATGCATACACAAACCTCTCCTTAATCGGTAACCATTGTGTTTTACAATACTCAACGGGTTTTGGGTAGTCCTTGCCATATTCATCCTCAAATTTCTTTCAGTTTCTTTCATAAATTTCCTCGGTCATTGACCAAACGATCTTGTACCACTTTACCATCATTTTTTTCCGTTCTCAACGTGTAGTCGTGTAACTCAGCTAACCACTGTGATTGTTGCATGACCGTTCTACCATCCCATTCTGTCCTTTTGATCGTAGCTAGGGCCGACCTAATTGTAGACAAAGAAGACAAGTTGTCGGGGTCGTCCACCTTTATTTTACTTAAGATCACACTTGCCTTTTGGATACGCATAGACCTTACCGTCTCCATTTCATGTGGTTTTAACTTCGCAACCATTACATGTCCAATAAGTGTATCCGGATCATCGTGGTTGTGACAACCATTAGCAACTTTAGACATTTTCCAATCTTTACTTTCCTTACCATCGGGCTTATAGAAGACAATCTTAAATGGGCATCCAATATTCTTTGTATGACTTCGGTACTTCTTCCTCTCCGTCTTCCTTACATGCTTATTATTCTTTCCCTCGTGACTCTTTTTCTTCCCACCTCGCTCACAAAACATTTCAAACCTAATGTCCTTCACGCAAGGGTTCTGAACTACCACACACATCTTCTCTTTTGCCTTGTTCATAAGCCATTCCTTTGCTTCCTTCTTACTTCCAAATATCTAAATGCGCATATAACAAACCGAAAAAATAAATAAGCATAACCATCTAACATACATGATTGGAAAAAGAAAAGATAATTCATGAACATACCAAATCGTTTGCATAGTATAAGGAAGCATCATGGACTCAAATAATAATCGTCATCAACCGCTACAACAACCTAGGCACAACAACAACAAGTTATGCATTAGCAATCGGAAGGAAGTTTAGATAATAAGTAACCGATTGTAAAACAATCGGTAATTTAATATTGTACAACATAACCGATTATGAACAATCGGTAGTCTTGTACGACCATAGTCTACCGATTAACGACATACACAAATGAACAATTCTTCTGTATAAAAAGCTTCAATAATCGGAGGGACAATAAATTCATAAACCAACCAATTATTAAATATCAAGATTTACGAATATTTCATTTTTTGGAGAAATTCGTATTTGGGGCGACGTTATATAATCGGACGTTTATTTATGTATACAACTTCCGATTGTGAGAAATTGAAGCTTTCAATTTGGGGATTTTTTTCATATTCGGCAGATTAATACATCAAAATATATCTGATTGTGGATAATCGGTAGGCCTGTCAATGGATATTCGTTATCCGTTAGCCGTATCCGATTACCCGGTTTCCGTTAGGTTTAGTTCCGTTATATCCGTTATCCGTAACCGATAACTTAACGGATATTTTTTTGTTAACGTAACGTCACCGGTTTAGGCGTTTCCGTTAGCCTTATTTCCGTTACCCGCTAACATATATACCCATTCATCCATTTAGCCTTTAGTTCATACATATTTTCATTCACATCGAAGAGAAACTAAGAAAACACCTTACCTATCCAGTCATCATTCATGTCTTCTTCTCCTCATCTCTTATGAATCTTATTCTTCTGCTCATTAATTCGTCTGAGACTCTTAGTTACCAACATCATCTCTTCATCTCTTTTCTAGGGTTTTTCTTAAATTATATTTTGAGTTCAATTTTGATTTTAAAATTTAATTTAGGGTTTCAAAAGTGATTTGTAAAATTAGAATTTGATGGAGAGTTTAGTTTGATTTAGTGAAGAGTTTGGTTTGATTTTGTTTACGAGAATACAGATTTTGAATTATTGAAATTGATTTTGAATAAAGCAAGAAGAACAAGCTGCTACTGTTGATGTTCATATGGGTTTGATTGATGAATATATGACGAGGTTGAGTAGAAATTAGGGATGGGTTTGTATCCAATTTGATTTTACAACAAGAAATTGAGACAAGAAAAGGCAATAAATTGGATGGATGAGTTTGTGTTGGAATCAAATATGGATCAATTTCACAGAGGGGATGGTTCTTCTGTTGTGGTTAAATAATAACAAGGATGATTCAAATGGGTCTGGTGATGTGAGATGAATGATTATGTGGTATTGTTGGTGTTGATTGCATATGTAGTTCTGTGAAATGGAAGTGTTGATGATCTGAGATGGCACTGGTACTCAATGAAGATGGTGGTGTAGCTGTTAGGTTTTTTAACGGATAATACCGGAAAATTAACCGTTAGCCGATAAGTCCGACGTAACGGTAATGGTTTTGGATTTCACAATTCCGTCGGCACTTAACGGTTATCGGTTAACCGCTAAATCTAATGGAAACGGTAGCAAGAGCCATTATTTGTTACGTTTAGGCCTGTCAATGGATATCTGTTATCCGTTAGCCGTATCCGATTACCCGGTTTCCGTTAGGTTTAGTTCCGTTATATCCGTTAGCCGTAACCGATAACTTAACGGATATTTTTTTGTTAACGTAACGGCACCGGTTTAGGCGTTTCCGTTAGCCTTATTTTCGTTACCCGCTAACATATATACCCATTCATCCATTTAGCTTTTAGTTCATACATATTTTCATTCACATCGAAGAGAAACTAAGAAAACACCTTACCTATCCAGTTATCGTTCATGTCTTCTTCTCCTCATCTCTTATGAATCTTATTCTTCTGCTCATTAATTCGTCCGAGACTCTTAGTTACCAACATCATCTCTTCATCTCTTTTCTAGGGTTTTCTTAAATTATATTTTGAGTTCAATTTTGATTTTAAAATTTAATTTAGGGTTTCAAAAGTGATTTGTAAAATTAGAATTTGATGGAGAGTTTATTTTTATTTAGTGAAGAGTTTGGTTTGATTTTGTTTACGAGAATACAGATTTTGAATTATTGAAATTGATTTTGAATAAAGCAAGAAGAACAAGCTGCTATTGTTGCTGTTCATATGGGTTTGATTGATGAATATATGACGAGGTTGAGTAGAAATTAGGGATGGGTTTGTATCCAATTTGATTTTACAACAAGAAATTGAGACAAGAAAAGGCAATAAATTGGATGGATGAGTTTGTGTTGGAATCAAATATGGATCAATTTCACAGAGGGGATGGTTCTTCTGTTGTGGTTAAATAATAACAAGGATGATTCAAATGGAGTCAGTGATGTGAGATGAATGATTATGTGGTATTGTTGGTGTTGATTGCATATGTAGTTCTATGAAATGGAAGTGTTGATGATCTGAGATGGCACTGGTACTCAATGAAGATGGTGGTGTAGCTGTTAGGTTTTTTAACGGATAATACCGGAAAATTAACCGTTAGCCGATAAGTCCGACGTAACGGTAATGGTTTTGGATTTCACAATTCCGTCAGCACTTAACGGTTATCGGTTAACCGCTAAATCTAATGGCAAAGCGGCAAAGCCATTATTTGTTACGTTTAGGCACATCAATGGATATCATATCCGTTAGCCGTATCCGATTACCTCTGGTTTCGTTAGGTTTAGTTCCGTTATATCCGTTAGCCGTAACCGATAACTTAACGGATATTTTTTTGTTAACGTAACGACACCGGTTTAGGCGTTTCCGTTAGCCTTATTTCCGTTACCCGCTAACATATATACCCATTCATCCATTTAGCTTTTAGTTCATACATATTTTCATTCACATCGAAGAGAAACTAAGAAAACACCTTACCTATCCAGTTATCGTTCATGTCTTCTTCTCCTCATCTCTTATGAATCTTATTCTTCGCTTTCATTAATTAAATCGAGACTCTTAGTTACCAACATCATCTCTTCATCTCTTTTCTAGGGTTTTGCTTAAATTATATTTTGAGTTCAATTTTGATTTTAAAATTTAATTTAGGGTTTCAAAAGTGATTTGTAAAATTAGAATTTGATGGAGAGTTTGTTTTGATTTAGTGAAGAGTTTGGTTTGATTTTGTTTACGAGAATACAAATTTTGAATTATTGAAATTGATTTTGAATAAAGCAAGAAGAACAAGTATCTCTTATTGCTGTTCATATGGGTTTGATTGATGAATATATGACGAGGTTGAGTAGAAATTAGGGATGGGTTTGTATCCAACTTGATTTTACAACAAGAAATTGAGACAAGAAAAGGCAATAAATTGGATGGATGAGTTTGTGTTGGAATCAAATATGGATCAATTTCACGAGGATGGTTCTCATTTGTTGTGGTTAAATAATAACAAGGATGATTCAAATGGGTCTGGTGATGTGAGATAAATGATTATGTGGTATTGTTGGTGTTGATTGCATATGTAGTTCTGTGAAATGGAAGTGCTGATGATCTGAGATGGCATGTAACGAGCCTCAAGCTCGTCAACGCGATTAGACCGGTCAAGTATCAATTTAGCCATTAATAACTCGATTAGTTTAACACGAACGTAAATTAATAGAAATTAATCTAACAACGAATTAGATTCTAAACTGGTATCATCGGATAGAGCTCGAAAAGTTATGCGAAATCGGCTACTCAAACGTGTCACTTGAATACCGGACGAAGAAGATATCATCTGATTAGTCTGAAGCGATAAATAATTATTTCCACAGTTAGCCGCCTTGGCTGCCCATATCCAAGCGATGGGTGCCTTTATCACTTTTCGTTGGTCTTATCTAACAAGATGAGCAGATAAACTCGCCCTTCTTTCCTTCTTTCTTTCTTATTCTCTATTCTTCTCCTTTCTTCTTCTCGTTTCCTTCTTCTTTACTTCTTCCTGTTATGCGTCTGCGAGAGAGCTGAGAATTGTGAGTTCGGTCTGAGAGATCTTGTCGATGAGGGAGAGCATATTAAGTAGAAGATGGTGATGATGTTGTGGTCTGTTAAACACGGGATGAAGAATAAGATTAAGTTGTTGTAAATCGAAATTAGGTATTGAGTAGATTTGATGTTGCTTGTGAGTTTATGGTAGATGAAGAGTCATGGGTAGAGATTTAATTGAAGTTCTGAAGCTGTTTTGATGATGAATTGAAGACTTGAAGTCGATTCAGTGACGAACCATTGAAGAACGAGATTAGGGTTTTGCTGTTCTTTGGGGATTAAGTGAGGTTAATGATAAAATCGATCGATTGATTATGGGTTTTGTTTATTAAGACAAACGAGAAGAATTATCTGTTGATTCGGGAATTTTATTGAAGAACTGAAGAGTTTTGGTTTCTCTGAGTTTGATTAAAGAAGTGAATTAGAATTAGATGAGTTGAAGATGAAACAATGATTGAACCGGAACTACAAGATTGTAATCTTTTAATTGATTATTTTAGTGTTCCGTTGGAAGTGGTTAGTGTTATGGCAACTCTGAGGATGTTGTTTTTGGGTAAGCTTCTACATAATCTTAATCTTAGTATTTTGATATTAACTGATTTAGTTATTGAGTTTATGAGAATAAGAATTGATATTGGATGAGCTTAATTGAGCTAATGGAGGTTCTGGTGGTGTGTGTTTGGGTTGAAGCTGTTAATGGAACTAGGGTTCCTCTGTAAATCAAAGATAGTGATGAAGATTGTTGGGTGTTATAGTTTTGAGATGATTGTTCAGATGAGGCAAAGGAAACAAGAATTCGACCCCAGTTGCCTGAGCAACACTGAGTTGAGGTAATTGTTCTTATTAGTAAAATCAATTCAATTCCAATGTTGGATTTGTAAATCTCTCCATGAACTGTGAATGAAGTTTATTGTGGTATGAATCGGTTTATGGATATGATAAGGTTTGGTTAAGTTACAAAGATTTATATAGAATTGTAATAAACTGAACAAGAAATTAGTAAAGTGAAATGTTGGATTTGGGGAGGCTTGAATGTGTTTCGTGTTGGTGTTGAATGGTTGTTCTTTGGTGGATGTCCGAGTTGGTAATTTGAATTTAGATGGGGTTGAATTGTTGGTGAACCGTAGTATTGCATATGGAGTTGGAGATGGTCCACATGGTCTGCTGGTATTGAATGTGAGGTATTGTAGCTTGTGGGTGGTATGGCAAGGAAGAAGTGCTTGATTTCGAAGTTGTAGTCGAGATGTAGTAGAGAGATTGAACAAGGATTGGGAGATGGAATTGTGTATTACAAAGTCAAGAAATTCGGTACGGGAAGGCTTATATTTGAATTGAGCGGAGTATAATGTGTTGAGATGTGTTGGTGCAACCGGGAATATGAGTTGAATTTAAGAGCGATGGATATAAAAATGATGTTGCGGGATTGTGTTTTGGTGGAGTTGATGGTTTGAATAAATTGTAGATAGCCGAGGTACAAGCCCATGTGATGTTGAGTTATGAGATATATCTACCGGTGGTTGTAATGGAATATGATGGTGGGTTGTTTAGTGAATTATGTGTTGAGTTGGAGAATATAAATGATGTGGGAATGGTGATTATAAAATCACAGTGGATAGTCTCTTTGAAAGCCTGCGGCTACTGCAATTGCAGGTGTTTGAAGTTGTATTTAAAGCCTGAAGTTTGTTTAGAAATAAATGTATTGATGTTGAAATGCTATAAGGAAGATGAGAATGTAAGAACTATAGCTTAAGTGAAACTGAAATAGAATTGTGATGTTAGTCATCCCAGCCATGAACTCACTTAGCCGACTCATTAATGCGACTCAGTCAATCGGGTCAATCGGGTTTGACCCACTGAGTCATTAGTCTTGACTCGTTGACCATTGACCTTGGACTCGACGTGGACCGTTAGTTGACCCATTTGACCGTCGGTGACCGTTAGATTGACCCAGTTGGGTCAGGCCTTGTGTAGTGGGCCGGACTAGTGGGATGTGCCGGATCAGGCCCATGGGCTTGGGCTTAGGGCCAGCAATCTTAATTAGTGTTTGGACCACTTATGGTCCGAATTAGCTTACAGTTCCCTCTTCAAAGTTGTAGATTTTCATGAGACTTATTAATGGGCTTAGAACCATTAGATTGACTTGTATGATTCTTCTGTGAGCCATTTTGGCTAGATTCTTAGAGTTCTTGTGTGATTAACAGTTAGTCTATATTAACAACGATCGATTCAAGGATGAACTAGTGGATCGTGGATCTCGAGGTAGGCGAGGCTTGTCATCAAAAGAGGTGGGAATCGATAACGAACTCTCTTGTATTCATTATTGTTTTACAAATCTATCTTTTGTGAAATTCATGCATATCTTTGTGTTCTTGTGTGTGGTATGAGATGTGTGTCCGCACAATATCCAAAAGTATTCGATGGCTAGGGCGATACACCGCAATATTACATGGCCAAAATTATCTTCCTTTATATCCTTTTCTATGGCTAGGGCGATACACCGCAATATTACTTAATCGGAGTGGAAGTGGGTGATAGGTGTAGAATACACCTAATTTACTATCTAGTAGTTTATGCTTTCTTTGCTATTTTTCTTGTAAATTATGTATTTTACGCTTGTTTTGAGTTTTATAGCTACTTTGGAGTCGCACGGAGGAAAAGAAGAAGAAATCACTCAAATTGAGCAAAAAGGGCAAATCATGTCATTTCGGGGGAGAACACTATCCTGAGCCCAGCCAAGGTTAAGGGGCAACTCTTTTGGGAAGAGCACTTTAAACAGACTAAATATGGTTAAGGGGTTACCATCTAGGGTATCCCTTATCAATTATCAAAGGGGTGTACTTATCATTGGGGCATCCCCCTAGCTTATCCATTGGGGTGTCATTAACCATCCCCTACTTTGCCCTAACCTACATCTCGAGAACCTCTCTTCTTCTCAATCATTTTATCTCTTTCACCCGGGTCAAACCGACGAGAGATTAAACAAAGGTGCGATGAGTAATCAAGCAAATCATGAACTCGGGGGTTTCTCGTGACAATTGAATCGAGCGAGATAAGAGTGTCACGAGTGAAATCGAGAAGAGATCGATTGGAAGGAGAGTTTATCAAGGTCTTTTCTATATGATGATGAGAGACCAATCGAGAATCGGGAGATGTCACATTATGAAATCGAGAGAACAAATGGGTTCGGTGTCATTGGTGGTGGAATCGATCGATTCAATTCGACAAAAGAAGAAGTTAGGGTTCTGGTGAGGGATGAGATTCAGATAAAGAAGGTGGTCGCTGGTTGAAATCGAGAAATTGGAAGAAACGACAACAGTATGGATGGGTTCGTGTTGGTCTTTGTTGAAATCAACGGATGAGAAGAATCAATAGTGGTCGTCATTTGTTTGAAATGGAGATGAGTTCTGTGTTGGTGTGACAGAACACGGCATAGATCGAGGGTTTGTTGTTGTTGAATCCGTAGGAACAATGGGTATGAGAAGATGATGAAAATTTCGGGGGCAGATTCGGATGGTTGAGGTTATGTTGCCATGAACTAGTTTGAAGAATAGTTGGGATTGCGTGAATAGAATGAGGTGTTGCTCTTTGTAAAATGATAAGAATGCTTAGATGTATGTTAGGATTCTTAGCAGAGAAGACCCAAGGAAACGGCCCGAAATTGGCGGGAATGTCCTATAAACGAACTTAACTCGGCCGATTCTCTCACTGGCGAGTTAACTCGGTCTTGCGATGACCGTTCCGTACCAATCCGTGACCGATCGAGAACGAGTTCGAGCCGATCGACCCATGAATCGGACCACTCGTTACTAAGACCGCTTAACTCGAGTCCGACTCATTCCTTCCCTTGACCATTGATGACGATCGACCGTTAAGTTTGACTTTTGACCGTTAGTCCTAACGGAGGACCCGACGATATTCCGTCGAATATTCTCGACGGAGAAATTTCAATTGTGCCGCGCTGACGTTTCCGCCAAATTCGGCCATAATCCCGATTTTCCGGCTAGCAAAAATTCGAATTTTCTATGGACTTCTCTCATGGGTGTGAAGACTTGGGCTAGGAATTGGATGGAGAATTGGACTCAAATTTGGAAAGAGAAGGTGGAAGAGTTGAGAAAAGCTTGGATTTGGAAATTGAATTGCAAAAGGAAAAGGATTCTACTCCTTAAGATTTTTGGAGAATATTGAAGCCTATAAATAGAGAAGTTTTCTACAACTTCTACACACCTCTCTACACACATCTCTACACACACAACTTTTCTTTCTTATTCTTTGTGTGAACTCTTTTAACATGAGTAGTTAATTTTATTGATTGAGGATGAATTCCTAGTTCTTAACATGATTTGAGTTTTTGTTTTCAAATTTTATCTTGAAGTTTTTCACATAATTATCGCTTGTTTTTACTAATAGGAGTGATCTTAAAGACATTCATGATTGATTGATAGATTGTTTGGGTGGCCAACTAAATTGATTTGTTAATTCGATCTAAAGCTAGTGAAAGTTAGGGGATAAGTAATCGTTCTTTGACTCTTTACATAAGTAGCAAAACACGAGACCTTGCGGAGGGATTCCGTGGAGCAATTGTGTGTAGAAACAACGTTAGCAAGTAGACCTTGAGCTAAGAGTCTAACTACTAATATCAACCTAAGAAATTCACAAAACCTAATGCATGAGCCAAGTTACATCTAGGTTGAGCTAATTCTAGGTGGCTTGGTGATTAGAATCCGTGTCGAGAACTTCCGTGTCCGGTGATACAAGGGATTTAGGGGTTTAGCACCTAGCTATTTTTGCTTTACCTACGGTTGGTGATAATTTGTGACTAATAACAAGTAGAAAAGAACATAACTCTAATCATTGTTTCGTAACGAAGAAGGATTCCTTGATCTTCTCTCTCTTATTGTTTTCATCTTTCAACTTTCGATTTTAATTGCTTTGTTTATTTTTATTTTGCTTTTTACACCCCCCTTTCGTGACAACTTTTACAACTAAGATCTCTTGCTCCTCGTGGGAACGAACTTGACTTCCATTATATTATTATTAATTGAGTGGAAATTTTGAATTAATTTGATTGCACCTACGACACGCATCAGTGGGCTTCAATATTATTCTTCCTTATGTGCGGCAACACACACATCTCATACTTGGATGTTTATTTACTGTTATTCATGGATGTTTACGGTTTGTTATTATTGTTCTTTTAAATTACTTTGAAAAAAGTTAAGTTTCTACATTATGTTTTACTATCTTTTCGTGTATTATGGTTTTCAGATAAAACCTGCATTGTTCTTAAATCATATTAATGATTACTTGAAAGCTAGTTGTTATTCCTACGGGGCACCCCTTTTAGAGATGATGTGCTCACCCATTCCCACTTTCGGTTTGATGAGAGCGAGTTGCGCAAATAAAGCTTCAAGGGTTGAGTTCATTAGTTGATTAACTTCTGCTATTTTTGTTATGTTGTATATTTTATTTGTAAACCAAATAACTATTTTATATGTATCATTTGAGAGGAATCCTTGTATATTTATATTTAAAGCGGGCTAGTTTTGGGTTAAGTTTTGTAGAAGATTTCTTAATTGAAAGTTTAAGTGTTAATTTAGATTCTTAGTGCCTCTTTATTTAGTTAATCTCATGGATTAGTCAGATGCTAGCTTAGGGGGCGCTACAAAGTTGGTATCAGAGCTCACTATTAGATCTTATATGGGAAAAGATAGAATTAGCCAGTGCCAGTTAGAGAACTAGATTAGTTTAGAACTGGGATGGGTTGTGAAATAAATCTTAATCACTAAAAGCTATCAATAATTAAAATAATTATTTGATTGATTGATTTGTTTGTTTGATTGTTTGTGTAGGTAATGAAGTAAAAATTGTAGGGTACACCTATACTTTAGGATTTGATAATAATTAATCTAAAAAGTATGAACACGTACATAATCCAATAGAAAAATAGTGAGATTAACACAATTGATAAATCTTGAAAAAATACACATAGAAATCAACAATTTATAATCACATAAATGTTAATAACATTCTTGGAACTTAATAATAATTGAAAGAGTAGTGAATAATAGTTCAACCATCAATGTTAATAATAAAAATATTATAATAGTAATCATAAAGCATAATAAAAGTGATAATTTTGATAAGTAATGTTAGCATTTCTTAATTAGTAAAATATTGAACTTAAACTTAACAAAAAATTTCATAAGGATATATAACGATAAAATAATAATTATGATTAGTTAAATAGTTATGGAAAATTAATAACACTTGTCTACAGTTAAATTTATAAATTAAATTAATGACAAATCATAAATATATGTTTTGCAATTAAACTAGATAGTTAATATAATACTTATTAGGTGTTAGACTTAAGAAAGATAGAATACAATATATAAAATAAAAAGAATTAACTTGTTAGTAATCTTGTACCAAATTATTTTAATCTAACAAATGATCCAATAAATCTCCAAAATGAAACAAACACATGAAGCGGAAACAATAGTATTTGAATGCTTAGAACAACATTAGTCATGAAAGAAAACAAATTCGTATATTAATATGATACTTTACTTTAATAACAAAATTTAAAGACTACTAGAATATTATAATTTTATGTAGACTCAAATTTAAATCATGTTAATTTATCAACATCAATATTTAACAAGATATAGAATACGGATTTAATCTGAATAAATAAAATCTATTTTATCCACCTTTACGTGAATGTAGAATTATATTTACTTAGTGTACCAACCGGATTATCGACTTAAGAATAATGAAAGTAATAATACAGTTGATAATAATATTCGACTAATTAGATTAGTAGCAAATCTATAGAAAATAATATTAAGAAAATTTATATATGGTATTACACTAAACTTAAAATGTCAGATATTCTAAATTGACGTGAAATCAAAAAAAAAATTGGTTTACTTATATTGATAAACAAAATAAAATGATAATAATAAATGAAATTAAAATTAAATAAATTTTGATGATTAAATTATTCAAAATGCTGTGAACTACTTATATATTTTACGAAGTAAATTTATCATAATTACACCAATTAAGATAGAAGTTAAAGACTAATTAATCGTAATAAACTAATACCTAGTTAATCCAGCACTGGGGAATAGTGAGGTTGGTAGTTCTGATGTGTTCGGGTGATACTTGTTACGTAGGTAGGCATTGTCAGGAGTCATGAACCTAGATAGGGCAACTGCATTCTTGTATCACTAGGCATTGAAGAGAGACTTGCTTCTTTTAGTGGACTGATAGATCCCAAATTTTACTTAGAAACTTATTTATAGAATATTTTCTCTCGTAATTAGAACCGGCAACTTATTAAAATAGAAAACAATCTTTTGAACCTAGAGCCACAAATTTTAGTTGAAGGAAGCCATTTAGATTTGTGCTTTGTTTTATGTTGTTTGCTCCTAAACAAGAGATAGGACTATTCTTTAAGGTGGGGAGTTTTGAAGACCTGAATGATGGATCGATTTTCGAGGACGAAAATCATATAAGGTGGGGCGAATGTAACGAGCCTCAAGCTCGTCAACGCGATTAGACAGGTCAAGTATCAATTTAGCCATTAATAACTCGATTAGTTTAACACGAATGTAAATTAATAGAAATTAATCTAACAGCGTATTAGATTCTAAACTGGTATCATCGGATAGAGCTCGAAAAGTTATGCGAAATCGGCTACTCAAACGTGTCACTTGAATAACGGACGAAGAAGATATAATCTGATTGGTCTGAAGCGATAAATAATTATTTCCATAGTTAGCCGCCTTGGCTGCCCATATCCAAGCGATGGGTGCCTTTATCACTTTCGTTGGTCTTATCTAAAAAGACGATCAGATAAACTCGCCCTTCTTTCCTTCTTTCTTTCTTATTCTCTATTCTTCTCCTTTCTTCTTCTCGTTTCCTTCTTCTTTACTTCTTCCTGTTCTGCGTCTGCGAGAGAGCTGAGAATTGTGAGTTCGGTCTGAGAGATCTTGTCGATGAGGGAGAGCATATTAAGTAGAAGATGGTGATGATGTTGTGGTCTGTTAAACACGGGATGAAGAATAAGATTAAGTTGTTGTAAATCGAAATTAGGTATTGAGTAGATTTGATGTTGCTTGTGAGTTTATGGTAGATGAAGAGTCATGGGTAGAGATTTAATTGAAGTTACGGTTTGTTTTGATCATGAATTGAAGACTTGAAGTCGATTCAGTGACGAACCATTGAAGAACGAGATTAGGGTTTTGCTGTTCTTTGGGGATTAAGTGAGGTTGATGATAAAATCGATCGATTGATTATGGGTTTTGTTTATTAAGACAAACGAGAAGAATTATCTGTTGATTCGGGAATTTTATTGAAGAACTGAAGAGTTTTGGTTTCTCTGAGTTTGATTAAAGAAGTGAATTAGAATTAGATGAGTTGAAGATGAAACAGTTGATTGAACTGGAACTACAAGATTGTAACGGAATTGATTATTTTAGTGTTCCAGTGGAAGTGGTTAGTGTTATGGCAACTCTGAGGATGTTGTTTTTGGGTAAGCTTCTACATAATCTTAATCTTAGTATTTTGATATTAACTGATTTAGTTATTGAGTTTATGAGAATAAGAATTGATATTGGATGAGCTTAATTGAGCTAATGGAGGTTCTGGTGGTGTGTGTTTGGGTTGAAGCTGTTAATGGAACTAGGGTTCCTCTGTAAATCAAAGATAGTGATGAAGATTGTTGGGTGTTATAGTTTTGAGATGATTGTTCAGATGAGGCAAAGGAAATAAGAATTCGACCCCAGTTGCCTGAGCAACACTGAGTTGAGGTAATTGTTCTTATTAGTAAAATCAATTCAATTCCAATGTTGGATTTGTAAATCTCTCCATGAACTGTGAATGAAGTTTATTGTGGTATGAATCAGTTTATGGATATGATAAGGTTTAGGTTAAGTTACAAAGATTTATATAGAATTGTAATAAAATGAACAAGAAATTGGTAAAGTGAAATGTTGGATTGAGTTGCAGGAGGCTTGAATGTGTTTCGTGTTGGTGTTGAATGGTTGCTGGTGGTGGATGTCTGAGTTGGTAATTTGAATTTAGATGGGGTTGAATTGTTGGTGAACTGTAGTATTGCATATGGAGTTGGAGATGGTCTGTTGGTGCTGCTGGTATTGAATGTGAGGTATTGTAGATTGTGGGTGGTATGGCAAGGAAGAAGTGCTTGATTTCTGAAGTTGTAGTCGAGACGTAGTAGAGAGATTGAACAAGGATTTGGAGATGGAATTGTGTATTACAAAGTTGAAGTGAAATTCAGTATGGGAAGGCTTATATTTGAATTGAGCGGAGTATAATGTGTTAAGATGTGTTGGTGCAACTGAATATGAGTTGAATTTAAGAGCTGATGGATATCAAAATGATGTTGCAGGTGATTGTGTTTTGGTGGAGTTGATGGTTTGAATAAATTGTAGATGAGCTGAGGTACAAGCCCATGTGATGTTGAGTTATGAGATATATCTACTGGTGGTTGTAATGGAATATGATGGTGGGTTGTTTAGTGAATTATGTGTTGAGTTGGAGAATATAAATGATGTGGGAATGGTGATTATAAAATCACAGTGGATAGTCTCTTTGAAAGCCTGCGGCTACTGCAATTGCAGGTAAGCAGTGTTTGAAGTTGTATTTGAAGCCTGAAGTTTGTTTAGAAATAAATGTATTGATGTTGAAATGCTATAAGGAAGATGAGAATGTAAGAACTATAGCTTAAGTGAAACTGAAATAGAATTGTGATGTTAGTCATCCCAGTCAGTGTCTGACTTAGCTGACTCAGTTAATCTGACTGAGTCGAATCAGGTTGAATCGGGTTTGACCCACTGAGTCATTAGTCTTGACTCGTTGACCATTGACCTTGGACTGGACGTGGACTGTTAGTTGACCCATTTGACCGTTAGTGACCGTTAGATTGACCCAGTTGGGTCAGGCCTTGTGTAGTGGGCCGGACTAGTGGGATGTGCGGATCGTGCCCATGGGCTTGGGCTTAGGGCCAACAATCTTAATTAGTGTTTGGACTACTTATGGTCCGAATTAGCTTACGCTTCCCTCTCTTCAAAGTTGTAGATTTTCATGAGACTTATTAATGGGCTTAGAACCATTAGATTGACTTGTATGATTCTTCTGTGAGCCATTTTGGCTAGATTCTTAGAGTTCTTGTGTGATTAACAGTTAGTCTATATTGACAACGATCGATTCAAGGATGAACTAGTGGATCGTGGATCTCGAGGTAGGCGAGGCTTGTCATCAAAAGAGGTGGGAATCGATAACGAACTCTCTTGTATTCATTATTGTTTTACAAATCTATCTTTTGTGAAATTCATGCATATCTTTGTGTGCTTGTGTGTGGTATGAGATGTGTGTCTGCACAATATCCAGTATTCTATGGCTAGGGCGATACACCGCAATATTACTTAATCGGAGTGGAAGTGGGCTTCAATATTATTCTTCCTTATGTACGGCAACACACACATCTCATACTTGGATGTTTTATTTACTGTTATTCATGGATGTTTACGGTTTGTTATTATTGTTCTTTTAAATTACTTTGAAAAAAGTTAAGTTTCTACATTATGTTTTACTGTCTTTCCGTGTATTATGGTTTTCAGATGAAACCTGCATTGTTCTTAAATCATATTAATGATTACTTGAAAGCTAGTTGTTATTCCTACTGGGCACCCCTTTTAGGGATGATGTGCTCACCCATTCCCACTTTCAGTTTCAGTAACAGAGCAGAGTTGCGCAGTGAAAGCTTCAAGGGTTGAGTTCATTAGTTGATTAACTTCTGCTATTTTTGTTATGTTGTATATTTTATTTGTAAACCAAATAACTATTTTATATGTATCATTTGAGAGGAATCCTTGTATATTTATATTTCTGAGCGGGGCTAGTTTTGGGTTAAGTTTTGTAGAAGATTTCTTAATTGAAAGTTTAAGTGTTAATTTAGATTCTTAGTGCCTCTTTATTTAGTTAATCTCATGGATTAGTCAGCTGCTAGCTTAGGGGGCGATACATGGCACTGGTACTCAATGAATATGGTGGTGTAGCTGTTAGGTTTTTTAACGGATAATACCGGAAAATTAACCGTTAGCCGATAAGTCCGACGTAACGGTAATGGTTTTGGATTTCACAATTCCGTCAGCACTTAACGGTTATCGGTTAACCGCTAAATCTAATGGCAACGGTAGCGGCAGAGCCATTATTTGTTACGTTTAGTGCCGTTGACAGGCCTAGTTACGTTTAGTGCCGTTGACAGGCCTAATAATCGGTAGATATTGTACTAAATTAACTACTGAATATATGTCATTCATGGCATTCAATGCATGCAGAAATCAAATTTTCACGTTCAAAAACACACACAAACGCACATAACATGGATAACTTGGGTATTAGAGTTTGATAACAACATACTTGTACGTTTGATGCATCGTTAGCTTCGATCTCGGGTGATTCTCCATTTTCTTCCATGAAAGCGTCGTCTAGGGTTTCATATTCATAAAAGTTTGGATCATTCAACATATACCCCAAATCTTCATCTCTAAACGGTAGTGAACCTTGAACTTCAACAACTTCACGTTCTTCTTCGTACCCATCCATGTTTATGGAAGTTGGCAACAATCGGGAGTTGGCGACATATACCCCCTTCTTCTTCTTTTTTTTCCTCTTCTTCTCTCACTCAATCGGAAGATATCTCACAATGACCCAAAAACAATTTCCAAACACTAATATATAGACCCCAAACTACCGATTACAGGATTTTTCTTCCGATTATTTGTTTAATCGGGAGGTCTATAAGTTGTATACACTACCGATTATAGCAGATTTCAAAATTCACGCTACCTATAATCGGTAGGTTTTGGAACCAATTTGACGTCCGATTATGGCTACATCCATATCACGAACCACATGGTTATGCCTGGCTCTGTACCCTCTAAACCTATGGATTTTTGCACAGGTTGGATTTGTGGCTTCGTATAATCGGACGGTAAGAAGTAATAAACTCTACCGATTATGGTAGATTTTCACATTAAGAATTTAAAAAAAAAAAAACTCATTTTGGGGAAACCTATAATCGGTAGGTTGTGGAACATATTTGGCTTACGATTATGGCTACATCCAAATCACGAACCACATGGTTATGCCTGGCTCTGTACACTCAAAACCTATGTAATTTGGCAAGGGTTCGATCTGGGACTCCTTATAATCGGTAGGTTGTTAAGTTGTTAACTCTACCAATTGTGGTATATTTCAAATTCCCTTACATGAAGGATTTTAGAAAAAACTCATTTTGGGGCAACCCATAATCGGATGGTTTAGTAATTATTGTTTGAGGGTGAAAATGGTTTCTGCTGATTTCGGTAATTTCGGGTGTATGGGTGAGAAACAATTTAAACCCTAAACAATGTACTGCAAGGGAGTACTTTAGATTCGAGAGATCAATCTGTACAAATCCAACCTAAACCAAGAAATGGTCGTTCCGGACTTGCTTCGGTCACAAAGTGGAGAAGAATGGGTTGGTTTTGGGGAGGGAAGCAAGGAAAGTGATGAGACCAGAATAGTTGATTCTGGAAGAGTAGTTGTGTTACTACGACTTGTATCAGAAAAGTGGGAAGGCTAACAAATGGTAAGCTATCAAGTATTTTCTAAGTGTTGTATATTCCCGAATGAACTTGTCCTTCTGTGGAAATAGGTAAGATCTATTTATACAAGTCGAAGTGAAACGTACCCTGGTCTCATTAAGGAATGGAAAAATGGGTAAGTAAATGGTAGGAGGTGGTAACCGTATGCATGGTATTGATGTTCCATAAAATCGTTAACGTATGGAATTGATGTTTCATAAAACCATTAACGTATGCAATTGATGTCCCATGAACGTTTCACCTTTAACTCCCTGTATTTACTAACCGCCTCACCCTTATGAAACTTCCTTATGACGGGCGTAGTGTACGCCTCACGCTGTAAACCGCCAAACCAATACCCAAAGATGATCCCCCAATATGTGTTGATGTCTCGAATGTTTTTGTGGAAAACATGTAACATATGGTTGTTGCCTGGCAAGTCGAGCTTGGGAGACTTGGTAGCTTGGTGACCTTCGACGGTCGATATTTTGCATCTTAAGAGGAAATGTAGTCGTTGATCGTTGCACGCTTTCGTTCGTTGGTGGCCGCATGGGGAAGGCCAGCGTGGTGGCGCAGCTAGGTTGGCATGCCATTGGCATGGCATGGTGGCGCGGCTAGGTTGGCACGCCATTGGCATGTCATGATGGCGCAGCTAGGTTGGCACATTATTGGCGTGGCATGTCCAGGCGCGGTTTGGTGTGACCAAACTAGGGTTTTAGGTCGAAAGTTACCATGTGTGGTCTGGTAACCTTGGATGGATAGGATTTGCTCCTGGGATTGAAGGGCAACCGTTGATTGTTGCACGCCTTCGCTTGGGTAGCCGTGTATGGAAGGCCAACATGGTGGCGCGACTATGTTGGCTAGGGCCAAGGCAGGGTGTGGTTTGGCTTAGCATGGCGGGGCCAAGGGTTTGCCATGGGCACATGGTGCGGCTAGCTTAATTACGGGCCAAAGCAAGGCGTGTTTGGCTTGGCATGTGAGGCCAAGGGTTTGCCATGGGCGCATGGCGCGGCTAGCTTGGCTAGGGCCAAGGAAAGGCGTGTTTGGCTTAGCATGTGGGGCCAAGGGTTTGCCATGGGCGCATGGCGTGGCTAGCTTGGCTAGGTGCGGTTTGGCTTGGCATGTGGGGCCAAGGGTTTGCTATGGGGGTGCCAAGGCAAGGTGTGGCTTGGCTTGGCATGTGGGGCCAAGGGTTTGCAATGGGCGCATGGCGTGGCTAGCTTGGCTAGGTGCGGTTTGGCTTGGCATGTGGGGCCAAGGGTTTGCCATGGGCGCATGACGCGGCTAGCTTGGTTAGGTGCGGTTTGACTTGGCATGTGGGGCCAAGGGTTTGCCATGGGTGCATGGCGTGGCTAGCTTGGCTAGGTGCGGTTTGGCTTGGCATGTGGGACCAAGGGTTTTCCATGGGCGCATGGCACGGCTAGCTTGGCTAGGTTCGTGACCAAGCTAGGGTTTTGGGCCAAAGGTCGTTTGGTAACCTCGGACGGCTAGGATTTGTTCCTGATATTGACGGGGGACCGTTGATTGTCACACGACTTCGTTTTGGTAGCCGCGTAGGAAAGGCCAGCAAGGTGGCGCGGCTAGGTTGGCATGAGGCCATGGCAAGGTGCGTTTGGCATGGCGCGGTAGGTGTGGCTGGCACGGTTTGCCATTGGCACAGGGGTGTGGCTAGCATGGTTGGCATGCATTGGCGCGGTAGGTGTGGCTGGCATGGTTTTCCATTGGCACTGGGGTGTGGCTAGCATGGTTGGCATGTCTTGGCGTGGTAGGTGTGGCTGGCATGCCTTGGCGCGGTAGGTGTGGATGGCATGGTTTTCCATTGGAACTAGGGTGCGACTAGCATGGTTGGCATGCCTTAGCGCGGTATGTGTGGATGGCATGGTTTTCCATTGGCACTGGGGTGCGGCTAGCATGGTTGGCATGCCTTGGCGCGGTAGGTGTGGTTGGCATGGTTTGCCATTGGCACAGGGGTGCGGCTAGCATGGTTGGCATGCTTTGGCGCGGTAGGTGTGGCTGGCATGGTTTGCCATTGGCACATGCGGTGTGAGAATTAGGGTTTTGGCCTGTCGAAACCCTAATCAGCATTAAAAAAAGGTACCCTGGTAATTTTCTCGCAGATAAATTAAACGGTTCAATAAATGTGCTTGGTTCAGACATTATTACTCAAGTTCTATGACGTCGCTGTCTGACTAGGGTTTTACGATTTTACACCTAAGCTAAAAACCACCATTAACATTAAGTCCTAGCTTAGCTCGGACAGTGCCTTGTTGCGAGGTAAGCATATGATGGTGACAGACAAGGACGGAATCAAGACGTAAATCATTGCAAAGATGGTCAAGAAAATCCGACTAACCTTTTTTGAGGGGTGAAGAGAGTTTTATTTTTTTTTTGCTTCCAGTGTTGGCGGCCCTGCATAAGTTGTACTGGGGATGCAGACCGTGGAGTGGTGAGACGAAAGTCGCTGGCTTGGTCTGGCCGTACATCACCGAGGAAAAACGGGCGCGGTCTTGGAAGGCAAAGCATAGTGGACGGCTTGGCACGTGGGGTCAAGAGGTGGCGTGGTCTTAGGAAAATTTGTTGGTATTGGCAGGTTCACGGCTCGGACAGCTTGGAGAGGCAAATCGCGCATGGATGACTTGGCATGATAGGGTCGTGATAATGGAGCGGGCGGCCTGACATGGTGCGGCCATGGCAAGGCTAGGTGTACACGGACGGCCAGGCGTGGTGGGGCCGCGGAAAATGGAGCGGCTGGCTTAGCGTGTGGGGCCAAGGCATGGCGTGAGCGGTCTTGGGCGTGGAAATTGGTCTTTGCGGGACCGGTTTCCTCTTTTCCTTTTTGGCTCAAAATAGGAAATCCTTTCCTTGTTCAAACTCCCACGTACCATGTATATATAAAAGGAGGGTCGGCTTCTCTTTCGTTTCACGCCTATTTTTTTTTTATCCCAGCCGTGTGGTAGTAGTAAAGCAAAGCGGACAAGCAAATCCCAGGTATGCCTTCCAATACTTCTTCTTTAACTTGTTTTCTCTTTTCTTTTGTGTTGGTGTAAACCTTAGTTGTAGGCGTACCTTTTCATGACCCTGTAGAAAATGTTGGTGTGAATCCTAGCCGTAGGTATGTTTTGCACGAGCTTGTAGTAGTACTTAGGCATGAATACCATAGTAATGTTGACCGCCTCAACTCACTGTGCAAAGTAAGCACGCGATAGTAATTGTCATCCCTTCCCCAAGAAAACCTAGTTTTTTGGATTTACTCCTTGTTTTGGTGCGGAAAAATAATTTCCGCGCACTTTCCGTAATAATTTCTCTTCGTATTGTTCCATTGTAGTTGTTTGGAAGGTGAAAGTAGCGTGGGAGAGTGTTCATTATGATGTCACTTGACAAAAGTTCTGCAGTACCGAAAGATGTTGGCAATTCCAAGCCAAACGTAGATGATGATTTCTTCACGACATCGGCCACGGTTAAGAGAAATCACCCCAAGTATGTGTCGATTCTTCCGACCGATTCGGAAAGTGAGGGAGAAGACCGATCGGTTCGGCCAGAGGCGTAATAAGGTTTTGCCTTCAGGGAAAGAATATCATGCCTCTCCTATTGACTTTAAAATCTGCTCGTGAGTCCGTTGCGTCCCCTTCGAGAAATGGATGCGGTTTATGATGAGCCGGGAGCATGTCAAAACCAATTTGACCAAGGAGCGAGATCGTTGGTGTTGTTGCGGCTTTCCGTGATGCTCCAGTTAGGAAAGATATTCCAGGCCTAGTTTCTTTTTTTTTTTTTCCAGATGGTGTCCCATTGACACCCACACTACTATGCGTGGTGGGGTGAAATGACCATCTCCTTAGAGAACGTGGTCGTGTTGCTAAATCTTCCCGTAATTGGAAACCTCGACGTTAGGTTGTTTGCAGATGAAGAAAAATTCGTGCCGCCCTGGTTGCGAAGTCAAATGGATTCGTTCGGAAAGAAAACGAGACGAAGTGCTTCTATGACTGATGGGTGTCTCAGTGGTTTCCTGACGAGTTGGAGTCGAACCAGAAGAATAGCATACTTCATGTCGTGGCGTTCTTGGCTCTTTGGCTATCCAGAGATATTTTTGACGACGGCTCGGGCAAGAAAGAGATAAGACAGGAACTTATCAAGTTTGCCATAAAATTGGCAAAATGCGTCGTTCTCCCTATTGGTGGTTTGTTTCTTGGTTCTCTGTATGCACACTTGGATCAGCTGGTTTCGGACATGCGCGCCTCAAACGACTACATGAAAGTGGATTCGTATGTTCATGCCGCCTTTCTCCAGGCATGGTTGTGGGAGCATTTCGAGAAGCATGCCCCGAAACCGTTGGCCACACTTCCCGAGTCTTGGGGTGTGATAGGTGTAGAATACACCATATTTACTATATAGAGTTTATGCTTTCTTTGCTATTTTTCGTGTGAATTATGTATTTTATGATTGTTTTTGAGTTATTAGGTACTCTGGAGTCGCACGGACGTAAAGAATGAGAAATCACCAGCTGTGAGCAAAAAGGGGCAAATCTGTCATTCAGGGGAGAACATTATTTAGAGCCAGCCACATGCTAAGGGGCAACTTGCTTTTGGAAGAATGATAAAAGGAAGCTAGCTATGGTTAAAGGGTTGTCATCTAGGGTATCCCTTATCATCACTGGGGGTTCACATCATTAGCACTGTGGGTGCGAATAGCCATTCCCACATAAAACTCAATTGGGTTCGAATGTGTATACTCATTTAGTTCTTCCCATTTGATGAATCGAGAGAGGAGATGACTCTGAGTTTTGAGAAGATTAGGGTTTGAATTTGTGAGATATTGAATCGAGAGAAGTCGAGAGATGGAAGAAGGAGTGCTGCTCGAGTTCAAGGAAGGAATTGATGGAGGAAACTAAGAGTTAAAATGAAGAATGAGAAGCTCTCTGGTGGTGTTAGAATTAATGGAAATTAGGGTTGTTGATGGTGCTGCTATAGAGGATGAAATTAGGGTTTGATTCAAGATGGCGATGCTGCAATTGGACAGATTTGTTTTGCTGTTGAAATGAGAGAAGAAAGAAAAGGGGATCTGTTGCTGTGATGAGACGAAGAAGAAATTGAATCAGGGATTCGATTTGGACATAGAATTGAAGATTTGAACAGGTTATGGCAGAGAAGCAATGTGAATTGGCAGATTGTATTGAAGCTGAGCAAAGGGCTTGTGGTTTGTAAACTACTAAATTAGATGAATGTTAGGATTCTCTGTTATTCATTGCAGGTGTTTGGTTTGAATTGAGTTGTCTGTGACTGTTTCAAAAAGGGGAGTGAGTTGAACTGACAAGGGATGGTGTTGCAGTAAGAATAACTGGGAGATGAGAAGCTGCAGCTGAGATGTGTTGGTGGTTATCTGGAATTGCAGGCATAGAGATGGGTGGTTGTGTTGCGGGTTATTGCGGGGATGATCTTTGTTGCAAATGAGCTGAGAAGCAGATTATGGATTTGGCAAGAAGGGTACAAAATCGATGAGAAGTTGTTGCTGTGGCTGCCAATGGATGTCGTAATAGATTACAGGACTCGGGAACCGAGTTGATGGTGAGCTTAAATGCGAGTGGAACCGGAACTCAAAGTGATTGGTTCAAGAGACTTCATGTGGATGCCAGTGAGCTACAAATGGGTTTAGATGAGAAGCTTGAAATGGAGGGCTGGATTTGGAGTTCTTGTCTTTGAGAAGAAATCAATGATGAGAATAGAGACTTTCGAGATAGGAGCTGATAGTAACAGCCATGTTTATGTTGCGAGATACATTGCAGGCGCAGTAATGGCATTGCGGTGGTGCGGTCGATAGTCGAGCAATGGAATGGCAGTGATTGGTACGAGCTGGTATTGCAGGCGTTGAGATTGTTAGCTTATGCAACAGTCTGAGGTTGCAGCTCAGATGGAGTAGTGGGATCTGAAGCTAAGATGCAGGTAATGGCTTTGCAGATGGCTTTAATTGGGCAGAGATGGTTCAACTATGGCCTTGAGTTGGTGTTGTTGGCCTGAGATTGACATGGATTAAAGTCTGCAGTTCGGTGGTGGCCTGAGGTTGTATTGATGGTGAAATTTGGCTGTAGTTGAGCTGAAACTGCAGGTGGTAGAAAGGCATACTAGGTAGCAGGTTGCGGCATTCGTGACAATGGTGGTGATATAATGAAGGCAGGGAAGGAACAAGATGGGTATGAAGGAGATGTTGTTGTCAAGGTTTAGTGGTCAGGTGTTGGTATCTGAATTGCAGCTGAAAGCATTAGTGGCACTGGTATGGATTGAGAGTTGCTATGTATTGATGTAGGATGAATGCTTAGCAGATTGCAGGTGGCGTTGATTCATGACTGAGATGAAGGGTCTGAGATGGCCTTAGTGCTGGGATTGAAATATGAGCAGAACTGAGATGTTACAGGTTAGGGTTTACTTGCAATGAATGTGAGCTGTATAGTAGAAGAATGAGTGCATTGGTTGTGAGAATTTAGCTGTTTGCAGCTGAGTTAAGTGTTGGCTGTGAAGAGCTGTAGTTTATGTTGGCAGAGAGGTGAACTAAGCTACAGAAGAATGCATAGCCATCATGGCTGGAATTTCCCAGCTGAAGCACAATGATAGTGCAAAACAAGTTCTGGCCTGTGCAATGGCCTAGCCTGGCCAAGGCAACTCAGACCACTCAGCCTTGACTAAGAAGCTGACTTAGCTACCTGACTCACCCGAGCTGACTCGTTCCAACTCAGTGATCCTTGACTCGTTGACCCGAGATGACTCGGTCCTGACCCGTTGACCGGTGACCGGGCTGACTTTGCCGGTCACCCGAGGTACTTTCCGGCGACTATTCCGGCGGGATTCCGGTCATAATCCCAGTTTTCCGGCGAGCGTTTTTGGGACAGAATTTCTACACGGGTTTCTCTCTCTCGTGGGCCGGGTGAATTTCCAACTATGGACTTTGAAGACAAAACCTAGTTTTGGAAGGAGTGGAGCTATATAAAGAGAAGACTTTTATTATCAGGAGGATCTATTATCTTTTCAATTCTTTTATCTCTACTTTTTCTAGGGTTTAGAACCATGAAGTCTTTTCTCTTTCTTCTTGTTATGAACTCCTTGAATATGAGTACCTAAGTTTATTATTGGTTATGGAATAGTTGGATTTCACAAAGCATGTTTCTTTGTTCAATATATTAGTTTTGTCTCATATTTATCGTTTGCAATTCTCTCGAAAATATTGTTTTATGATTGATTGATTGTTTTGTCAAGTTGCAAATGGGTAGAACTTCTAATCCCATCTATTGCTAGTTTAGGGTTTATTATACGCAAAAGTGATATTCCTTGGATACAAGTAGCAAAATATGATTATAGTTTGTAGTGATATATTCTTATGATCATATGTGAATCGTAACCTTTGTTAAATTGAATTAGTGCGCTTTCCACGTTCAATTGCTTTGATTGGCCTGATTTCATAGAACTTAATGCATCTAGGGAATTAAACTTGATTAGTGCTTTTACGTTAGGTTGTTCCTTTAGATAGAATTCATATTCGCATCTTTTAATGTGTTTGTTGATGACAAGAGGAGATTAGCGGGATATTCTTGCGATCAAGGTATTCTAGGGCCTTTGATAAAAGTTGAGATTAAATATCAATTCTAGTTATTGTGAAAAGCATGTTAGTGAATGAAAACGAAATCCTTAACCAATATCTCTTCTATCTTATTTGTTTGCTTTGCTTTATTTTCTTTTATTTAGTTTATTATAATCACAAAACTACTCTGTTATTTATAGGGAACCGAAACAATTTGACAACCTAGACCTCTGCAGGGATCGATCCTTTCTTGCCCTTGCTATATTTATATTTTGAGTAGTAAGAAAGTGTAATTATATTTGTGTCGGCCGACAACCTGGTCAAATTTTGGCGCCGTTGTCGGAGGCAGGTTGTTAATTGTTTTTGGTTTCTTATTTTTGTATTTAGTTTTTGTTTTATTTTTTATTTTTTTTTTATTTTCTGGGTTTTAACCTTGGTTTGAGAATTATTTCAGGTGCTTATTTCTATGGAAGGAGCATATTGGAGCAATCAATACGGTTTTCAACCTCAACAATATGATAACTACCAATTCCATGGGTATAATCAAAACCAATTCATTGGTTATGACCAATATTCCATGGAACCTTATGGTTTTCCTCAACAACCTTATGGCGGGGAACAACAACAAGTATGGGAGGATTCTTATGTTTGTGAACAAAAAGTCTCCAACTTTATAGATAAAGTTTCCACCTTTTTACAAGAGGAATTTCAAAAGCTAAAGAGACTACAAACGAGCAACTCCAAGAACTTCGTGAAGGTATGACTATCTTGCGAAGAGGCATTGATCAATACAAGGAAGATATGGATAATTCTAATGTGCATATGGTTTGTGATGAATATTTGATTGATGCTAATGTTGAAAAAGGCCAATCCTTGGGTACTTTCGTTGATAATTGTGTAGTTAACTCAACTCTTGATCTTAATAATGATCATTCACCTATTCAAAAGGATGAGTTAGAGATTAGCAACACTAAATTCAGCGAGGAACAATCTTATGTTGACTATGATAGTGACGGTGATTATGATACATTGCTTGAAACAACTCATGGTGACATCTCCGAGGAGTCTTTTTGGGATCAAGATGAAGATGAAGAGGAATATGTCGACACTTATGTAGATTACTCAAGCATTGATCTTAATAATGATCAAGAGCCTATTCAAAGGGTGGAGCTTGAGGATGATGCATTTTCGAGTGTTCTAAAAAAGTTTCTTATGATAAATGTAGTAGCAGGAAATCCCACACTACACCCCTCACTATATTTTGGTTAATTAGTCCATTGAAAGTTGCATAATTGAGAATGTTTATTGATTAATTTCATGAGTTATCTACACAGGAAAAATGGAATTACACTTAGCAAGTAAAACACTCTTAAACTTTCTCTCTCCTAATGACTTGCCTAACAATTCCAAAAAGATCTCCCCCTTACAACAGACTCACTCGACCCTTTATATAGGGTAATACATAGTGGATGACAGCTAAGCTATCCTTTATTTTCGGGAATGTCTCGCGAAGTGTCGCCAGTGTACAACTTATTCAATCTCGCGACACTTCTTAACCCTCGCCAGGTTCCATGTCTTTCAGTTGTTTTGTGTGTCGTTTCTCATTGCGTCGTTCATTTTAGTTTCCTGCGACTCCCTCGCGGTACCGTCGTTTATTGATCCCGCGAGCCCTATGCATTGCGATATTATGATCCTACATCTTGCCTCTTTTTCCTTGAATATTGCTTGAAGAGCGATCTTTAAGGAAAAATCTTTGTTGTAGTGATCTTTGGTTTTTGTTGATGAGGGAATGAGCGGAAGAATACCGTACTTGAAAAGTACGTACTTGCCTCTATTCTTTTGCGAAGTGCCGAAGCTCCTATATTTGAAGTGTCATTTCTTGCCTCATGTGTTACAGAGAATAATCGAGTTCGCAGTCTCTTCTCGCCTATTAGGAAATATGCTGTATATTTGGATTCTTCTAAAGTTCTTTTCGTCTGTCTTCCTTGGATTTAGTAGTGACCGTTTACACGTGTCCATATCTACCTTTTTATCGGTGCATTTAATGTTAATCGGGTCATAACATTTTTTCTCGTCTATTTATAGGAGTATCCTCTGTGAAGAATTTTCCTTTTCCTTTTCATCTTCTTCATCGTCTCAAGTGTTCTTCTTCTTTGTCGCTCTGCAAGTGTTTGTCTATTCTTACCATCTTCTTCACCATTTTTGCTATTCCCTAACAGCTTGTTATTCTCATGGCGTCCGTGTTTGTTAATTGTGCCATATCTCGGTCGATTTTGTGGTTGATCAAATTAGCTTTCCTTGTTGAAATCACACTCGGTATGATTAACTTTGTAATTCTCTTTCTCGCCATTGTTGTTCAAATAAAGAACCAATCCAGAACTAAGTTTACCGTGAAGGACCCTCTTCTTTCTTTGGGTTCGCCACCGAAACCTACTTCGCAACAAAAGCCATCGGGCTCGCCACTGAAACCTACTTCACAACAAGAGCCTCTTGTGCCACCAAAGTCCTCCTCGCGAGTAAAATCTATGGCCTCGAAAAGAAAGTCTGCGGGTGACAAGGTATCTAAGAAACATTTGTTTTTTATTAACAATACATTGTTGCCTCTGTTTCTTATTTAACTTGTTATTCGCAGGATGACGAGGTTGTTGATAGAACTCCCAAGAGGCCTCGCCAACCCAATCTGGTCACTCCTAGCGTCTCCTTTCCTTCTTTCAGACCCCCTTCTCCAATTGCGAAGTCTTCGCACGACAACGTTAAAGCTTCCTCCTGCGAGAACATTTCTAATGAAGGCATTCTTATGTCTGAACTCTTCGTAGATCAAGCTCCTCATAACAGCCCTACTACTCATGCCTCTGGCATTTCTCCAATCCTTCCCGAGATTCCCCTTTCTCGCGATGTCCCCTCGACAAAAGATGGTTCGTCTCCATCTTCTTCTGCCATTATTGCTTCTTCATCTGAGCAAATCCCTCTTACCAAAGAAAATTTAGAAGGGATAGAAGTAGCTTTCAAAGTCCTCTCCGATCTTGTGAGCGATGCCAAGAAGACTTCCATCGATCCTATTAAGTCTGACATTTGCGAGATTCTGAGTAAGCATCTTGGTCCCGACAGGGTTTTGCAAGCATCTTTGGTTCAAGAAGTTAACAAGTTGAAGGATGATCTCCAAGCTATGACCGTGAGATGTAATAGTCTACATCTTGAAAATCAAAAAATTCACAACATCTCGCGGGATCGTGATAACCTTCGCGAGAAGAATGAATAATTAAAAATTTTGCTCTCACAACCCCCCTTTTTTTTTTTTTTTTTTTTTTTTTTTTTTTTTTAAGATCACAACTCAAACCCTTGCTCGTCCTAAAAGTATTAAACCAGAAACGAATAATGGAGATATATCAAGCGGAGTCTATCGCTGAAGAAGTTCGAGTTGAAAGAGATGCTTGGATGGAGCAGTATAATCTCTTAGATAATCTTCATACCTATGCAAACGATCAAATAAATAATTTGTCTAAAGAGAATTTTGATTTATCGCAAGAGCAAGTCTCATTAAGTAATGACTTATCTCGCCTTTCTTATGCTTTGACTAAGACTAATTTGGAGTTGGAAACTTTATCAGATGAGAATCGAACTCTTTCGCAAGAGAAACGTTCTCCTGTTGAATAAGATGGCGAGCTACTCGCAGCAGATAATGCTTGTCAAAAGTTATGCGAAGAATACAAACAAGCTAATCATACTTTGAGAAGCCAACTTGAAGAAATTTCCTCCGAGAGAGATAAACTTATTCGGTAGAATAACATTGAGTGTAAAAGTGAGCCAATTTAAAGATCAATGTTCGAGTTAAAAGATCTAATTCTTCCCTCGCGACCGAGAATGCCATACTTGTCTCCAATGATAAAACTCTGCGATCTCGCCCCGAAAGGCTTAGTTGGGGATACATTTGATGATGCTATGGACCGATTGGGAGATAGTTGTTCGTCTTTTATTCAAAGATCTTGTTTCTCAAAAAAAGAAGGTAGTCATGTTATTTGACTACCTTAATTCATTTGTATATCTCCTTATCCTTAAGAAGCTCTTTTAATCTTTACTTGTCCAATTGTTATGCAGATTCTGAGAAAAGCTCCATTCTATTATTTCTACTCTCAAGTCAGACAATTCTAAACTTCGCAGAGAAAAAGGGGCGCTCGCTACTTCTCTTGTTCGTTCTCGCGATCGTGCCGCAAGGAGACTTAACTATATGTCTGACTGTAAGGACATAGATAGTAAAAATCAGCAAAAAGCGCTTCTTCGCCAATTTCATCTTAAGGCTGAGGTCATAGTGAATGACATTTTATTGTCTAGATCTCTTGATCCTGTTCGTGTCAATCCTTTGAAGTGAGTGATGATGAAGCCCCCAATTCCCCGATGATGATTATGATTATGAAAGTGCGAAGACGTCGCCAACGTTGAAGTTGTTAATAAAAATCTTACCGAAAAAATTCCGATGATATTCCACCCTGGGGAAGGTGAAGTCGAGAAAGTTATTGACGGAGATGGAGTCGAGAAGATTATCATGCAGGATGATAACATTGATGTAGAGAATTAGCTGCTTTTGTAACTTTGCTGCAACTTTCTTTTTGTTTTGAAAGATTAAATCCCTTGTTGAATAATGCTCTTATTTCCTTCTTCTTAATTACGACTATAATCTCGTAAGCTTACATTTTCATGAAATGATTTTAAGAAATAATTAGAAGTATCATCGTTTTGAAGTACGCGAAATATGAAGTATCCTTAAAAAAGTATAAGAAGTACTCAATCTTCGAAATATATAAGAAGTATGAAGTATTGCGAATTCATCATGCGAAACTCTCGCTCCATGTTCTTTGCCTTATGCTATGCTTTATTCTTCCATGAAGTATTAATCCTTGAAATATAAGAAATATTGCCTCGAGGAAATAAACAACATAAAATGTTGTTCATTGGTAAACATTGGTAATCCCTTGTTGCTTCTGTTCTTTATCTTCGAAGGTTGGATCGTTGAAAAAGTGTTGAGGTATTTCTTTATTCTTATCTTTCCTCTATCTCCTGCGTTGTGTTCATGTGATAGTATAATCTCTTCATTGCTTTATGTTGAATTTTATCATCTGCGACGAGGTCGCAGTGTCTCCATGAAAGGAGAAACCTACTTTTCTCGCCTTATCATTTCAATAGTCTTTATTTTATCTCTTCTTATTATAACAAGGTCGCAGGCCGCCCTTACATTTTCAAGCAAGGACCCATTGACCCTGCCTTATCATCTTTGTGTGGTCTTCCGAGTTAGACCTCCCTAATTAGAGGTCCTCCCCTGCCACCTTTCATCGCGACAAAATCGCAGGACGTCTTTACACTTGCATGTAAAGACCCCTTGATCTTGCCTTATCATTTTCCAAGTATTTTTGCCTCTGCAGGATGTATTAGTTGCGACAATATGACAGGCCTAGATATTCTTGCGAACATAAAGCCCCATGACATTGCCGTCGTGCGGCGAAATCGCAGGACGTCCGTACACTTTCATGTAAAGACCCATTGATCTCGCCTTTTACCCTCGCGTTAGTATTATTGCCTCTGCGGATCATTGCACAAATATGACAAGCCTAAGTCTCCTTGCGAAAACAAAGCCTCATGACATTTGCGTCTGTTTTGACACCCCCCCTAATGGAGAGTGTCGCCCTTATCATCTCCCCGGTTGCCCCTTCAAGGAGGCGAAACATCGGCCATACAAGACTCGCTCCTCCCATCCTGGTCTTAACAACAACCAGCTTGTTTTCGCAGCCTCTTATCCCTTATACCTATATGGTTTATGGTTACGAGACTGCACCCTAAGTGGAGTTTTCTTCGGCGAGTGCAACGCATGCCAAGACTTGCCAAGAATGGCCAGGGTAGGTTCATCCATCCCGGCACTCGCTCAACCGTGTACCTCGGCGCCTTGTGCATACACCGACTCCTTGGAAGAGACCCTCGGTCGCCCAACCGGGTATAACCTACATATATAGTTGGGAATCCAAGGTATCTCCCTGATAGGCTTTCATGGGCCCCAAATCTTCATGACCCCGAGGTTTCAGGAGCGGTGTAACCTTCCACCTGAGCCATGTTAAGAGATACCCCCTTATATGACGCACTTTAGGTCTTACATTTGCCTCTTACGAAATATAATTCGCGAACTAGGGTGTACGCCATAAAGGTTCGTCCCATTCATTCATTCTTTTTATTCAATCATTCTTCATCACTTGCTATTTTGTCTCATGAGATATTCGCCAATTCATTCATCATTCCTTATATAGTTAGGCAAGTCATGACTTTTTTGCTATTCTTATCGCGATCTCTTCGCGGATTCTATCTGTATTTTATTGAATGTCGCAAATATCTAGCGAAGAAGTACTTCATCTTGATTCTGTTATTATTACGGGTAATATTTCTTTAGATATAACCTATTCCATGGTCTATCCAATTTTTGTCCCACATCTCTTCCTTCTCAGGTCCCTCAATCTATATGCCCCCGTACCAACTACCTCTTTGACGATATAAGGTCCATCCCATTTTCTCGCCAAACCTTGCCTCCACTTTCACGTTGATATACTTTGGGTTTCTCGCAAAGACCAAGTCTCACCGGTTGGAATTCACGTATTTTGACGCGCTTGTTATATTCTCTAGCCAATCTTCGCTGGTAATTCTCCATGTGTCGCAACGCCTTCTCCCTTTTCTCTTCCAATTCATCCAATTTGATTAGAATATTTCCTGCACTAAGATTTTTCTCAAAAATTTCTTTCAAGTCTCGCACGTGATCTTCTGCCTTCTTACTTTTTACTAGCATGTCATCTACATAGACTTCCAGTGTTTTATGTATCCATTCTGCGAATACCTCTTCTACCATCCTTTGATACGTCGCTCCAAAGATTTCGCAAACCGAACGGCATTTTAGTATAGCAAAGATAATCCTCTTGGAGCGAAGAAAGCAAGATGCTCTTGATCCTCTTCTGCGAGTGGGATCTGATTGTAACCTTTGTATCCATCCAAATGAGGATACCCTTTCATTCCCCGCCGCCGATTCGACTAGTCAAATAATATCCTGCAATGGAAAACTCGTCTTTAGGGCAGGCTTTATTTAAATCAAGAAATCAATGCAAATCCTTATTCCTTTGTTCTTCTTTGGAACTATAACCATATTCGCTATCCATTCGGGATATTTTGCTTGTCTAATGATTCCTCGCGTCCAACATCTTCTGCAACTCTTCTTCTATCTCGAGGGTGATATGTCAAAGTGCTATCTTTCTAATTCTTTGTTTGAATGGCTTCACATTTTTATCAATTTCCAACTTGTGACAAGCTACCGATGGATCTATACTCAGGCATTTCATCCATATCCCATGCGAATATATCTTTATAATCTCGCAATGCACTGGGTCAGCTTCTTTCTTCTTCATCCGCTCCCATGTTAGTTCCAATCCTTAGCATCTTAGGTTCTTCCTTAGTTCCAACATTCACTTCTTTAGTTTGCTCTGCCGCGACGTAACTGGCCTTCGGTTCTCCCATTGGGGTTGGTCCTTTCAGTTCCGTCGCGGGATCATTTTCTTCTCCCGAGATCTCGCTAAGTATGCCTTTTCCTTCCTTCGCTTTGATCATGTAAACTCTGAATTCTTCTTCTTTCCTAGCTTCCCTCGCCATCCTTTTGCGATGCTTAGACATATTCTTTTGTTTGCTTATTTGTTCCTCGCAGCATTTTACTTCATTTTGATAATATATTCTTCCTTTAGCAGCATCCCCTTTGATCTCACCTATTCCAGTTGGTGTTGGAAACTTGATACATTGATGAAGCGTTGACGCCACAGCTTTTATTGCATGTACCCATGGTCTTCCTAGTAACAAGTTATACGGTGATTCCATATCTACTATACTCAATGTCACCTGAGTTTCGATTCTTCCTAATGGAATACGTATTTTTATCTCCCCTCTAACTTTGGTTATGGATTTACCAAAGCCTTGAATATTGTATGCATGAAAGTCATATCCTCGTCTTCATATCCCATCTTTTTGTAAGTGTGATAGAACATTATGTTCACCAGACTCCCTGTATCAATTAAAACTCCATTTACCACCCATGTTTTCGCTGTGTTCTCCGATTCTTCTTTCTCCTTATACACGTTAATTGCGATCACTAATGGAGATGGGTGATCCAAATTTTCTTTGGATATCTCTCCCGCCGTGAATGTTATCTCTTGTTTTTCCCAATCTTTCAAAGGTGATATCATTTCTCTGTCCGTAACCTTCTTTCCTTCAAAATCCCGTTTGTGTATTCTTCCTCTGATATTTTCATGAAATTTACTAATCATTACTCCTGTATCTGCGCCACATGCCATATCTTTTTCCCCTGCTTCATCCGATCTAAGAGTTTCCTTTCTCATTTTCTTGATCTAAACAGCTTTAATTGCGATTTTCTTTCTTGAACCAACAAGATTAGGTCCCTGTTTCTAGCGCATATGTAGTAGCAGGAAATCCCACACTACACCCCTCACTATATTTTGGTTAATTAGTCCATTGAAAGTTGCATAATTGAGAATGTTTATTGATTAATTTCATGAGTTATCTACACAGGGAAAAATGGAATTACACTTAGCAAGTAAAACACTCTTAAACTTTCTCTCTCCTAATGACTTGCCTAACAATTCCAAAAAGATCTCCCCCTTACAACAGACTCACTCGACCCTTTATATAGGGTAATACATAGTGGATGACAGCTAAGCTATCCTTTATTTTCGGGAATGTCTCGCGAAGTGTCGCCAAAGTGATGTACAACTTATTCAATCTCGCGACACTTCTTAACCTCGCTTGAGTTCCATGTCTTTCAGTTGTTTTGTGTGTCGTTTCTCATTGCGTCGTTCATTTTAGTTTCCTGCGACTCCCTCGCGGTACCGTCGTTTATTGATCCCGCGAGCCCTATGCATTGCGATATTATGATCCTACAATAAAATTTGGATCCGCAAAAGAGTATGTGCCTTACAACAAAAAGGAGGAATATGTTGAGAATGAAACCGGTTTAACCAATATTGTGGAAGACCCAATTGAGCTTGCATATGATTATAATGATGATGTTTATGTCGATACTTTGGTTAAGGCAGAAACGGATGAAGAATGGTTGCAAGGTTTGATAGAGGACCATGATATACAAGAGGTGAACAATTCACTTGAGTTTTTCAAGGATGAAGAGGATTCCGTGATACAAGAGATTGTGAAAGGTTTATCTAACCCTTTGCCTATTATTTCTTCTCCTTTACCTCTTATTGGTTTGAATGTATGTGCTTCGAGAATATTGTTGAATGACTTTGTTTTTCGTTTTCCGCCATTAGAGATACTTGATTCTCATACTATGCAGGTTATGGAACAAGAAACCGTGGAAGTACCCGATGTCTATATTCTTTATGCACTTCCATGTGTGGACAAGAATAAGTGTGGGGGAAGCTTTTATTGGTTCATAGCTTCACTTTTGCTTTATATTACTAATATTTGTGTGAAGCTAGTGTTTCCAAAACAGGTTCTATGGACGGATCCCCAACTTTTCAGATTGTTGGTGTATGGGGAATGAATCTTGCAAGGATAAAGTCGGGCCGTCGACTTTAAAACAAGCGCTAAGTGGGAGGCAACCCACCGGTTTTGTATCTTTTATCCTTTTGCTTTTTATTTTATTTTTGTTTCGTTTTTACTGTTTTTATATCATATTTGCATCCCTATGTTTAATTTCATTGAGTCCGTAATCTATCTTAGAAGAGAATTATGACGAATACCTTTTCGTCAGAAAATTTCAGACTGCGCGTAGTTCAGTCCAGAGACCATAACTGTCAGACCTTTTATCAAAACACTGTGAAATTTTGACACTGTGTAGAAAACACGTAGGTGAACAACTTTTGTGAAATGGAGTTTTTCCAAATTCCTTACCAATTTGCACAGTTTTTGCGTTTTATATGTTGTTACGTCAGAATTCAGAACTTTCGGTTTTACACATTGAGGACAATGTGAAGTTTAAGTGTGGGGGAGCATTTATATGTTTGTATAGTTTGTTTTTGACACCATTAGTGGATGGAACCATTTTGAATGCAGGAGTTGAGGACCATTTAACTAAAAGGGACGAACATAGCTCATGAATCATAAATACGATGATAGTTGTTACCATATCTCGGAATATCACCATATCGCATTCTATTTTTATTTTTCCATATTTATCTATTGTTCTCTAAGTGCTTTGGTGGGTCACTAAACATCGACGTGTTATTACTGCTAGGATGAAATAGAGTGATTGAGTTACTAGAAAAGGAGAAAAAAAATTGAACAAGAAAAGCAAAAAAAAAAAATGAAAAAATATATGAAAAAAAAAAAAAAAGGACCGATCAATTAGACCAAAACGGAATAAAAAGACACTTGGGAATAGCAGTATGTGTGAAACGTAGTCCCTGTCTCCGTCGCCTAAACAAGCGTGGAATGCAGGATCCAAGGCAACTATCATGTACTTGCTGACAAGAAGCATGCGCTTGGATCCAAAAGATCTAATCATGCCGTCTAAAACAAAAAGAGAAAATTGGATCCAGTTTGATCCAATCATATATAAAAAAAAAAAGAAAAGAAAGTTATTATTGTGTTGAATAAAGTCACTCTTGGCTCCCTTGTATATGCCAATTGATTTGATGTAGCATTCAAGCACCAAGTAGCTCAATCCAATAGGATTAGGTTCATCTTAGCAAAGTGACCTTGAGGGACAGATATGGGAAACATCGAACACTTGTGAATATTCGCCAACATCTACATCTATATCCATCTTCTTAATCTTTTCATTGTGATTGTGGTTTGTTAGTTTCCGAGTATTGTGGCTTGTTCGACTATCTAATTAGAGTTTATTTACTAATATATGAATTGAATTTGCAAGGTACCTCCTCCTGTAGTCAATTTGGATTCGTTCATTGATTTGTCACAAATAGACGGAGTTTGAAATATAGGTTTTGTAGGTATATCTCTAGTAAACCTTCACGAGACTATAACTCGTCCACTAGGGACACCTAGGGGTTTAAAGGCTTGTTATTTATGCTAAAATTAACCGTAGCCTCGACGACACGGAGTTGTTGTATTTTATTATTTTGTTTGATTTGCTCGAGGACTAGCAAAGTCTAAGTGTGGGGGAATCTGATAGGTGTAGAATACACCGTATTTACTATATAGAGTTTATGCTTTCTTTGCTATTTTTCGTGTGAATTATGTATTTTATGATTGTTTTTGAGTTATTAGGTACTCTGGAGTCGCACGGACGTAAAGAATGAGAAATCACCAGCTGTGAGCAAAAAGGGGCAAATCTGTCATTCAGGGGAGAACATTATTTAGATCCAGCCACATGCTAAGGGGAAACTTGCTTTTGGAAGAATGATAAAAGGAAGCTAGCTATGGTTAAAGGGTTGTCATCTAGGGTATCCCTTATCATCACTGGGGGTTCACATCATTAGCACTGTGGGTGCGAATAGCCATTCCCACATAAAACTCAATTGGGGTCGACTGTGTATACTCATTTAGTTCTTCCCATTTGATGAATCGAGAGAGGAGATGACTCTGAGTTTTGAGAAGATTAGGGTTTGAATTTGTGAGATATTGAATCGAGAGAAGTCGAGAGATGGAAGAAGGAGTCTTTGCTCGAGTTCAAGGAAGGAATTGATGGAGGAAACTAAGAGTTAAAATGAAGAATGAGAAGCTCTCTGGTGGTGTTAGAATTAATGGAAATTAGGGTTGTTGATGGTGCTGCTATAGAGGATGAAATTAGGGTTTGATTCAAGATGGCGATGCTGCAATTGGACAGATTTGTTTTGCTGTTGAAATGAGAGAAGAAAGAAAAGGGGATCTGCTGCTGTGATGAGACGAAGAAGAAATTGAATCAGGGATTCGATTTGGACATAGAATTGAAGATTTGAACAGGTTATGGCAGAGAAGCAATGTGAATTGGCAGATTGTATTGAAGCTGAGCAAAGGGCTTGTGGTTTGTAAACTACTAAATTAGATGAATGTTAGGATTCTCTGTTATTCATTGCAGGTGTTTGGTTTGAATTGAGTTGTCTGTGACTGTTTCAAAAAGGGGAGTGAGTTGAATCGACAAGGGATGGTGTTGCGGTAAGAATAATCGAGATGAGAAGTCATAAATTGAGATGTGTTGGTGGTTATCCTGAATTGCGGGCATAGAGATGGGTGGTTGTGCTGCAGTTATTGCGGGGATGATGCTCATTGCAAATGAGCCGAGCAGATTATGGATTTGGCAAGAAGGGTACAAAATCGATGAGAAGTCTGTTGCCGGGCTGCCAATGGATCTTTTAATAGATTACGGGGACTCGGGAACCGAGTTGATGGTGAGCTTAAATGCGAATCTGGAACTGACAGTTGGTTCAAGAGACTTCATGTGGATGCCAGAGCTACAAATGGGTTTAGATGAGAAGCTTGAAATGGAGGGCTGGATTTGGAGTTCTTGTCTTTGAGAAGAAATCAATGCTGAGAATAGAGACTTTCGAGATAGGAGCTGATAGTAACAACCATGTTTATGTTGCGAGATACATTGCAGGCGCAGGCAATGGCATTGCAGGTGGTGCAGTCAGATAGTCAGGCAATGGAATGGCAGTGATTGGTACGAGCTGGTATTGCAGGCGTTGAGATTGTTAGCTTATGCAACAGTCTGAGGTTGCAGCTCAGATGGAGTAGTGGGATCTGAAGCTAATGCAGGTAATAGCTTTGCAGATGGCTTTAATTGGGCAGATGGTTCAACTATGGCCTTGAGTTGGTGTTGTTGGCCTGAGATTGACATGGATTAAAGCTGCAGTTCAGTGGTGGCCTGAGCTTGTATTGATGGTGAAATTTGGCTGTAGTTGAGCTGAAACTGCAGGTGGTAGAAAGGCATGCTAGGTAGCAGGTTGCGGCATTCGTGACAATGGTGGTGATATAATGAAGGCAGGGAAGGAACAAGATGGGTATGAAGGAGATGCTGTTGTCAAGGTTTAGTGGTCAGGTGTTGGTATCTGAATTGCAGCTGAAAGCATTAGTGGCACTGGTATGGATTGAGAGTTGCTATGTATTGATGTAGGATGAATGCTTAGCAGATTGCAGGTGGCGTTGATTCATGACTGAGATGAAGGGTCTGAGATGGCCTTACTGCTGGGATTGAAATATGAGCAAAACTGAGATGTTACAGGTTAGGGTTTACTTGCAATGAATGTGAGCTGTATAGTAGAAGAATGAGTGCATTGGTTGTGAGAATTTAGCTGTTTGCAGCTGAGTTAAGTGTTGGCTGTGAAGAGCTGCAGTTTATGTTGGCAGAGAGGTGAACTAAGCTACAGAAGAATGCATAGCCATCATGGCTGGAATTTCCCAGCTGAAGCACAATGATAGTGCAAAACAAGTTCTGGCCTGTGCAATGGCCTAGCCTGGCCAAGGCAACTCAGACCACTCAGCCTTGACTAAGAAGGCGACTTAGCTACACGACTCACCCGAGCTGACTCGTTCCAACTCAGTGATCCTTGACTCGTTGACCCGAGATGACTCGGTCCTGACCCGTTGACCGGTGACCGGGCTGACTTTGCCGGTCACCCGAGGTACTTTCCGGCGACTATTCCGGCGGGATTCCGGTCATAATCCCAGTTTTCCGGCGAGCGTTTTTGGGACAGAATTTCTACACGGGTTTCTCTCTCTCGTGGGCCGGGTGAATTTCCAACTAATGGACTTTGAAGACAAAACCTAGTTTTGGAAGGAGTGGAGCTATATAAAGAGAAGACTTTTATTATCAGGAGGATCTATTATCTTTTCAATTCTTTTATCTCTACTTTTTCTAGGGTTTAGAACCATGAAGTCTTTTCTCTTTCTTCTTGTTATGAACTCCTTGAATATGAGTACCTAAGTTTATTATTGGTTATGGAATAGTTGGATTTCACAAAGCATGTTTCTTTGTTCAATATATTAGTTTTGTCTCATATTTATCGTTTGCAATTCTCTGAAAATATTGTTTTATGATTGATTGATTGTTTTGTCAAGTTGCAAATGGGTAGAACTTCTAATCCCATCTATTGCTAGTTTAGGGTTTATTATACGCAAAAGTGATATTCCTTGGATACAAGTAGCAAAATATGATTATAGTTTGTAGTGATATATTCTCATGATCATATGTGAATCGTAACCTTTGTTAAATTGAATTAGTGCGCTTTCCACGTTCAATTGATTTGATTGGCCTGATTTCATAGAACTTAATGCATCTAGGGAATTAAACTTGATTAGTGCTTTTACACGTTAGGTTGTTCCTTTAGATAGAATTCATATTCGAATCTTTTAATGTGTTTGTTGATGACAAGAGGAGATTAGCGGGATATTCTTGCGATCAAGGTATTCTAGGGCCTTTGATAAAAGTTGAGATTAAATATCAATTCTAGTTATTGTGAAAAGCATGTTAGTGAATGAAAACGAAATCCTTAACCAATATCTCTTCTATCTTATTTGTTTGCTTTGCTTTATTTGCTTTTATTTAGTTTATTATAATCACAAAACTATCGGTGTTATTTATAGGGAACCGAAACAATTTGACAACCTAGACCTCTCTGTGGGATCGATCCTTTCTTGCCCTTTCTATATTTATATTTTGAGTAGTAAGAAAGTGTAATTATATTTGTGTCGGCTGACAACCGGTCAGGGTGGCTCTAGAATACTGCGCTGGTCGAACAGGCGCCCAAAGACTGGTTCGAACCTGGTTAGATTTCTTTAAAACTCGTATGCAGTTAATTTTCGTCAATGGGCTCCGGTGCACGCGTCTATAACTCATATTAGTACCTTTGCTCCTGCTTCGAATGTGTCTTTGTTTTCTGATGAAGAGGGTCTGAGCGTTGGATAAATGGTGTTCATGCGTAGCTGCATGCCCGGTCATGTGTCGTCTTTCTTTCGAGGATCTTGCAAAGCAATCTCTTACAATATCGATAGAACGGCTCGGCATATGGGTTTTGACCAAGGGGTCCCACTCGTTCGTCAGCCGGTTGTTCCAGAAATCCCGTTGTCGACTGTTCTCGATGCTAGTGTTCTTTTGTCGGGTAAAAGTCTGCCTTTTATGCTCGAGGAATGAAATCCATCAATAACCTCCAAATACAACATATTTTGGCAGGATGAGTTTCTCGTTATCCATGGATTCGTGAATGATGTGGTAGAAAAACGTCGCGATAAGCCATCCTGCGGTTTTAGCGGAACATCCACTGCTGAGGGATCCCAAGCGAAAATCCGTCAGTCCAAATGCAGATAGTCCCCAAGTGAAGGAGCGAAGATCTAAAGATTGTGCGGGCGGTTTCCAGTCAGATTCGACAGTTCTGCCGACTTTTAGTTCATCCAACATGCGGGTATGTATGACTTTCCTCTTGACTTTAGTTGTATTGTTTATCCTTGTTTCTTTTCTAAGAATGCGTCCTTGTATCTCGTCCAGGGTTTCAGCAGCACTAAAAACTTTGTCAAACTTGCAAGTAGTCAGAAAACATCGTTTTTCGAGACGGATGGTGGCGGTGCCGAGCCTATCCATGGTGATGGGGAATCCGAAAAGGATGAAATTTCAGAGTCCGGCGATGGAGAGAGTAGTTCTTCCGATAACAGTGTTGAATCTTCCTCTAGTCAGTCTGAAACCGAATCAGTGAGTCTTCTTCATGTTTTTCTTCTTCCTTTTCTTTTTTTTTGTTCTTTTTTTTTTTTTTTTTAAAGTAAAACCAAATCTTGATATTCTAGGAGGAAACCGTTCCTGGGAATGGTCTTGAAGTGGAAACCCTCCAGATTGAAGACATAGTCGTACTTCCAATTGCGGAAACCGTGTCGGCTAGTGACTTGGACATTGAAATTCATCATCCCAAAGGTGCTACCACGACTCAGATGGTGGAGAGCACTCTGGGGCCTGCTGGTGAAACTGTAGTTAGGGATATCTTGCCGGTTGCTGATTCAGTTGCAGGTGCCATCTTCAACCCTCCGTATCTGGTCCCTTTCCCGGGTCACGTGTTGATCGGGGGATTTAGCGTGCCATCTAAACATGCGACGCTATATACCAAGATATGGGAAAGCTACGGTCATATTGCCACGACTAAGAAGATTACTAGTCGACATGCGTTGGTCAAGCGGGTGGAGAAAGCTTTGTCTTCGATTGACGACATGTGCAGCGTGACTGGTCATACGGTTTCTGAGGATGTAATCTCGAGCTGGAGGTTCCATCGTGACGTGTGCGTGGGCTTCGAATTCAATGTTCCTTGGTTCGTTAAAAGCTTCTATGAGGTTGAAAAGTCGCTGGTGGAAGCAGTCGAAGGTCCTTCCACAGACATAGTGAAGAAACAAGAAGCAGAATTCAAGAAGTTGCGCAGGAAACTGAAGTTGAAGAGGGCGACTCTCCAGAGTACAAAGGAGGCCTTTACTAAGAGGAGCAAGCCGCTGCTGAAAAACTTTCCTTGAATACATTTCTGTCTTTTGAACCTCTTATCTCAGGTTTTTTTTTTTTTGAAAGGCAAATGAGACGCCTAGTTTATGGTTTTTGATTTTCTGGTTTTCTTGGGTTGATAGATAAATGTTACCTTGACGGTTTTAGATTATTCTTTTTCGAACGAAATGTTTAGGAATGGATTGTTTTGATTATGATTGCATGTGATGTAAACATTTCGGGAACACCTTAGAACTGTGTGTGTTGGTAGATGACATGGGGTAAAGTGTAACATGGCTAGCAATTTTATCATTCCCGTGAAAACTTGAAATAGCAAACCATATATCTTGTCTAGGTAAGACTTACTCGGTTTTAGGTCTCATGATGAAAAGTGAACCTTCCGGGTGTAGGACCGAGTTTTATGGGAAACACCTCCGTGGAAAGTCCCTAGTCGTTAACTGAACTGTCTGATAACCGAGTCATTGATCCTTGGGCGGATCATCTGCTTTTATCCTCTGGTAAGTCCCCAGTCATCCCTTGCCGTGTCATGACTGATAATCGAGTCGTCGGGTAACCGAGTCGGAGTGGATCGTCTTCCTCAACCATCTTGACGTCTGGGTCGAAGCACGAGATCGGCGGTCGAAAATTGACATTGTAACCAAAAGATCAATTTCCCACTGTGGTCGCCAATTGTTTCAGGGTGAAAATGGTTTCTACTGATTTCGGTAATTTCGGGTGTACGAGTGAGAAACAATTTAAACCCTAAACAATGTACTGCAAGGGAGTACTTTAGATTCGAGAGATCAATTTGTACAAATCCAGCCTAAACCAAGAAATGGCTTGCTTCGGTCACAAAGTGGAGGAGAATTGGTTGGTTTTGGGGAGGGAAGCAAGGAAAGTGATGAGACCAGAATAGTTAATTCTGGAAGAGTAGTTATGTTACTACGACTTGTATCAGAAAAGTGGGAAGGCTAACAAATGGTAAGCTAGCAAGTATTTCTGAGTGTTGTATATTCCCGAATGAACTTGTCCTTTTGTGGAAATAGGTAAGATCTATTTATACAAGTCGAAGTGAAACGTACCCTGGTCTCATTAAGGAATGGAAAAATGGGTAAGTAAATGGGAGGAGGTGGTAACCGTATGCATGGTATTGATGTTCCATAAAATCGTTAACGTATGGAATTGATGTTCCATAAAACAATTAACGTATGGAATTGATTTCCCATGAACGTTTCATCTTTAACTCCCTGTATTTACTAACCGCCTCACCCTTATGATACTTCCTTATGACGGGCGTAGTGTACGCCGCACGGTGTAAACCGCCAAACCAATACCCAAAGAGGATCCCCCAATATGTGTTGATGTCTCGAATGTTTTTTTGGAAAACATATAGCATATGGTTGTTTCCTGGCAAGTCGAGCTTGGGAGACTTGGTAGCTTGGTGACCTTCGACGGTCGAAATTTTGCATCTTAAGAGGAAAGGTAGCCGTTGATCGTTGCACGCTTTCGTTCGTTGATAGCCGCATAGGGAAGGCCAGTGTGGTGGAGCGGCTAGGTTGGCATGCCATTGGCATGGCATGGTGGCGCGGCTAGATTGGCACGCCATTGGCATGGCATGATGGCGCGGCTAGGTTGGCACATTATTGGTGTGGCATGTCCTGGCGCGGTTTGGTGTGACCAAACTAGGGTTTTGGGTCAAAGGTTACCGTGTGTGGTCTGGTAACCTTGGATGGCTAGGATTTGCTCTTGGGATTGAAGGGCAACCGTTGATTATTACACGCCTTCTCTTGGGTAGCCGTGTAGGGAAGGCCAGTATGGTGGCGCGGCTATGTTGGCTAGGGCCAAGGCAGCGCAAAATTTACTAAGGGACACTACATTCCCTAGCGGTGAAGAGACATTCAGAGTAAACCCCATGGGTACAGGTTTCAAACCAAGATAAGCAGCTAAATGTAATGATATGAACGAATGAGTAGCTCCAGAATCAAACAAAACTTTAGCACGAGAACTAAAGATCATGAAGTTACCCTCAATCGCGGAGTTTTTTGTCCCCTTCTCAACAGTAGCAATATGGTTCAGCTGCCCCGGAACATTTGGTTGACGCCTTGGCTGGAAGGGTGGTGCATTGTTTCGCGGCTGGTATGGTTGTCGTGCTTGGAAATTCGGCCTTGGGGCATTCTAGAACTGATGAACCGAGTTCTTCGACCTTTTGTGAACAAGTTTGTAGTAGTGTTCATTGACGATATTCTCATTTATTCCAAGACTAAGGAAGATCATGAGGAACATCTGAGAATGGTTTTACAAACTCTAAGAGAGCACAAGTTGTATGCAAAGAGGAGCAAGTGTGAATCCGGATGACGAAAGTCTTATTTCTCGGACATATTATTTCCAAAGATGGCATATCTGTTGATCCCGAGAAGATATCGGCCGTAACGAAATGGCAACCTCCAAAGAGTGTTTTTGAGATTCGCAGCTTCTTAGGTTTGGCTGGCTATTATCGAAGATTTGTTGAGAATTTCTCGAAGATAACAGTTCCTCTTACTCGTTTGACTAAAAAGGGGGTGAAGTTTGAGTGGACTACTGAGTGTGATAAAGCATTTGAGGAGCTGAAGCGACGATTGACTACGGCACCCATCTTGGTTACCCTAACCAAGATTAGGTTATGATGTTTATTGTGATGCTTCAAGGAGTGGTTTGGTTGGAGTTCTCATGCAGAAAGGGAAGGTCGTAGCTTATGCTTCTCGACAGTTAAAGAATCATGAAAGGAACTACCCAACCCATGATCTGGAATTAGCAGCTGTAGTGTTTGTGCTAAAGCTTTGGAGGCACTATCTCTATGGAGAAAACTTTATGGTATTTTCAGACCACAAAAGTCTAAAGTACATCTTCACTCAAAAGGATTTGAACCTGAGACAAAGAAGATGGCTCGAGCTTCTTACAGATTATGAGTTTAAATTGGAGTACCATCCTGGGAAGGCGAATGTTGTAGCGGATGCACTCAGTAGAAAAGAATCTGGATCCATAGCTTTATTGAGAATGGTTAAGGTTGTGGGAAAATATGATTTTGTTGTTGAGTGGAACAATGAGAGGGCATACTTGGCGCATGTTGTGCCAGTACCTGAGATTGTGAAAAAGGTCATTCAGGCGCATACGTTAGACGACGGTTTGCAAGAAGTCAAAGGAAAGATGGGTACTACGGATCAACAAGAAGGATGGACACTGGGAGTCAATGGGGCTATTCGCTATAAAGGACGGTTGTGTGTACCAGATGATGAGGAATTGCGAAAGGAAATTTTGACGATGGCTCATAAGTCTGTATTAACAGTACATCCGGGAAGCACAAAGATGTATCAAGACTTGAAGCGCCAGTTCTGGTGGAAAGGTTTGAAAAGGGATGTTGCATTGTTCGTCTCCGAGTGCCTTACTTGTCGCAAGTGAAGGCCGAACACCGGCGACCAGCGAGACCTCTTGACCTTTACCAATAGCGGAGTGGAAATGGGATTTCATTGCTATGGATTTCGTTAGAGGATTACCTAAGACCCAACATGGGAAGGATGGCATATGGGTGATCATAGACCGTCTCACCAAATCGGCTCATTTCCTTCCGGTGAAGCAGACAGATACTATTCCTATTTTATGTAACTTGTACATCAAGGAGATAGTTAGGTTGCATGGAGTTCCACTATCGATCGTTTCAGACCGAGATCCTCTTTTTACATCTAAGTTTTGGGGAGTTTCCAACAATCGATGGGAACAGGGAATGGATATGAGTCTTGCTTATCACTCACGGGCCGATGGTCGGTCCGAACGAACGATTCGATTTTGGAGGATATGTTAAGAGCATGTGCTATCGACTTCAAAGGTAATTGGAGCGACCATTTACCCCTTGTTGAGTTCGCATACAACAACAGTTATCAGTCCAGTATCGGTATGGCACCTTATGAGGCGTTGTACGGAAGACCGTGTCGAACACCGTTATGTTGGGCTGAGGTTAGTAAAAGAAGTGTCATAGGGCCCCAGATGGTTCAAGAGACAACAAAGAAGATAGGGATCATCCAAGACCGTCTGAGAACGGCGCAAAGTCGTCAAAAGAGTTATGCAGATGTTAGAAGGAGACCATTGGAGTTCCAGGTTGGGGAGAATGTGTTTCTAAGAGTTAGTCCTAGACCCGGGCATTAAACGGTTTGGGAAGAAAAGTAAATTGGCGCCACGCTATATTGGGCCATTTGAAATTCTTCAACGAATTGGAGAAGTAGCATATCGACTAGCTCTACCAACACAATTTGCAGACATACACAATGTGTTTCATGTATCCATGCTTCGTAAATACAATGCTGATCCGTCCCACGTCATCGAATGGAGAGACTTGCAACTGAACGACAATGTTTCTTATGAAGAAAGACCGTTGCGCGTAATCGACTCAAAGGAACAAATCCTTCGGAGGAAAACCATCAAAACCGTGAAGGTACTCTGGCAACATCATGGTTCTGAAGAGGCAACTTGGGAGCTGGAGTCTGAGATACGAGACAAATATCCAGAATTACTGAGAGGTAATTCTTAAAACTTAGCTACGCCTCGAATTTCCGGAGAAATTCTTTTTTTTGAGGTTAATAGTATAACGTCTGGTATTTTTGAACCCGGGCTTAAAGCCCGTTTCAATTCATAAGAGTTGACATAGTGATTTGTATATATGAAGGTGTACAAATCCTAGCTTATTATTATAAATCTTTGTGGGGTGCAAATAACCAATTGGTTAGTACATGGAATGATGGGGTCACTACCTAGTAGAGCGCATGATTTTTATGGCTAGTAATACGTATGGGAAAAAGAATAAGTCTTTATCTCTTTTTGCATCTACTTTTAGGGTTAGGATATATATATTGTTTTGTCCTTTTCCTAAAACCCTAGAAAAGAAAAAGAAACTTTCTCTTTCTTCCTCTTTTTCCATCTGCTACTTTACAAAAAAAAAAAAAACAACCTGATTTTTGTTCTTTGTACATGGATACTGATTGGCTTGGAGTGATAAAGATTTCACAATTTTTCTTGGATTGCGCAAGAGTTAGGGGTTTCTCGTAATATGTAAAAACTAAACTATTTACATGGCTTGTCGTATGCATTCATGACAGTCTAATCGGTGTAAACATGTCCTTGCTGGTCTTCATGAGGTGTAGTTTAGGTTATTTGATTGAGTCGGTTCTCTCTGCTAATTTCAAAATAGCCTAATCTGTAATTTATCTTTCTTCTTTAGATCCGTATTCACAATTTTGAATCGTAAAAACAAGAAAAAATATCCATGAATGTCTGCAACTAGGCCAACACCTGTCCTGGGATAAAGTGAAAGAAAGTCCTTTTATTTGTCTCTAGTGATTTAAACACTTCTCTGATTTTGAAAACAAGATTAGTTTTTCTCTTATAATTTTTTTTTATGAAAAGAAACCAACATATTTAAGCTATGTCTCTCTTCCCATGTGACTTATGGACCCCACATGTTTCAAACCCACTACTACACTACTCCTTTGGTACATCTCCCTGCTTGCTTTATAAATACTCTTTTAATCATTAGTAGGGTCTACTCCCTTTACACTAAATGTCAGATCATAAAGAAACTTGGCTTTATTTTGTTCCCTTGTTTTTTTTTGTCTTCAAAACCATAACCACACGTCTGTTTTGACCCCACTAATCAGACTCCTCTTGTTTTGCAAATAAGGAGTAAAAAAAAATATATCTCAAAATGATAAAACGAAAAGGATTTTGTGCCTCATGCGAACTGATTCCACAAGTACCTCTTTGGATTATAAATACTCTTTTTAAATAGTCTGGTTGATTTTGTATCAAATGAAAACTGGATCATTTTATCTTCTTTGTAAACGGATAGCCGCCTTTTTCCTTCTCACTGCCTTCCGTTTTGGTGCACAGTATTACTAAATCGTTTTAAATCATTTATATTTGAAGTCAGTGTTTGACATAAAGCTGTTTCCAGATTTGATGGGTCTCTGTCTAGTTAGTACTGGGTGAATGCATTTTGACGCAGTTGTTTTGTGTATACAGATGGTTTTCGTTCTTTATTTTAGTATAAATGTGCCTGTTACTAATAGATTATATATTAATGCATTGACTGAATTTTGGCGGACGTGTTTTGAGTTTTTGTATGTAATTGAGCGTACAAGTGAGAAATAAATTTTGGATACTCTTTTTCTTCTTTGAAATGTCAGACCTTTATGGCATCCCACCACCGGTGGCTACCTCCTCAAGACTGCTCGGGAACAGTATGGTTTGTTACCTAATAACTCGACACTAGATTAGGACCTACAATTATAGGTTAACTTATGTGACTAAAAGGTGTAAGTAATTTCAGAATATTTTGACTTGCATGGGTTTAATTATTTTTATCCGCTGCATGGTTTAATTTTCGGTGCATTATATTATTTTTTGAGATTCCTACTGAGCTGAGGTTTGCTCACCCCAAAATCCTTTTTTCTCTCCCAACAGAGTTTGAGGAGCGGTGCTAGCACAAAAAGCGGACTCGGAAGCTTACGGCATAGTACTCAGATGTTAGTATTCTCAAGACACTACTATATGATATCATGGGGATAATGGGTACTTTTATTGATTATCATTTTTTTTATTACTTTGGAGCTTTCAAGTATTTTAATAAGAGACATTTCTAGTTAAATACTTTTTAAATTGTTGTTCTTATTTTATAAATTTTAGAACATCATTAGTAATTATTATTATTTGGGAACTTTTTACTTGGAATTTGAGTTGGAAAAGACATTCAATAATATCGTTTTTATTCATTTCGTAGTTGTACTTTGTTTTATTAGCATTCTTTGGAGAAAAAAAAATGAAGCATGTTCCATAGTCATGCCTCAAGGATTCGTTCTTGCTAGTTGGGTTGGAAGTGATCCATTGGGTCAAATCCGGCTCAATAGAAGCTCGAATTTTTGACGGACGTGACAGTGTGGTTTGGCTTGGCATGGCGGGGCCAAGGGTTTTCCATGGGCACAGGGTGCGGCTAGCTTGGCTACGGGCCAAGGAAAGGCGTGTTTGGCTTGGCATGTGGGGCCAAGGGTTTGTCATGGGCGCATGGCGCGGCTAAGCTTGGTTAGGGCCAAGGCAAGGCGTGTTTGGCTTGGCATGTGGGGCCAAGGGTTTGCCATGGGCGCATGGCGCGGCTAGCTTGGCTAGGTGCGGTTTGGCTTGGCATGTGGGGCCAAGGGTTTGCCATGGGCGCATGGCGCAGCTAGCTTGGCTAGGCCTAAGGCAAGGCGTGTTTGGCTTGGCATGTGGGGCCAAGGGTTTGCCATGGGCGCATGACGCGGCTAGCTTGGCTAGGGCCAAGGCAAGGCGTGTTTGGCTTGGCATGTGGGGCCAAGGGTTTGCCGTGGGCGCATGGCGCGGCTAGCTTGGCTAGGTTCGGTTTGGCTTGGCATGTGGGGCCAAGGGTTTGCCATGGGCGCATGGCGCGGCTAGCTTGGCTAGGTGCGGTTTGGCTTGGCATGTGGGCCCAAGGGTTTGCCATGGGCGCATGGCGTGGCTAGCTTGGCTAGGTGTGGTTTGGCTTGACATGTGGGGCCAAGGGTTTACCATGGGCGCATGGCGCGGCTAGCTTGGCTAGGTACTGTTTGGCTTGTTATGTGGGGCCAAGGGTTTTCCATGGGCGCATGACGTGACTATCTTGGCTAGGTGCGGTTTGGCTTGGCATGTGGGGCCAAGGGTTTGCTATGGGCGCATAGCGCGGCTAGCTTGGCTAGGTTCGTGACCAAGCTAGGGTTTTGGGCCAAAGGTCGTTTGGTAACCTCGGACGGCTAAGATTTGCTCCTGGGATTGAAGGGGGACCGTTGATTGTCGCACGCTTTCGTTTTGGTAGCCGCGTAGGGAAGGGCAGCAAGGTGGCGCGACTAGGTTGGCATGGGGCCATGGAAAGGTGCGTTTGGCATGGCGCGGTAGGTGTGGATGGCACGGTTTGAAATTGGCACAAGGGTGCGGCTAGCATGGTTGGAATGCCTTGGCGCGGTAGGTGTGGCTGACATGGTTTTCCATTGGCACTGGGGTGCGGGTAGCATGGTTGGCATGCCTTGGCACGGTATGTGTGGCTGGCATGGTTTGCCATTGGCACAGGGGTGCGGCTAGCATGGTTGGCATGCCTTGGCGCGGTAGGTGTGGCTGGCATGGTTTGTCATTGGCACTGGGGTGAGGCTAGCATGGTTGGCATACCTTGGCGCGGTTGGTGTGGATGGCATGGTTTGCCATTGGCACAGGGGTGCGGCTAGCATGGTTGGCATGCCTTGGCGCGGTAGGTGTGCCTGGCATGGTTTTCTATTGGCACAGGGGTGCGGCTAGCATGGTTGGCATGCCTTGGCGCTGTAGGTGTGGCTGGCATGGTTTTCCATTGGCACATGCGGTATGAGAATTAGGGTTTTGGCATGTCGAAACCCTAATCAACATTAAAAAAAAAGGTACCCTGGTAATTTTCTCGCAGAAAAATTAAAGGGTTTTAATAAATGTGCTTGGTTCGGACATTATTACTCAAGTTCTATGACGTCACTGTTTGACTAGGGTTTTACGATTTTACCCCTAAGCTAAAAACCACCATCAACAGTAATATATTTAACTCCCGATTAACGCTGCATCCAAAACACGAACCAAGTGGTTATGGCTGGTTATGTACACTCAAAACCTATGAAATATGTCAAAGGTTGGATATGGGGCTCGTTATAATCGGTGGGTTATATAATTATATACCCTACCGATTATGGTAGATTTCAAAATTCATTAC
>JAJJWW010003786.1:0-222071 GCA_023531295.1 Papaver armeniacum | reverse complement strand
TTTAGTGTGCGATGGTGAACAAAAAAAATCCATCCTATGTGCTCTTTCTGTCTTTGTTTTTGTTGTTTTATGTGTGCGATGCGGGGCGAAAAAATCCATACTCTCTATGAACATTCAGACATCCCCTTTTAAGTGTTCCATGCTTCCATCCATCTGATTAGTATAGTCATTTGTGTTTCCAATGTAGAACCATAGTCACAGCTTCCTTGACATTTTTTAGTCGTCATAAATTATTCGCAATAGACCGGCATACACAGAGAGTATATGAAAATTGACATTTGAATCCTGATTGTTCCAGTGAAATATGGTGTAATAATACCATGAACTGTTGAGTGTTTCTTTCTTTAGGATTTAGTGTGGGATGCAGAGGTAAAAAGCATCCATCCTATGTGCTCTTACAATCTTTGTTGTTGTTTTAAGTGTGTGCTGCAGAGCAAAAAAACCCATACACTTTATGAACAGGTAGACATCCCCTTTTAAGTGTTCCATGCTTTCATCCGTCTGATCAGTATCTGTCTCCATTGTAGAATCATAGTCATAGTTTTTTTTTTACATTTGAAGCCTGATTGTACCAATGAGATTTGGTTTCTTTAGTAATACCATCAAGTGTTGAGTGTTCCATTTTTAAGGATCTAGTGTGTGATGCGGAGCAAGAGACTGGCATCCATAGAGAGTATATTAATTGATATTTGAAGCCTGGTTGTTCCAATGAGATTTGGTTTGTTTAGCAATACCATCAAGTGTTGGATGTTTCTTTCTTTAGGATTTAGTGTGTGATGCGGAGCAAAATAATCTATCCTATGTACTCTCTCTGTTTGTCTTGTTTATGAGAAGCTTATTTAACACCGGCTGAGATGGTTTGGACATCTCCAGAGGAGACGTCCGCAGGCACTAGTGCATACTGATATCGTAAGCCATATTGTAAACACAGAGAGGCAGAGGCCAACCAAAGTTAACATGGGAGGTGGCAGTGAAAAGAGACTTGAAAGGATGGAATGTGTCCAAAGAGCTGGCTTTAAGCAAAAATGTGTGGAAGTTAGCGATCCAAGTACCAGAACCATGACCTAGGGAGTTTGGTTAAGATTTCTTTAGGATAGCATATAGAGGCTAGGAACCTGTTTAGCAACCCGAGATCAAGGATCTAGAGCTTAGGAATTTGGCCCTTAGAATTTGTTAGTGTAGTTAGTTTATGGATTTTTACTAGCATTTTTGGTTTTACTTTACTTTATTAAAAAAAAAAAAAAAAGGTTTGGCGACTTTGACATGGGTTTCATTTCTACCCTACCCGTCTTGTTTGGGACTAAAAGCTCGGTTGTTGCTTCTTTGTGTGCCTCCTTGCGGCAGTCTTGAGTAAGTTTTTAACAATTCATCAATAAAGTAATTGACGTTTTTCACTTATGGTGTAGGATCTTTTGGTCACTTTCAGGCCAGTAGGTCTGGTGTTCATAAAGGAGGACTGCATCATCCCCTTGTCAAGGCTGGATTTGTTGCAACACGTATCTCTGTAAGAGTCGTTGATATAACCCCTCTTTTCTGGGTAACTGGAGTTTACTTCATTGATGGGACGGAAATTACATTGTATGCGCTTATTCTTAAAATCAACCATTATTAAAAGATGAGATAAATCACAAGGAAGTCTTACAAGGGTACACTTTTATTTCGTTATCGACCTCGGAAGATATTGATACTAATTGTAACTTTGCTGTTGTTTAACTGTTTCTATTTTTCCAGGTGACATCACTTAACCTTGAAATTGTAAGAGCTCTAGCCAGAGGTGGGGACTTTTTTCTTCTAGTCTTTGTAATTTGTACTCTAGTAGACTAATTTAAGAGAAAAAGTTATTAGCAATGTGCCTCTACTTTGTTTCTTAATTTTAAAAACATAGACATCATTAAGTGTTACGTTACCGTTGCTCATGTCTTACAAGATCATTTTTTTCCTTGCATTCTTACAGAGGGGATCCCATCTGTTGGAATGTCTCCATTTGCTGCTGGATGGTCTACATGCGAAAGGAATGTGAGAAACTTCAAATAAAGTTATACCTTATCTGATGTCTCTGCTATCTCCTTGTGTTTTACAGGAACTTTTATTTCTGATCACAGATATCAGCTGCTGATACATCTCAGGTTGCCAAGTCAATCGACTCTGGTTTTGCCCCTGTAAGTTGAGGGTTGCCCTTTATGTTTTCCTTGCCATTCAGGGGTTTTCTGGCTTAACTGAGTGTTGGTAATCGTAACACAGACAGTTTCTTTCCTTTTCTAGGTTCTGCACGGAGATGCGGTGTATGATGACTTACAGGTTCCGTTTCTCTAAGTAAAGTTGTCATATGAGATTCTGAAATTCAATGTTTAGTTGTTTACTAACACCGCAATTACTTAAATCGGTCAGGACTGCACTATATTAAGTGGTGATGTCATTATACGCCATCTTGCTGAGGTGCTGAAGCCTGAATATGTTGTTTTCCTCGTATCCTTTTGATATTTGAGTTTTTCTTTCACATGTCTTTTGTCTCATACACATGCATTTACCTTTGATGGCAAACTGTCGAGATGTTTGAATTTAGTGTTTCCAAGGTATTCCTATCTTTGTTGCCACATGTTCATAGCATGTTAAACTTCAAAAACAGTACCTATCTATATTTTATGCAAGTCTTCAACATGATTTTCCTATAGGTGAACATAGACAGATGTGTTGGGGGTATACGACCGTCCACCGACAGACTCCGATGCTGTACTTCTCAGGGAGATAGGTGAATTATCCACTTAGAATTCCTTTTTATCACTTGGTCGGCCTCTACTTTGTTTTTTCCTTTACAAGATTGTCAAGTTGATTGAGGAATATGTGATTGGAATTTCATTATATTGAAATTTGTCCTTTTGACATTTTCATTATTTTGAGCCCAATACTGGTTTTGTTTAACCTCGCCAGCTGTTGATGAGGATGGAAACTGGTCCATCGTAGCTGTAGAGAACATGAATAAGCAAGGTTAGTGGGAGATGGTATCCAAGCACGTCCACATTACAAAATCAGTGCGACTATCATTCATAGAGGCCAATTCTGATTTATATTCTTTTTTTGATGGATAGTTGAAATTACGGTCGCTGCGCATGATACAACCGGAGGAATGGTAACCAAAATAACAGAAGCTGCGCTGATAGCAAAACTTGGCATTGATGTTTATATTGTAAAGGTGATTACCTCTCTTCCATTTTACAGTTTTTCTGAACTTCTAAACAATAAGTTTGTGAATGAGCTTCTTTCTCTTTTCCAGGCTGCTACAAACCATTCATTTCGAGCTCTAAATGGGGAAATCAGAGGTGATATTCCTGACGATTGGCTTGGGACCGTCATTAGATCTTCGAAACAGAAGCAGAAATCATCCTGACCTGTCCACCAAAGACAAAGCATTTGTCATAGTATTAACGACCACGAAGTTGGTCATTTATGATTCCTATAATCCTATTCCTCGACAGTTAATCTAGAGTCTATCTCAGAGAGCCAGAGTCGTGTTATAGACCATGCCAGCAAGCCTATTGCCTTGTGCCTCACATTGTTAGGGCCCAAAATTGGAATATTTTTATAGACGTTCCGATGTTTTTGATCAGATCGCGGTCACCTTTTCAATATAATCATTTGGTAGTTGCGACCCTAGTTAACAATTCGTGGTATGGGATACGTACGTGTATTATATGGATTTGTAAAAGTCAATTTTGGTCAAAAATCCGGTCAACTGTTCGTGATTCGATAGTAAATCGGAACGACATATGTACCTGTATAATTCGATTGGGGTATGAGTTTGGTAAAGAAAAATCGGCACATATACGATCATAAATTAATATACATCTTAATGTTAAATGGTTAATTTATTAATATACATTTTAATGTTAATTCGTTAATTTGTGTCCATGTATGTGTCCAAAAGGTGGAAATATGACATTTCACTGTTAGCTTTAGGTGAGGAAGATATTTTTATGTTAGGGGAAGGATCTGTTGACATGGTTATTATTTTTTCTATCAAATCCAACCGGCAATGAATTTAAAGCTAGTATTCTGGCGACATGTTCTTCGTATAAAACTCTACATTCCTATTAAAAATGAGAGAATTCCGAAATACGAAACTTCACCATCCACATATTTTAATTTCAATCGTTAATCTTCAACGGTTGATATTCAAAATGGTATATGGTGGTCTTATATATCTCGGAATGATCTCATTTTTGGTGGGAGTGTAGAGACTTATAACAAGAACATGTCATCAAAAACTTAGCCTCGAATTCATTGCCCGTTGGGTTTGGTAGAGAAAATGGCGCTAAAATGTCAAGATTATGTCATTATAACCATGTCAACGGATCCTAGCGTTGTTATGTTAAAATGATTATCATCGTGTATTATAAAATGTTAACCAAAACCGACATGCAGTGGTTTGCTCTTGGGTAATTCTCGGTAATTTCATTCCGAAGAAGGTTTATTCAGCGAAATTAATCTCCACAATTTCTTTTTGGAGAAGGTTTACTTAATAAATTATTTAACGAATTACTAACGTGAATTATACAAAAATTCCAAGAAGGTTTATTTAACGAATTATATGAAAATTCGTTATGAACGCGTATTATTTGTGTAGGCCACAAAGTATACGTATCCAGTCCGGAGTTCCAATGATGCGTGCCAAACTTGGTACTTTTATGTTAAAAAGATTATCAATGTATATTTTACTCCCTCGTGCCTCGTCCCACTATTAAGTGACATAGTTTAAGTTTGCACAATTTTTAAGGCAAGCAAGGAAAATAGTACTTTTAAGTATTCTTTACAATTATGCCCTTATGGATAATAATTAGTGAAATTTAGAAATGATTTATCTCTCAAACTACTCCACGGATGTTCGCAAACTTCATACCATTGAAAAACAAAACACCTATTAACAAATATAAACATGCCTATCAAATTATGCATATTTCTTATATTTTTTTTATAATGAACTAAAAAGATAATTTTAGAAATATCTCCTTGTTTAGTAATATATGTCACTTATTAGTGGGACAAAATGTAAAATCAAAGAGATCACTTAATAGTGGGACGGAGGGAGTACAATGTTAACCAAAACCGACATGCACTGGTTTGCTCTTGGGTGATTCTCGGTAATTTCTTTTCGAAGAAGGTTTATTTAGCGAAATTAATCTCCACTATTTCTTTTTGAAGAAGGTTTATTTAATGAATTATTTAACGAATTACTAACGTGAATTATACAAAAATTTGAAGAAGGTTTATTTAACGAATTGTATGAAAATTCGTTACGAGTGTATTATTTGCGTAGGCCACAAAGTACACGCATCCGGTTCCGACTAGTACATAAAAAACATGAATTATTCGCAACTTGCTACCTGCCAAACTTGTTGACGAGATGGTACAACCATAAATCCATGTATTGTATCAATTTGCCTTCGCCCAAAAAGAAGGAAAAAAAAATCAGTTGCCTATATCCTACACATCGGTGCTTTACTTGAACCCCTTAGATTTTAATCAAGTTGGTATCATTGTGGTGCATTAACATTGTCCAACAGCTTCAGTACCAGGATATTATAAGTTGTCTGAACTAGCATACACCTTGTCAAATGGTTTTGACCTAAATTTTTGTTTTGATTCATCTAAAGGTTTAGCATCGATCTTCCTGGATCACTCATGGGATAATTATTATGATTAGTGTTTGAATAATAGGTGATTTAGTAAAGAAGAAAAAGAAATCCTAACTAGAAAACCGTTGCCACGGTGGGAAGGGCCAACATCCGAAAAACAAAACATATAACCATTTCCGTCGGGATACTACTTCTGTTTCAGGAAAAATGATATTTTCACAGTTTCGTTTTTGCCTAAAAATAGGCCAAATTGAAGAAAAAAAAATGAAAGTATTACCTTTCCTGAAACAAAAGAAATTGAAAAGGTGAAAGCATCGCATTAATTTCCTGAAACAGAGACATAAGGCAAAGAAATGATTAGTCTTCTTTGCAAATGAGGCATAATTAAGGTACCACTTCTGTCAACTGAATTGGTGAAGGAGAAAAATCGGGATAATCATGAATTAATCAAAAGAGTTTCAAGACTAGAGAACACATACCAACCTTTAGTTTAGACGATTTCACCAAGAATCTCGGTTTGCTTCAAGGAGACATAAGGTATAAAGAATCTCCTTTCTACGTCCGCTCTCCCCCACAAAATATTACATTAAGCACAAGTTCAAAAGAACTCTCCCCCATTTAATTTCATTCCTGGAAGAACAACATAAGTGACCTTGACTCTAATCACAAGAGAATGATTTTCCTTGCGTACATACAAATTTACTCGCCAATTACGAACAAAGAAGTTAAAAAATAACGATCTTAATGTTAGAGGCGCTAAGATACAAAATGTTAGAGCATAGCTCCATTGAACCCACCAAGCGTTGGTATGTCAAGTTTGGTTGTCATACTTTAGTGAATCAAAACTCATTTAAAGAGTCGCTTGATTATGTACTAGAGTCAACTTCGTATAGGTTAAACTAGAAAGACTAGTATGAGACATACAAGTATTACTCAAAGACTTGAAGAATGTGAAGAAGTAAAGAGCTACATCGACGACATCATCCTTCCTCTTGAGGTTAGTAATATTTTGACTTGAACTGTTTCATTCCTAACGTATCTTTCAAGTCGTGCTATATTGAAAACATAACCGTGAAGTTGTGAATGATTATACTCTAGTAGACATGGTATTAAGGAATTAGAATACGAAGTATAACACTTATCTTTTGAACTTCGTATATAAGACATCGACATAATCGTATGAATGCTATTGTGATTATGTATGCGTAAAGGTGAAGATTTCATCCTAGGAAACAATGTTTACATTTGTTTAAAGGAAGTACATTCATAAACTCGTTTTGTGAATCGAAAGGGAAATCACTGGCCTTATTGGTATTCATTGCATATCTTTGGATTACCTATATATGTAAGTTAGTAAAACCGATCATAACTTTTTATGTATCTTGGTAAAATTATTCACAATGCATGACTTACGTATTGGTAGGACTTTTATTAGTGCAACCGATCTTAAGTAATCACCTAAGATGGTATGATCGATATTTGTAATTGGTGTGACTGATCCTGGTAATTGGTGTAACCGATCCTAGTAATTGGCGTGAGCGGTCACAAAATAGTTGTGTAATGGATCCTTGTAATTGGTGTAACCGGTCCTAGTAATTGGTGTAACCGATCCTAGTGACTTGTGTAACCAATCACAAGTAATACCATGTAACCAATCACAAGTAATACCATGAGTATATGATAACCGGTCCTGATAATTGATGTAAACGATCATGGTAACTGATGTAACCGGTCCCAGTAACCATATGGAGGTAGAAACGATCCATGTGTTTGGTAGAACCGTAAACCCTTCATTAGTGAATTGATATTTGATCAATCACATAGTTCTTGGAATACATATGAACCAATTTTAAAACTCGTTTGGAAGTGTGGTAAATCGGTTCCAAGATTGTAAATATGAAAAAGGATTTACAAAGAAAAAGATGTCGACATACTTTGAACACGTACAATAATTCTTATCTTTTATTATTCAAATATATTCCTTAATAACTCAAGGAGATCCCAATGAAATAAGTTAAGAATCTTTTTATTAAGGTTGTTAATTTTATATGGTTTTAATTACCGGCTATTAAATGTATATCCCTGGAAAATAAAAATTGGTTATGTGCATTTACTAATTGGAGATTTTCTAGTGAGATTTCAGAAATATTGGACTAACCATTTCCAGAAATTATGAAAACCGAGTTGGAAATTTATTGCATATCTTGAGAATATTTTCGATTTTGGAAATTCCTTGGTGTCCAAACATCCTTGGTCTATAAATACCTAACTTTGCATTTCGAGCAAACAAATCCTAAGATCCACCAAAACTACCTTGTTGTGTTGTTACTGGTGGAGCCGTCTATCCGGAGAGGAAAGTACCCTAATTAGGCGAAATCTCGTACGACCGCTCGTCTAAAGACTTCTTTGGGATCAAGAAGCTCCACGAGTACCATTGGTGGGAAACTTGAAAAGGCGAGGGTACCCAAATATACCTCAAGCTAAAACTTTTCCTGCCTATAAGTCCTTTCTCCGAAAGTGATTGTCTATGGACTGAGTCGAGACAATACAACTAATCGGTTCACACTTCGTGTGGTCGTCTATGGATACGAGATCGAGATAATACAACAACTAAGTATGTTTACTTGATACAAAGGTTCGGACAACCAAACACAATAGGATTTCTTATCAAGTAAATAGAAATTAACGTTTGTGTAATTTACTTTAATTATAATAAAACAATTATAATGTGGAAAATAAAAGTAAATGACACCGCAATATTTTGTTAACGAGGAAACCGCAAATGCAGAAAAACCCCGGGACATTGTACAAAATTGAATACTCTCAAGATTAAGCCGCTACACAAAATTACACCTAACTTCGTATAGTTGAGACCAATTAACTAACCCTATAGATCACTTAGTTCCGTATGTATTCCCACGCCTCCAACTTATAAATAAGTCACGTACTTGGAAAAATTCCTTTGGTTCGTATTCCAAACAGTAAAGGAACAACAAATACGTTTGGTATCAACTCTATTCAACCAAGTGATATGAGTCGGACAAAGGATCTTCCGTTTATCTTAACATAAACTCCTTCGTCAGGTCCTTAGATCTATCTTATGTTCAATCACCCAAAGATAATCATTTAAGATTAAGCCAACAACACCTTTAACCCGAAGAATCGTGTTGATGCCGATCTACTCAATTAATTAATCCAATCTACCACAAGGATAAACCGATTATTAATTGGATCCTCTTTTACCCAAACAAGTATTGTGCACACCAAAGATCATAAAACCCAAGTCAGATCTTCAATATCTTCTTTGTCTTCAAATCTTCTTAAATCTTCAATAAAAACACCTGCACACAATCACTTGAATCTCTTGTGATCAATCACACACAAAGCGAGTGCAGTTAACAATGGATTATCACAAGATGCGTCTTTAGAACTAACAACTTGAGTCTAAAGATCCATGTCTAAAACTACGAACTAGTTTGAGTGAATCTTATATTAGAAGAAGATTCTCAAGAATAAACAAACTAGGTGCAATCGAGATTTCAACCACCGTTAGTCAATCAAATCAATCGAAAACAAAGATAAACCGCAATTATCTAGTTTCCACCAACGGTCGCTAGAGCTTCTCAATCCCAAAGAAGACTTTAAAACGAGCGGACGTAAGAGATTTCACCTAATTAGATTACTCTCCTCTCCGATAGCGGCTACACCAGTAACAAAGAAAAAAAGAGGAAGTCTGTTGTTACGAAGGATTAGTTTGCTAGAAAGGCAAACTTCGTGTATTTATATACAAGGAAGTTTGGACACCAAGGAATTTCCAAAACCAAAAATATTCTCAAGATACTCATTAAAGCACAAATTCGGTTTCCATAATTCCTGGAAATGCTCTGTCCAAAAATAACGATCGAAATCTCTCGGAAAATCTAATTAGTAATGCACATTACTAATTAGATTTTCCGAGAAAATGAAATTAATAACCTTAATTAAAATATTATTAACTTACTTATGTTTCGATCCTGGGATTCTCTTCCCTTAGACGTTAAGGAATATCTTTGAACAATTATAGAAATAAACATTCACAACACGTGTTCAAAGTTTGTCGACATCTTAACTTTGTAAGTTCTCTTTCACACTTACAACCTTGAAACCGATTTGCCACACTTCCAAACAAGTCTAGAATTGGTTCATTTGACTTTCAAGAACTATGTGATTGATCAAACCAACATTCAATCACAATCATGGGTTTAACGGTTCTACCAAAACAAGTTTCGGTTCTACCTCCATGTGAGTATTGTGCATCGTCACACTAGCTTTCCAAAAATTTGGTTGACTAGGTACTAGGATCAGTTACCCATATATATATGGTATCTAACTTATATGTGTTGCACATGTCCATAAGATCGGTTCCCCTTTGCTAAAAACGTGTTGCACATGTCCATAGGATCGGTTCCCTTTACTGCTATAAACCTTCTTTCCCAGTACAAGGATCGGTTCCCCTTGATGTATTGCACCCCTTACAAGGATCGGTTCTCCTTTCCCAAAAGTTGGCAGACATACAAACCCGATCATACCACAGATGATTACTTAAGATCGGTTTTATTAATAAATGTTGTACCAATACATAAGTCAGGCCTTTGTGAATAGTTCTAGTGTTCTACCAAGAACACTACAAGTTGTGAGCGGTTATACTCTATCACACATATTGGTTGTTCATAAGATATGCAATGAATAACAAAACCAATAACACAGGCAATTTCCTTTTCGGTCCACAAACAAGTTTATGAACTTACTTCCTTAGAACACATGTAAACATTGTTCCCTAGGATGAAATTCTCACCTCATACCCATACATAATCACAATAGCATTCAAATGATTATGGCGATGTCTTATCTACAAAGTTTAATGGTTAAGCAATAAACCTCGTATTGTATTCCTTACTACTATGTCTATCTAGAGTTCATATATGCTTCTCAGTTTTTTTTTCAATATGCACGACTTAAAAGATACGTTAGGGAATGAAACAGTTCAAGTCAAATATCACTAACCTCAAGTGGAAGGATGATTGTTGTCGTTGTAGCTCCTTGCTTCTTCACATCTTCAAGTCTTCGCAATACTTGTAATGTCACATATCCTAATACTTTCAAGCTAACCTATATGAAGTTGAGTCTAGTACATAATCAAGCGACTCTTAACATGAGTTTTGATTCACTAAAATATGACAACCAAACTTGACATACCAACGCTTGGTGGGTTCAACCGAGCCATGCTCTAACAAAACTAGATAATTGCAGTATTATTAGTTTTCGATTTGATTTGATTGACTAACGGTTATTGAACTTTGATCTCTCACTCAAACTAGATCAAGTGTCAACGGGATCTTTAGAACTGTTTTTAGATCTAAAGGCGTCTTGTGATAATCCATTGTTAACAGACTCCATTTTGTGCGTGATTGATTACAACAGATTCAAGTTGTGGTGTGCAGGTGTTTATTGAAGATGTAAGAAGATTTGAAGACAAAGAAAATTTCTTATTGGTTTCATAATCTTTGGTGTGCATAAAACTTGATCGGCTGGGATCCAACTATAATCGTTTATCTTTGATAGATTTTATTGATTAGTTGCATAAATCGGCATCACTATATAGTATCTTGGTGGATTCTGTATTGGTTGATTGCAAAGTCTAAACACGACTACTTTGGTAGTTGTTGAATAGATAGATCTAAAACCCAAGAATGGAGTTTATCGGATTAAACAGAAAAGCGTTTGTCAAACTCATATCACTGAGATTGAATAGAGTTGTTACCGAACAGATTTGTTATTCCTTTACTGTTTGGAATATGAACCAAAGGAATTGTTCCAGTGCGTGCACTTATTGAATGTCGGAAGCGCAGGGATACTGAAGAAACTAGGTGAACTATAGGTTTAGTTGCTTGGTCTCAACTATATGAAATTAGTTTATATTTTGTATAGTGGCTTAATTCTGAGAGTATTTAATTCTGGACTAGTTCTCGGGGTTTTTCTGCATTTGCGGTTTCCTCATTGACAAAATCTTATTGTGTGATTTACTTTTGTTTTCCACAATTATAATTGTTATTATTATAATTTAAAGTAAATCACACAAACGTTAATTCCGTATTACTTGATATTGATCCTATAAAGTTTGGTTAAGTCGGAACTTATTATCAAGTAATCACACTTTGATTGTTGTATTGTCTCGATCTCGTATACATAGACGATCACACAAAGTGTGAATACCGATTCGTTGTATTGTCTCGACTCAGTCCATAAACAATCACTTTCTGTAAGAGGACTTATAGGTGGAAACGTTTTAGATTGAGGTATATTTGGGTACCCTCGTATTTTCAAAAGATTTTTGTGAGAAAAAAAATTATTGTATGTGCCAGTTACGAAAAAGAGAACAGTTTGTGTGATATCATTCAACATAATAGTTATAACTTCTCTAGCCATGTATGAACTTAGAGATTAAAGTTCACCACTTATCCCATGGCGGTGAGCATTCAAGGAAGTAAATTGATCCCTAAAGAATATCTTACGGTATCCTGGAGAAATCAAAAATGTCATTCTCAAAATAGTTTACTCCACTTTTGCAAGTTTTAAGAGCTTAACCTATGATAAACTATGAGATACATGTTTTAATCACCAGAATATGATATCAAAGAACAAATAAAATAATGAATACATATATATAATCCATGAAGATTAGGTATTGCAATTCATCTTCCAAAATAAAATTTAATTAAATAAACTTTAAACATGCAAGATGATAATATTTGGAATAGCTAATGTAACACATAAGAAATACTCCCAAAACTAGTGTTCCTTCTTAAACAATAAGAACAAAATTCCTACAAGTTGTTAACTAGTACCAAGGAAAGAAGAAAAACATGTAACTAGATACCAAAGAAAAACACATCATCGGTTTTGAGACCTTGAGCTTATCATCAACAACATCCACGAACTCTTCATGAAAGATCTCTTAATTGAGAAGATCATTGACATGCGATTTCATAAGAAAAAGGTCGAGATGAAACCTTTTCCAACTCAGTCCTTAGCATATCTTGACTTTTGAAGGCTTCAACAAGCTTAATCTTTGCTTCTTCAAATTGTTTAAGAAAATCATAAACAACATTAGCAGAAATCATCTCTTCTTGTTCTATATCCTGGTGATCATATGCAAAATAGCAATTAACATTAGGATGATCCTCAGAATTATTAAATCCATTAACTTCATCTTCAACCAGAGTTATTTTCTTTTTCCCTTTCAATCAAATACCACTGTAGTTGTTATTAAGAGTTTCTTCCATGTTGTTGTGAAAACTAGTCATGGGAGACAAACTTGAATGCAGAAATACTATAATGAGAAAACTCATCTCAAGTTTAAGGTATTTATATTAGTGAACACTTAGGAGTTTCTGTGAATAGGATCGTTTTGTGACCACTATTTTAAGAATTTGAGTATAATTAGGAAACAACTTGATAGGAAACTCCAAAAACCTAAAAATCCAAAACATATATATGCATGAGTTAAATCCTAAACTTGGTATGAGTTTCCAAATGTATATCACTCAAATTAAATCCTAAAAGTTGTTCTTATATACCCAAAAACCTCTTAACTAAGAACACATACATATCCATGAGTTATATATATAATGTATATGTGATACACGTGGTATCACATAAAACACAAAATAATTTTTCTTGTTGTTTGATAGTGTATTAGCATCATGACGAACTATGAGTACCGAGGCTGTTGGACATATTGGTTCAAAATATTTTGTAAGTTTTAAATTTACTTATTGATTAGATCTTTACAAACGGTGAGAATTAATCCTAAAATTAGGTAGTGTTAGACGTTTTTTAGAAGTGAGATTAATTTCTATTAATTATGAATTTCAAATTAGTCAGTGAAATAGTGGCTAGAAGTTAAGGAATTAAAGTGGATCCATAGTGCCCAATAACAATGGATTCACAAAAACAATAACAAAACTATCGAACCTTTAACCTAGTCACTTGAGTGTTAAATTCTACAGCAGCGAAGAGAAAGACTTCCACAGAAATTATAGTTTCCCAAATCCAGCCCAGAATCCCGGCGTCGCTTCCATGTTGAGGTAAAGGCTTCTTATGCCGGCTCGGAGGGGCACAACATCCAGAGGATGGTTAGGCTTTAAACTAGGAGGATCGGCGTCCTACAAACCAAAAAGATAAATCACATATAGTCATTCACAATGCAGAGAAACATTTTTAATAGCGGAAGTTAAATGATGGTTTGCACTCACCCTCGGACTCAGAGTTCCGGTGCCCCAAGAATAGCTACAGACCTCTCCCGATGGATGCAAGTATTATAGGTGGTTTGCACTCACCCTGTTCCGACTAGCGTCAGGGAATACCTTAGTGCCGAAGATGAAGAACAGGTATGCAGCTGTATAGCAAATTTGTTTGGGGTCCCAACCATCCTCCAAACTTCTTTCTTTCGTGTTTTCAAACTTCTCCTTAAGATACTTCAGTTTGATGGTCTTTGTAAAAGAGAGAGAAACCAAACTTGGGCTTCTCAAATGTTTCCACTACCAAAAATAAACCAATAAAATTCTATACATGAGTAACCTATAGTTAGTTGTAACTGTACTTAGATAGCATAAATAACCATTCACCTAAATTATAATAATTCAATTTTACAAAACGTGATTTTATAAACAATTTCCTAAAATAACTCAACCTAATTTATCACGCCAACCCCTTTTTCTCTTACCAAACTATCTCACTAAATTAATGTTAATCCTAAAATAACGTTTTCAACATTAAAATTCCTAAAAGAACTTCTAAACTAACCTTTTTATGTATATTTTAATAAAAACGCGTTAAAAATGTCAAATATTTGATCCCTAAATTAATCTTTCATGTTATAACTCTTAAATATCTTTTATGTTGCAAATTACATGAACTACTTGTTAAGCTTCAGAATGACGGGTTTAAGGAAGAGAGAACAAAACTTTCACTGATTGCCAGTCGCATATGGGTACACTATCATATAACATATTAATGATGGGTTCAAGGAAGAGAGAACAAAACTTGGGGTTCCTTATATATTTCTACAATTAAAAATATGAGGTTAATTTTCAACATTACTTCTTATTTTAAGTCCAAGCAGGGTCTGCAATTAATGTTAGCTTAGTAACAAAGCATTCAATGTTCACCGTTAGATGAAAACCTGATTCCTTTCAAGCTAATATCTTTCAACCGTTAGATTGAGCTTAGCTTGTCACACACAAATGGAATGCACGTTTCATTTAGGTTTGGGTAACCGTACCTAAAGATGTACACCGGGCTGGCTCAATAGTAGTTAACCGAGGTTAGCTATATGAAAACTTTCATATCAACCTTATTCATGTTAACCACAACTAGTTCAAATGACTTCAAATGAACTAGTTTTAGAGTTGTTCAATTGCTATATTCTCATAGAAGTACACAAGAACACAATTAAAGCAAAATTGATTTGATTCACTTAAATCAATTCATGAACATTATAATACCTGTTTGCAAAGATTCATTCCTTATTATATAAATGTATTAGTTCATGAACATAATCGATTTTAGAACATTGATCACTAAGGTACGCAAATAGGTACACATATCTTAATTAGTGCCCGGACTGAGTTTGGGTTCACCAGTATGCGAACATGTACACATACCTTAACACTTCCAAACTTCAGCAGAAATTCATGGACATGAATCTTACGCATACGTGTACGCATACTAAGGTTTCCGGATTTCTCAAACCAACATGTACGCATACGTATATGCATACTATGGTTCCCGGCCATGAATTAACACACGTGCAAGTACGCACACTATGTTTGTATCCACTTGTTCTGAACTCTATTTCAATCATTGAAACATTCTTAGAGGATGAAAATAGTCGTTTTCACTCACTATTATTAACATCAAAGCAATTTTCAATATATTGAAATAATCATAACGAAATATTTCAAGTCTACACCAAATGATTGTATCACATAAATCATGTAAGATGTTACTCGACAATTTTCACATGATCAAGATGAACTTGATCGAAGTCTCAAATGTGTATAAACGAAAACTATTGTAGTACGACTTATGTCTCAAAGATAGGAGATAGAATAGAAATAAACTTTCCAATAATAGATGAGTTTCAGTCTCCACATACCTTTTTGTTGATGAAGTTCCACAAGCTCTCCTTAGTAGTTCTTCGTCTTCAATGATGAACCGTGAAGTATAAATCTCAACTACACAAAACTATCTTAGTCCGAGACATCACTATAAGTAGACTAGAAATCAAGACTTATAATTTTGAACACTAACATTGACAAACAAGCTTGAGATAGCAACGCTTGCGAGTTCGACCGAGCAATGCTCTAAAATTACTGCATATTAATGTAATCTTCAAAAATCTACGGTTCATAGGGAGAATCATATTGCCTACTTGATTTTTACGAAGTAGTGCTTGAAGTTGTTGTTAACAAGACGTGTGGTAGTTATAAAGGATTAGGTAAAAAGTAAAGAAGTCTTCGATTTTTGGATATTAACCAAGTCAAACCTGCATCTAAAAGTCAATGAAGAGCTCAAGGAAAAAACAAAGTAAATTTGAAAGTTAACCGTATTAGTCAGAAAAGCAAAGGAACATCTCCGCACGAGCGCATCGATTGGTGTTCAAATCTGGACTAGGTCCCGGGGTTTTTCTGCATTTGCGGTTTCCTCGTTAACAAAAATTATGGTGTCTGTGTTATTTCTTTTCCTCATTATATTTTGTTATATAATTGAAATATCACAGGTTATGCGTTGAATCGATCAATTGGGAAATCCAACCTTTGGTTGTTGATTGAAATTGATTGATCCTTGAACATTGGTCTTTGGTACCGTTCAAGTTATATCTCTTGTATTCAATCGGGCTCGCAAATTTCTATTTGTTGATTGCAGATTGAATTGAAGAGATAGAGATATTAACTCTTTGATATACTTTTCCTAGATTGAGTCTAACTGTCTAGTTGATTCTATTGAAAGTATATTGGAGTTTGTCTATTCAGATTGCCGAACGAAATATTGGGTGTGGTTGTTAGACCCCCGCTTTTTCAAGTACTTTTTTTAGAAGAAACAAGGAGAGATATGTCACAAAGCAAAACTATTTGAGACAAATAGAAAACTTGTTTATTTAAATCCTCATCTTACAAGATTTTTATAGGATGATGAGGATTACAGTCTCGTTGCTTAAAAAACACCAGGGTAAGTATTATCATACTCACCATCCGGGCCTTTTCCATGTTTCGGTTTTAATCTACTTTTATGTTTACCTTTTGGTTTCGAGAAGTAATCATAAAACCCACAATCATTATGAAGAGAGATGAAGTTGGAAACTTTACATGAGTTCTTCTGCATCTGAAAGGTGCAAGATAACATGTCGATGATATCATTATAACCTGGAATCATCAGGTTCATGTTCACAAGTTGGACAATCTCCTTAACTGGTAAGTCCTTGGATTTCCCAAAGCGAGTTCTTATTGGAACCTAAGCCTGTGATGAATCATTCGGGTTTTTCTTAGAATTTGTACCAAATCTCTTTCTTTTTGTTCAGTTTGATGAGTAAGTTGTACTAACATTTCTGAAAGGTTCCTTGATCCGAGAATCGATATCCTTTGTTTCAAAACACGAGGATTTTGTGTTTTGCATGTTAGTAACTTCTTTTAAGATGAAATTCAAGGTTTCTTGAAGAGTCTTAATCCGACTGTTTTCCAATCTAACCTTACACTTCCTTCGAACAAGTTCTTATATATTACGTAGTACCCATTTTTGAACCTTGATAGGGTCAATGCATGCAGATTTACCGCAAGAGCTTTTCTTTCAAGGAAATATAGTTTTTTCTTGGCCAGAAAAACTTAACTGAACATCCTTTGTCAAAGCAGTCATACTTTGAACATGGTTTTCTAAAAGAGATTTACTGGAGTTATCAAGAGTGACATTGGCAATTACTTCCTCCAATTCTTTTATTTTTAAAGAACTCATAGATAATTATAATTTCTCAAATTTACACGTACTACATGGAGTTGGAGCATCCAGTAGACGTTGGAGTTCCAAGAAATTTTTCTCAAGTTGAGCCTCAAGTGAAATAATTTGCATATTCACTTCAGCATTTTCTTCAAGAAGAATCCCGATATGTGAATCCTTTTCCTTAAACCTTACCAATCAGATTGTTGACTTTGCTCTTTAGACTATTGACCTCGGAAACCTGAATGCCAAGACGTCTAAGAATCTCAACACTTTCCTTGGTTGCTTCCCTTTCTACTTGTGAATCAGATTAATCATATAGATAGGAGGGATAACAACTGTTAGCAATCAACTGTTTTATGGGAACTAAAGATTCGTATAACCTCGAGAGAGAGAAGGAGATCCTATCTCATTAGAGCATCTCCAATGCAAGGGGTAGAGGTCTTAAATTAGCATGACACATAGGATTTAATACTTTTTTCACCAAAGTTTCATCTCCAATGCAAAGGTGAGGGTCATGGTAAGATGACATGGCTAAAGTTGGGGTAAAGGAGAAAGTCTAAATAAGACTTTCTTCATGACCTTGGGTCATTAGTCCACATCATCTTTTATGTCTAGATTTAGACAAAAAGTGTAAGATAGGACCTTGGGGATTGGAGATGGATTTTAAGTAGTGAGCGTTTTTGTCCTATAGCAAATGACCCACAACCAAAAGGTATAAATAAGACATCCACATAGGATGACCTTGACCTCTAGCATTGGAGATGCTCTTAATAAAATAATTTTTTCAATGACCGGTTATCCGAGATTGCACTGTTGTCCATAATACAAATGGCTTCAAACACATAGGTCTAATGTACCGGTATCTCTGAGTATTGATACGATACAAATCCGAACCGTTTTTTACAGAATAAAAAAATGAAAAATTGAAAAAAACATGTTGGGCGCATGACTTCCGATTTTCATTTACCAAACAAACACCTGAAGTCACACACTGAGACTGGAGAGGAGGAAAAGTGCAGAGAAGAACGAGTTGAATCGGAGAAGATAGAGAGAGAATGGCAGCAATGTATGGTGATTTCAGGGTTTCCGCAACACTGCCTTGTTATTCTGTGCATCCCATTCGACCTTCTCCTTCCTCATCTTCCAAGGTAGGTTTTCACTTCCTTTTTTTTCCCAATTTCAATCGATTGACATCTCAGAAACATGATTGAAAATGTAAAACTCATGATTTATCTAACTTTTTTAGTAAATGTTGTATGCTAATTTGGGGAAATTTCATACGCCGATTTCTCTCAACGGTATGCAATTCCCCCAATTTGAAGCTTCAAAATACCTAAATTAGGTTTCTGGAGGATTCGCATTTGTTATTTGGCGTACCGGAATTAGGGTTTCTTCTGCAATTTGGGTTTCGGAGAAATTTGGATGTTGTTTGAGATTTTTTTTTATCTATTAGGGTTTCCTTCAAATTTGTGAAAAATGGCTTGATTATAGTGTTTTGTTCTTACTTAATTACTGGTAAGGCTGCTAGCATTTGAGTTTCCTGAAGAATCGAGAAGTTTCTTTTAGCGGTTGCTTGTAATTGTACCATTCTTGTTTGCAGCTAATTTAATGTGCCAGCGACAGTTATGAAGCTATTATCACTGATCCTACGTGCTAATCTCGTGCCAATTCAGTGAATTTATTGCTTGCTTATTTTTCCGATTCCATTCATATTCTCTCTTCATAGAAGCAGGGTTGCTCAAGAAATGGATTTTGAATAGTGACATCTCATTTGCTAAAGAAGGGGTGGACGCGGCACTGTTATCCTCATCATTCATAAATATTTTTAGCTCTAGTTTTTAGTTATATGGTTTTAACATTATTACATGCTTAGATTACTTATAGATTTACTCACACCTGCTAAGAGACTAGCATCCTTACTCGTACAATGTTAATAATATAACCCTCCCAGGTAACTTAGGATCGACAGCGTTAGATGCTTCGCCTTGTTTTGTAAAAAGCCTACCCAGTTAGGGCTTTGACTGAAAAGAGTATTCATTTAGTATATTAGCTGGCTTATGATTTGGCGATTGGGTAACTATCATGAGTTGTTGGTGTGCCTTAAAAGGAACATGGGGCTAGAGGCTTTCCCCCTCTAATTTAGTCTTTCGGTATGATTTTTTGGAGGTTCTTGAAGTCTTTGGATTCGGGAGCATGTGTTAGTATCAGTTGATATTTCAGTTAGTATTCGGCACTGTCACATTTGAAATCCGAGAAAAGAAGCGTTAAGTTCATGATTTCAATTTGAGCATTTGATATTTCAGATTTATTAAAGTATCACTCGTGGTGGTGGTGTTGTCATACTTAAAAAAGTTAATCCTTTGCTGCTTGTTATATACTGCAGGTATCATTTGCTGGCTTCCTAAATGGTTCGTGCAGTGTCTCCGAAATTTCAACCAAATGTCCTCGCATAGAACACGACAACCATACTACGCGATGCCAATCTTACCGATCTTTTGGAATCACAGGAGATAACAAATTCACCCCCGACACTCTAAACCAAGAAACTGAAGGTTTCCTTCTAAATGCAGTAAACATGAGCTTCTTCGAGCGTTTAAACATAGCATGGAAAATTCTATTCCCATCAACAACAACACAAAGAAAGTCTAATGCCAATATTGCCAAAAAACGACTTAAGATGATCCTCTTTTCTGACAGATGTGCAGTTAGTGACGAGGCAAAGCAGAAGATTGTTAGCAATATAGTTGGTGCTCTATCCGATTTCGTGGTGATAGACTCAGAAGATAAAGTCCAGCTTAGCGTCTCAACTGATCCAGATATTGGAACTGTTTACTCTGTCATAGTTCCAGTGAAGCGGGTAAAGGCTGCATATTTAGACGACGAGGATGAGTTAGGAGGAATGATAACAAACGTCGACTATAAAGATACAGGAGAAAGCTCAGGTTCTGTGGATGTCAGATTTGATTTCTTCAACCCTCAATGAGAAAAGTTCTGATTTGTGGTTCACTGTGGATACAGGAGTTGGGGTTGCTTTCTATGATGAAACACGTCAAGAAGCTTCCCACAGTAAACTGGTATTATTGTACTGCTTCTATTCTTTTCCTCTTTGTTAGTGGTTACAGACCTATGGTAGTTATACACGAGCCTTTTTGTATATATTTCGTTCTGTCCCTGGATTATCTGAATTCTGATTTTGGTTGCTTTAAAGTTTAACATCAAACACTAAAATCATTACAAAATTGTGTCATGGTTAGCTTTGGCGCAATATTCTTGAATCAGCTAACCAAAACCTTTGAGAGAGTTTGTTTCTTGGTTTTCATATTTGATACAGTAAATCTTTGCTGGAATCAATTCCTTCAGCAAAACTGAAGTGTCTGGTTCGATTTCTTTAGGTTAGACTCAGAGATTTGGTGCCGAGTTAGTCGTGTATCAAGCCCTAAATTCCACATCCCCGGTAATGGCCCGGTTCTTAGACGAAGCAATCAAAGAGTATAAAACACAATTTGCACAAATTTATTAGCCTAATGAAGCCCTAAATTCCACCCAATGCTTTATTAGGCTGCAGTGCACAAATTTGCACCCTAATAAATGAATGAATTGGGGATTTAGGTTTATCTCAAGAGTATAAAACACAGTTTGGCTAAGTTAGCCTGTGTAAGTGGCTGTCCAGATTTATCCTCATAGAAGATAAATCTTTGGCTGTGGTTGATTTAAAACGTTTTCTTTCTTTTAATTAAATTTATTCACATCGTTCCCACTTCCAAATCTAATAGTAGAAAATACGGAGACACAAAAATGGAGGACTGACATCATTTTCTTCTTCTTTTGTTCGAACTATGTTTCATTGTCGTTCTTAAATTTTCAACACGGGTTTTATTTCCTGCATTTTTATATTTTGATATATGGAATAATAATTAGAAGATGAATATCGGAGCTAAATTAGTGTCAGAAATATCATTATTCAGTTTCCTCCTACAGTTGAAACCCTGACTTCAAAATCTACAAATCCTTGATTCAAGGTTTGTAAAATTCAAGTTCAAGTTGATTTTAGTACCTTCGGATCTAAACTGTTAATGCCAATTCCATCAAAGGGGATTTACTAATAGGGATTTGTATCAACAAGTCTCGCACAATGTTCAAAGAAAATTCCCAGTGACTGATACAAACCCACCTTTCACAAAGCGGGTAAGAAATTTCAATACTCTCAATTATTGCATTAATCACCATCAATGGTATTTATGCATGGTGACCCAATGAGTATTATTTTAATTTTTTTTCGTATTTTTTGTGGAATTTGATTGATTAGTAATTGTAGGGTTGATTTGATTTTCTGATTTTTAGATTAGATATGTGTTGGAATTATTGGGGTTTAATTAGAAGCTAAGAATCAAGTATGCTTGGATTTATCTAATGGAATTCCTAAAGCTCTAGAGGAGTTAAAAGGTAAGAAGATATGTGTTCAATTGGTTTTCTTGAGTTTGAAATATTATGTATCTGATCCCCTAGCTATAATAACATCGAGATTAGGGACAAGTTTATGTACATTGATGAATTTATCATGTTATCTAACTTCATCAATTGATGTCTTTAGATTTCGAGATTTTCCCGTAACTCATACATGGTCGACCATTACAATTTCTCGAGTTTGTATTATTATCAATTAACAAAACCTTTGAGAGAGTTTGTTTCTTGGTTTTCATATTTGATACTGATAAATCTTTGTCGATCCAATTCCTTCAAAGAAACCGAAGTGTCTCGTTCGATTTCTTTAGGTTCGACTCAGAGATGAGTTAGTCTTGTATCAAGTCCTAAATTCCACATCCCCGGTAATGGCCCGGTTCTTAGACGAATCAATCAAAGAGTATAAAACACAATTTGCACAAAATTATTATATTAGGCTAATAAAGCCTAATAAAGCCCTAAATTCCACCCAATGCTTTATTAGGCTGCAGTGCACAAATTTGCACCCTAATAAATAAATGAATTGGGGATTTAGGTTTATCAAGAGTATAAAACACAGTTTGGCTAAGTAAGCTTGTGTAAGTGGCGGTCCAGATTTATATAAATCTTTGGCTGTGGTTGATTTAAAACGTTTTCTTTCTTTTAATTCATTCACATCGTTCCCACTTCCAAATCTAATAGTAGAAAATACGGAGACACAAAAACGGAGGACCGACATCGTTTTCTTCTTCTTCTCTTGAACTATGTTTCATTGTCGTTCTAAAATTTTCAACACGGGTTTTATTTCACTGCATTTTTATATTTTGATATATGGAATAATAATTAGAAGATGAATATCGAACTAAATTAGTGCCGTAAATATCATTATTCGTTTCCTCCTATAATTGAAACCACGACTTCAAAATCTACAAATCCTCGATTCAAGGTTTGTAAAATTCAAGTTCAAGTTGATTTTAGTACCTTCGGATCTAAACCTTAATGCCAATTCCATCAAAGGGGATTTACTAATGGGGATTTGTATCGATAAGTCCGCACAATGTTCAAAGAAAATTCCCGATGGCTGATACAAACCCACCTTTCACTAAAGCGGGTAAGAAATTTCAATACTCTCGCTATTTCATTAATCACCATCAATGTATTAATGAATGGTGACCCAATGAATGTTATTTTAATTTTTTTTGTATTTTTTGTGGAATTTGATTGATTAGTAATCGTAGGGTTGATTTGATTTTCTTATTTTTAGATTGGAAATGTGTTGGAATTATTGGGGTTTAATTAGAAGCTAAGAATCAGTATGCTTGGATTTAGCTTATGGAATTCCTAAAGCTCTAGAGGGAGTTAAAAGGTAAGAAGATATGTGTTCAATTGGTTTTCTTGAGTTTGAAATATTATGTATCCGATCCCTGCAGGCTATAATAACATCGTAGATTAGGGACATGTTTATGTACATTGATAAATTTATCATGGTATCTAACTTCATCAATTGATGTCTTTAGATTTCAAGATTTTCCTGTAACTCATACATGGTCGACCATTACAATTTCTAAGTTTGCATTATTATCAATTACATTCTGTTAGGAGTCTCGCGTGAGGCTATTTTTTGTTTGTTTGCAATTATGGAGCTTTGGGATTTATTTATCTCTCACGTTGAGATTTCCTTGGTGTTTGCGGAAGACACAATCAAACAAATATCTCTGAGGTGCACACATCTTGGCCAAGGGTAACTTATTCAATGCATAACTGCTTAAAATTCCTTCATTTACAAATTATAAGTGCAGCTAATATACACTAATGGCTAAAGATTATAGCTTTACCTTTTCTTGGTGCGATGAACATAACTGCCATACTTAATCTATACTTCACTTATCTCCTTTGATGGACTATAAATTTATTTAGGCGTTGGTATTTTGTGCTAGGCCTCATCTAATTATTTTCTTTAGCACTTGTAGTTAGTTAATATGTCAAATTCATCCTTAATGAATACAAGAGATAATTCATAGAAGACCCAAATATTTTTGCTGCCAAAGACATGAACCTTTTTGTAGTTAGAACCAGCAGACCTTAATTTTTACAAGATTGTAAATATGCAGAATAACTGCCTATGTAAGTGGAGGTCCAGATTTGTCCTCCCAACATATAAATCAACATCTTTGGTTAATCCTTAGTAATATAACTGTTACCCAGCATGAATTGTTAAGGGTCTCCTTAGCCATCCCTAACTTTCTTTGCATCTTCCTTACTCTTTTTTCCCTCCCCTATATAAAACGCTCATGTAGCAACAGATTCACCTCTCCATATCTTTCCCATTCCCTACTTTCTCTTTTTGGTTTTGATGCAAGATTTCTTCATCAAAGATGGTAACTTTTGTTGCTTTAGATTATGCTGCAATTAAAGAAGATGGTGATGAAATTGAGATTCCTGGTGGAGATATGGGGTTTGTAAAGGAGGAAAGTAGTGGGGAGACTTATACTGAATTTTCTGAAGATGATCTCTTTGTTGGGAATTTAACTTATATTGATTGTGAAAAATTAACTAATCATTTTTTACGTGGTTGAGGTTGTTGAGGTAATAAGTTTCTATTTTGTATGTTTCATTTCTTTATTATTTGTTGAATCTTGACTATATGGATTTTCAGATTGAGTTTTGAGATTATAGAGGGTTGTTTATTAAACTGAAGAATAGGGTTAAGAAAAAAAAAACATAATTTTGGTCTCCGTTTTAGATACAGTAAATGATTAATGTGTCATCCTTATGTATTTCAATATTGTTACTTTGTAAATGGTGACTACTTAATTTGGTATGTGATATTTATCTTTTCTTTGGAAGGTAGGATGAAGTACATATGGACGATTAGTTCCCTTCTAAATATTGTTTGCAAAGACAAAAGCATTGTGTTGTGTTTTGATCCGTAAAATTCCCAAGAAAATTGTTGCAATTGCGGCTATGGACAACTGATTTTCTTTAGTGAGTCCAATAAAACAAAATGTGTGGACGTCCTATACAAAATAAATGACTTTAGTTTATTTGAATCTCTCGACTGTAGTTACCAGTTGGATGGACGATTTATAAAGCAGAAATAATGGCAACAGAGAACCAATCAACGTTCGCAAAAAGAACAATAACATATGCATTTTTGTAAGCTATACTTTTCTTTTACTAATTCTACAATCCTTTTATACTTATTTTGGATCCTATGTTTGTCAAGCTGCTTAAATTTTTTATATGAGATAGAAATATACTAACTTTGTTCATGTTTCATGTTGTTCCTAGATCCCAGTGATATTAAGCTACCAACCGTTCCATTTACTCTACCCTAGGTTTTGCAGTGGGTATGTTAATTGCTATGTTCATTTGGTCGGTATATGTATTAAATTATCACAAATATTTTTCTTTTCTGTTTTGTTTGTCAGAGACACAAAATGTAGAGTTTTTTTTTTTTTTTTTTTTTTAGTTATTACGTTCAGGTGAATTACTTACACTAGCATGGACTCGCCTATACTGAGTTAAAGTTAGAAAATGTGCATATAAGTCCAGTGGGATAGGCATAAGTAATTTGTTATTATCCACAATTGCATCCTATTTAAATATCCCTGCAATCCTAGAAAAATGCCATATCTACAGCTTCAACATGACCTTTTTTTGTCATAGATACTCTCATCATTTGATTTATTAAATAGCTGGTATTCCAAGTGATGTAGTGTGAAAGTGGATACTGTATAAGAAGTATGATTTTAAGTTGTCTATGTGCCATATATGGGGTTGTATTGTTGGTAAACTAGGATGCGATCACAGTTAATGGTCAAACTCTTAAACCTAGGACTACCATGATGATTACTTCTTAAACCCCGGACCAACAACGAAAATGTTATTATGAGCCACCCGAGCAAGCAAGACTTGCCTATATAAATTGAAGTACATGTTCATCTAGGATATGTTTTGGAGTTCTTATGTCATCTTTAATCACCAGTTGAAATAATTATGTCGTTTCTCGGGATTCATGGTGAGGGTAAAAGTTTATGTACCTCTGTATTCTTCTATGTACTTTATTTAGCTACAAGAAAGAGCAAAGTGAATTAATCGTGAAAACTAGAAGTAAGCTCGATTGAGTCATATGCGAAGTCGACCCAAGGTTATAAATTCTTTCATAATTCTTTCGTAACAACTTTTTTCGTAATATTCCCTAGACCCTTTTGCTTACAGTAAATTAAAACTTCCAGCTATGGCATGGGCCATAAAGTCTACCATAATATTCTTTTAAATCAGCATAGCATTTTGGGCACTTAATAATTACTAAATTTCATCATTCTTCATGTCCTTTGTGCACCTGGATCTTTTCTTTCGTTTTTCCTTGATACAGTTTTGCAGGGATTGATCCTGATGGTCAAAAACTTCTTTATTCCCAAGGGCGTCTAGAAATTGAATTTTACTGGAGGTAGGGGAGTAACAACTGCTTGTGTTAAGGATTAGAATTGGTGGGGGTATAATAATACAACATGGGACTACCAAAAGATTGCACGACGTAAGGCTCGGCTTTACAATGTCAGCTCATATGCTTGGCTAATTTAGGAAGAATAATTAGTGTCAAATATATAAATTTTTATCGTAAAATTTGAACCGACATATGGTGGGGATTCTTACTAAGACCATGTAGCTTTTAACTAAGAACAAATAATATCATCTTAATTATTAGGACAAATGTGATGTTACTCATACTTATATAGTATTAAAAACAACATTCATTGGTAGGTCAAGATATGGCACGCTTTACATTTTGGGTCAAAAAATAAATGAATTTGATGAATCCTTTTTGAAATTTAACACAGGTATACTGTTGCAAATAGGTTCCGAGGAGAGTTAGTAAAGGTAAAAAATTGTACATTACAGTGTTTTGAACCAAATATTTGTTGCTATTTAAGTGTATTAAATGCTTTATGGATGTTTATAGTTGTGATATTGTGCCTGTAATTTGTTGTTCTAACCAACTTTTCGTGACAATAACAAAGACGAAATGATCTCCCTCATGTACTTAACGGAGATTGCACATACTCACTTTGCTTCAATAAATCCATCTTCATCCATGCCACTTCAATATGGTATTTGATTATTTCAAATTTCTCAATCAAACACACTTTTGTCTAATGATGGAATCCTTTTGGAGTTTTTAAATAGTTGGGTTTTCAAGGCCTCTTCTTTAATTTTTAGGCGGTCATTTGGAACTTGGCATGTTTATATTTTTTAATTGATCATTTATAAGATAGATTGCTGCTCCTTTGAAATGTATTTCTTTTCATTTGAGAAGTTGTGTATCAACCACGTCGAAGGTTCAGAGCCATACCAAACTCATATATTTCTCCCAAGGAAGTATCTTTAAGCGAGATCAGTGGCTGTAGATGGTGGATTTTCGACAAAGGGTAAAATTATAAAGTTATACTCCGGATCAAAGAATCGGATGAGTATTGAGGCCCATGTCTCTCATTAAAGCATGAAAGCTCATGCCATAAATCTCTCGATCGAGAAGGTTGTCTCTCGAATATATGTAGATGTGTAGTTTCCCAGCTGAGGACACGACACATCTCATGAATACTTGAGCAATTTCGATAATTACTCTCCGGATCCGGCAATCGGATGAGTATTGAGACTCATGTCTCTATGCGTGAAAGCTCATGCCATAAAATATCTGATCGAGAAAGTTTATCAGAGAAGATGTAGATGTGTAGTATCTCATTTGAGACCACGACACATCTCATACTGTATAGAATCGCAAGATTGGACGGTTCCTAGACAGCGTGTCTGCTAGTATAAAGCAATAACGTCTTCAGGATGCAACCATGTTTTCCCTGACTATACAATAGGCAGGGGCGGAACTACAGCCAGGCTTCTCCTGGCTGAAGCCACCCCCAAATCAGCCCAAGTCCATATTTTCATAGCCTAGTTTATATTGGTCTATAAGGTGTGTGCAGATTTTAGGCTTAAGCCAGGGCTAAGAAATTGCTCAAGCCGGGGCTGCACCAAATGTCTAGTTCCGCCACCGACAAGAGGAATATGACACTCCAGCAAGTTCATATTGCTCAACCCTCAGATAATTAATACTGCTAGATAGGAAGCCCTGCTAGTATAGATCCATCAGTTAATTATCTCTAATCGCCTGAATATCCAGCAATATTCTATGATTTTTTGTTATATTTCGTCACTTCAATTTGTGGTTCTTCCCAGCAGAATTCCACGGGTTAGTGATAAATATTAAACGAAACAGGCATCTGAGCATCGAATAAGCCCTGACTAAAATGGTGCAAGTGTACTTGGCAATAGCACATACCAGCATTTGAATGCGCAAACGAGCATTTCAAAATATGAATGAACGATGAACCTATGCAAAATAGGAAGGAAAATAATAATAATAAAATATTAGCAAAGGCGCCGGGACCGGGCTCATCACCGATCGGTCATGCCGTGACCAGTCCCGCGCCCAATTTTATATTTTGTCATATTTTATTATTTTTCCCTGATCTCGTGAAAATTCTTTCGTTCGAGCAAATCTCCTTCATTTCAAGGAAATTCTCTAATCTCATGATTTTATCAAAGAAATAATAAAATTAGGGAAAGGTATCGCGGGACCAAGCACCAGCCGGTCGGACATGCCCTAGCCGTGGCCGGTCCCACACCTCACGTCCCATTGTTTTATTATTTCTCTCAAATTATGAAAATTCCCTGATTTCATGAATTTTCCCTAAAACCATGAAAATTCCCTAATTTTATGAATTTTCTCTAAAATCATGACAAATATTATAAAATTAGAAAAACTCATGGGACCGGGTTCTAGTCGGCCATCCATGCCCTAGCTGGTCCCACACGCCTATTATTTTATTATTATTTGTTGTTTTAGTTTCCTGATTTCTCCCTGATTTCAACAAAATACCTTGGTTTTAACAAATCTCTCTGATTTTATGAAAATTTCCTAAAATCATGAAAACTACATAAAATTGGGAAGAGTGCTCTGGGACCATGCCCATGGGCCGTCCGGCCATGCCTTGGCCATTGCCGGTCCCTCACTCCATCATTCCCTATTTTATTACTATTATTTTATCTCCCTCATCTCATGGAAGTTCCCTAGTTTCATAAAAACTCTCCAGTTTCATGGAATTTCCCTCAAATCAGAGAAAGTACATAAAATTACATAGAACTAGGAAAGTGTGGGACCGTGCATGTCAACCGGCCGGCCATGCCCTAGCCGTGGTCGGTCCCATACCTTGCAATTCCCTGTTTTATTTATTATTTTCATCATCTGGGCGTACATGGTGGACTCGTCATCCCATATATCCGGTCCCTGCTTCACTCTGCAGATTGATTTGCAATAAATCATCATTTCGATAAAATTAGGGTTTTGAATCCGAGCTCTGCGAAACATGATTAAGCGATTCAAATACTCTGATAATTTTATGTTGATTCCATGATCAATGTTTTTATTTATTTTACTCGACCCAACAATCAATATCTTAAATTAATATTTATCAACAATTCATCAAACGAGCAATATTTGCTCAAACCGGCAATATTTGCTCAAACTAGCAATATTCCTTAGACTAACAATATTTGATCGAACCAGCAATATTTGCTCAGATTCAAAAATATTGGTTCAACTATCAATATTATTCGACAATTCAAAGAACACAGTTTGCTCGTCTTAGGTAATCAACATAATAATACCTCGTCTCAGCATACATATTTGATTCATGAATTTCAGAATATTTGCAAAAAATGTTCAGTTCAACAATACATGGACTCATCGACAAAGTCAGCAACTGACTCCACAATCACGAGATATCAATCATGTCACATGGGGGATATTAACTAGGGTTTTGGTCTGGCGGTCTACGGCACATGTGTTCACCCACGATGAAAATGTGAGCAAGTCGTGCAATCAGTTGGAAGAGTCAGCAAAGTAGTGGGTGGAAAATTAACCAAGTCTCCACACGATGAGCAACTGGTTTTAACACGATTTCCACTTCCCCACTCTCTGATTCTAGAAAACTGTCACACTTCATGGGATCATGGTGTTTTCAACTCCGGCATTATATTATAAAATATCTCTGAATCCTAATTGAAAGGACAAGATTCGAACATTTGTCTAAAAGAATTCTCGGCAAGTTCATACGGACAATCTTTCGTCTACACGAACTCATCGTCTGAGCATTCACTCTCAATTGAGCAAAATTCAATCATTTAGAGCATTCTTACTTTGGATTCACAACACACCTACAATCTCAGATCACCATTGATCTCAAGCATTTCTCAGCTTCCCTCCCACAGATCAACCCATCCTCTCTTGTGACCGAATTGACTCTTGGAACGGCCATTGTTCTTGGTTTAGGCCGTAGTCTTACAGTTGATCTCTCGAACTTAAAGCACTCCCTTATTTCAGTGTATCTCTGTGTGAGGTTCAACATTTCGCTCGGTTCAAGGAGTCTCCACACGGTCGACTCTTCAATTTTGTAAAAACCAGCAAATCGTTTTTCCCCATCCACAGTGGCAAAACGGGAAACTATATTATGTGCCGCAAGTATAAGAGGAGGAGATGGAGGCCTTGGCTCTCTTTTATTATTTCATCACCAGCGTAATATCTATCCAGCAGATTGCAGTTCAAAACCATACTCATCTTCTATATATTTGCATCAGCTACTACAAAAAGATATAGGGTTTTGTGATGATTTATACAACAGGGATATGGCTGTTGCTGACGATGAAGCAGTACTATCTATCCAGCAGATTGTAGTTCAAAACCTTACTCATCTTCTATATATTTGCATCAGCTACTACATAAAGATATAGGGTTTTGTAATGATTAATAAAATAGGTATATGGATGTTTCTGACGATGAAGCAGTACTATCTACATGGCATTGGAGAAAATAGGTTGATCCTGCATAGTTGAGTTCCACAGATTATAAATGTAACATGGTCTTGCCATAGATGATTCGGCTATGTTGTTTTTCTTTTGAGATTTACGATTCAGTTATGTGTGCATCTTTGGCTCAAAATTGCTTCGGTAATAGTGTTACTGATGTAAATGATGCTTTTTTGTTCTTCAAGAGGTGCAGTAGAGCAGAGATGAGTGTAGACAAGGAAAACTCAATACTGTCGCAAAATTGATTTGTCCTTCGTAAATCCATTAATCTTACTTTCAAGATGTCAAGAAATTATTTAAGTATGAAGTAGAAATGTTTTTCTTTTTCTATGATGTTAGTCGTAAGTACTCGATTCATGTTCTGCAAAATCGGTGGATTGTTGCATTGCTTGGAGGTGCGGAGCTCATTAAAGTTTATGGTGGAACCTTGCAACTTGGTTCCAAAGGTTGTCTATGGTTGACATGCACTTTGTTAATTCTTTTGTATTATTATGTAGTTGAACCATGACAGGTGAAATACACACATCACATGCGAAGAATTCATATAAAATTAGTGCCCGTGCGGTTATGGCAGTTGGAAAAGACGATGAGGTTGTACCCAGTCGGGTCATCGTCTGGGCCTTGAAGAGATGATGAGGTTGCATATATCCGAGCGATTATCGAATAGATGATGAGTTTGTACCCAGTCGGACCATGGTCTCGGAGCACGGGCGAGGACTATGAAGTAGGTATGTACCTTGTTGATAATAACCAAATGAAGGCAAGGGTCACTCTCCAAATAGCCGCACCTCTTTTTTTTTTTTTTTTTTTTTTGAATCTTGTTTTAAGGCATACCTATATATTTTTTTTGAGTCATACCAAATAAGGAAAAAATAAAGTCACTAGGTAGTAAAACAAATAACCCCTTATCCACCGTATTTGATAATGATAGTAATGCCCTTATTTATATTTTCTAAATTATATTTTTAACTTTTTTTTTTTTTGAAAAAAAAAAGAAAAAGTTAAAATTTTTTAATTTTTTATGTATTTACAAAACCTAGATCAAGGTTCAATGATAACTTGTCTAATTCTTTTTAAAACATACCTAGGTTCTACTGATGACTTATCGGCCAACTTCACTCTTTATTAACTACTTAGAACCTAAGTTCGGCTGACTCAGCAAAAAATAGGACGACCGAACTTAGCGTTGTTCTTCATAAAGTAAAGTTCAGCTATCATTTCCGTGTTTTATTATCAATCGAACTGTTCACCAAAGACTTTCAGAATGAAGAATAATGGGTAGTTCGGCTGATAATACGTTTCAATTGTAAGCCGAACTTCACTATGTAACTGCCATAAAACCTTAAATTTTTTGATTTAAACCTAACTGTTAGAGCACTGCTCGGTCGAACTCGCAAGAGTTGCTATCTCTAGCTTGTTTGTCAAGTTTTTTTTGTCAAAACTATAATTCTTGATTTCTAGTCTACTTATAGCTATGTCTCGGTTTAGGATATAATGTGTAGTTGAGCCTGAACTTCACGGTGTTCATCGATTGAAGACAAAGAACTATTAAGGGGATCTTGTGGAACTTCATCAACAAAAGGTATGTGGAGACTTAAACTCATCTATCACTCAGAAGTCTATTTCTATTCTATCTCTTATTCAGACAAAGTCGTATAGCTATATAGACTTCGTTATTATACACATTTGATATTTCGAGTTGAGTATAACTCGCTTATATATTTCTCGTAATATGTGTTGGAAAGATTTTTGCTTTAACTATGTTCATCATTATTCTTGACGAAAGTCAAAAGATGGTCGGTTTCAACTGAGTTCGGTACGGAGCCAAAGTTTGCGTACCCGTTTGCGAACTGTTGGTTTAGGACCAATGCTCGAAACTTAAGTTTGCGTAACCGCTTGCAAACTTAAGTGGTTCAAGTTCTAAAATCGGCTTTGTATGATTTCATACTCATGAACAAATACATTTATATAATAAGAAATGCAATCTTTGCAAACCGTGTGTTAGAGCAACCTTTGCTCGGTCGAACTACATAGCGTTGCTATCTCAAGCTTGTTTGTCAAGTTTAGTTGCCAAAACTATAAGTCTTGATTTCTAGTCTACTTATAGCTAAGTCTCGGATTAGGATAGTAAGTATAGTTGAGCTTTAGACTCCATGGCGTTCATCGAATAAAGACGAAGAACTACTCAAGGGAACTTGTGGAACTTCATCAACAAAAGGTATGTGGAGACTTGAACTCACCTATCACTCAAAAGTCTATCTATTTTATCTCCTATTTGAGACAAAAAGTCGTATTGCTATATAGACTTCAATTATACGCATTTGGTATTTCGAGTAAGAGTTTATCTTGCTTATCTATTTCTCGAAATATGTGTTGGTAAGCTTTCGCTTTAACCAAGTTCATCTTTTATTCTTGACGCAAGTCAGTAGATGATCATGTGAAATCTTCTTGTGACATCTTACATGATTTGTGTGAGACAGTCATTTGATGTAGACTCGGAATGTTTCGTATTGATCATTCAATCACTTGAAAATTATTTTGAAGCTAATAGTTTGTGTGAGATAGTTATTGTCGTCTTCCAAGAATGTTTCAATGATTCAAATGGGAGTTTAGAACATGTTACCAAGATTGGATATAAACATAGTGTGCATTCACATTTGTGTAAAGTACAAAACTAGGAACCATAGTATGCGTACACGTCGCAGCATCTTGGTTAGTTGATGGAAGTCCGGGAGCTAAGTATGCGTACCCGTACGCGAATCGGGGGAAGTATAATTCCCGAATTTCTGCTGGAGTTTGAAAGGTGAAATGGTATGCGTACACATGCGCGTACTAGCATAACCAAACCCAGTCCGGCTACTTAGGTATGCGTACATGTTTGCATACTTAAGTAGGTTAGCTTCTAAAATCGGTTTGTTCATGAACTAATACATTTATATATTAAGGAATGCAATCTTTTGCAAACCGTGGCTATAATGTTCATGAAATGATTCGAGTGAATCAAAATCGATTTTGCTTCAATTGTGTCTTGTATACTTCTATGAGAATATAAACAATTGAACAACTCTCTAACTAGTTTCATTTGAGTCATTTGAACTAGTTATGATAAAGATGAATAAGGTTGATATGAAAGTGCTCATATGGTTAACCATTGGTTAACTATTGTTGAACCAACTAAGTGTACACGTTTAGGTACGGTCACCTTTATCTAAATGTTGGTACATTTTATTTGTGTATAACAAGCTAAGTTCGATCTAACGGATGAAAGATATTAGATTGTATCTAATCAGGATTTCATCTAACGGTGAATATTGAATACTTTATTACCAAGGTAGCATTGATTGGAAACCCTGATTTGGAGACTATATAAAGGAGAACTCTAGCAACTAGGAAACCTAATCCCCACACCCCTTGTGTGATACTAGTTGCGACTAGAGTCGATTCTCCTTTAACCTTAAGTTTTTCTAAAACCCTCAGTAGGTTAACGACTTAAAGACTTCATTGGGATTTTGAAGCGGACCCAACTATTTCTCTCGAGCTTGCGTGTTTTGATCTTGTTTTTTCTATCGTGATTGAGTACTATCTTTTTAAGATTTGCTCGAGATTTATTCTCCGATAGGCAAGATTTAAAAGTAGTCACAAACATCTTCGTCTCATCGTTTTTGATTCCACAATATCTTGTTTCATTAATCGATTAAGATTATTGTGAGGTGATTGATATTTCTAGGTTGTTCTTTGGGAATATAAGTACGGTATATCAATTGGTTCCCGTTCACCTTGATTTATCAAAAGACGGAACAAAACTCACAGGTATATCTGGGGAGACAGATTTATCTATTCAATAGACTTTTCTGTGTGATGCAGATTTGTTTATCAAGTCTTCAACTTAGGTTCATAACAACTCTTATTTGTGGGTGAGATCAGCTAAGGGAATCAAGTGCGCAGAATCCGGCGTGGTTCAAGAGGCGTAAGGAACGCGACTATACCTTGATTAGTGTGAGATTGATAAGGGCTCAACTACATTCCGGACCAAAGTTAGCTTGGTAGTAGGCTAGTGTCTGTAGCGCTTAATACAAGGTGGTGTTCAAATGGATTAGGTCCCGGTTTTTCTACGCATTTGCGGTTTCCTCGTTAATAAAACTTCTGTATGTCTGTGCTATTTCTTTTCCGCATTATATTTTGTTATATAATTGAAATATCACAGGTTGTGCGTTCAATCGATCAATTGGTAAATCCAGTCTTTGGTTGTTGATTGAAATTGATTGATCCTTGAACATTGGTCTTTGGTACCTTTCAAGTTATTTCTCTTATATTCAATCGGGCTCGCAAATTTTCATTTGTTTGATTGCGGATTGAATTGAGAAATTGACATACGAACTCTTGGATATACTTTTCTTGAGATTGAGTCTGACTGTCTAGTTGATTATCTCAAAAGTATATTGGAGTTTTTCCATACAGATTGCTAAGCGAAATATTGGGTGTGGTTGTTAGACCCCCGTTTTTTAACTGTGGCTGGATGGATTCTCTTGAATCAAAACCGATTTTTCTTCAATTATGTCTCGTATACTTCTATGAGAATTTAAAAAATTGAACAACTCTATGAGTAACACAATTAGATTCATTTGATTATCATTCTTGATTGATTGATCATCACATGTGATCTAGAAGTGTTCGATGAACAAGGATAATACAAAAGTGTTCATATGGCTAACTTCGGTTAACTACTGTTGAGACAACTCAATATACATGTTTAGGTACGGTTACCCATATCTAAATGAAAGTATATTTCATTTGTGTGTAACAAGCTAAGACCATCTAACGGTAGAAAGATATTGGCTTGAATCTAATCAGGTTTTCATCTAACAGTGAATATTGATTGCTTTGTTCCAAAGTTATCAAACCCTTATTTAAAGACTATATAAGGGAGAAATCTAGCAACCGGGAAACCTAATACCGACACCTCTTGTGTGATACTAGTTGCGACTACATTCGATTCTCCTTAACCTAGGTTTTGCTAAAACCATTATAGGTTAACAACTTAAAGACTTCATTGGGATTCTGAAGCCAGATCCAACTATTTTCTGTGTAGTTACGTGTTCTGATCTTACTTTGTTCTATCGTATTGAGTAATATCTTCTCTAAGATTTGCTCGAGATTTATCTCTGATAGGTAAGATATAAAAAGTAATCACAAAGCTCTTCGTCTCATTCTTTGTGATTCCACAATAACTTGTTCCACTACCATACGGTTAAGTTATTATGAGGTGATTGATATTACTAGAATGTTCTTCGGGAATATAGTTGTGGGTGAGATAAACTAAGGGAATCAAGCGCGTAGAGTCCTGCTAAGATTCAGAGACGTAAGGAACGCGACTGTACCATGATCAGTGTGAGATTGGTTAGGGCTCAACTATATTCCAGTTCGAAGTTAATTGGCAGTAGGATAGTTTCTGTAGCGGCTTAATACAATGTGGTGTTTAAATCTGGACTAGGTCCCGGGGTTTTTCTGCATTTGCGGTTTCCTCGTTAACAAAATTTATGATGTCTGTGTTATTTCTTTTTAGCATTATATTTATTTATATAATTGAAATATCACAGGTTGTGCGTAGTTCAATCAATTAGATAATCCAACCTTTGGTTGTTGATATAAATTGATTGACACTTGAACATTAGTCTTTGGTACCGTTCAAGTCATTTTTTATAATAATCAGGCTAACAGGTTCACATCTGTTTGATTTGATGATCACATTGAGAAACAGAGATATAACTCTTGGATATATTTTCCTTGATTGAGTCTGATGATGCGTGTCGTAGGTGCAATCAAATTAATCAATGTTTCCACTCAATTAAAAATAATATAATGGAAGTCAAGTTCGTTCCCACGAGGAGCAAGAGATCTTAGTTGTAAAAGTTGTCACGAAAGGGGGGTGTAAAAAGCAAAAGAAAATAAACAAAGCAATTAAAATCGAAAGTTGAAAACAATAAGAGAGACAAGACCAAGGAATCCTTCTTCGTTGCGAAACAATGAATCAAGGTATGTTCTTTTCTACTTGTTATTAGTCACAAATTATCACCAACCGTAGGTAAAGCAAACAGATCGGTGCTAAACCCCTAAATCCCTTATATCACTTAGGACACTAAGTTCTCGACTAAGGATTCTATTTACCAAACCACCTAGTAGTAGATCACTCTAGATGTAATTTAAATAAACACATTAAGATTTATGAACTTATTAGATTGATATTAGTAGTTAAACTCTTAGATCAAGGTTTACTTGCTAACGTTGTTTTCACACACAATTACTCCACGGAATCCCTCCGCAAGGTCTCGTGTTTGCTACTTATGTAAAGAGTCAAGAAAGCGATTACTTATCCCTAACTTTCACTAGCTTTAGATTAAATCGACAAATCAATTTAGTTGGCCACCCAAACAATCTATCAATCAATCATGAATGTCTTTAAGATCATTCCTATTAGTAAAAACAAACGATAATCATGTGAAAAACTTCAAGATAGAATTGAAAACAAAAACTTAAATCATATGTTAAGAACTAGAATTCATCCTCAATCAATAAGAAAATTAGCTACTCATGTTTTTGAAATTCACACAAATAATAATTATTAAAAGAAGAATTTTCAAGTTCACACAAATAGTTAAAAGAAGAATCTTAGAAAAGCAAGCAAAAACACAAGTGTTGTGTGTGTAGAGAGGTGTAGAAGTTGTAGAAAACTTCTCTATTTATAGGCTTCAATATTCTCCAAATCTTCTTAGGAGTAGAATCCTTTTCCTTTAGCAATTCAATTTCCAATTCCAAGCTTTTCTCAACTCTTCCACCTTCTCTTTCCAAATTTGAGTCCAATTCTCCATCCAATTCCAAGCCCAAGTCTTCACACCCATGAGAGAAGTCCATAGAAAATTCTGGAATTTTTGCTCGCCGGAAAATCGGGATTGTGGCCGGAATCCAAGCAATTATCGCCGCCACACCTGAAAAGTTCACCGTCGTCGGGAGAATATTTGACGGAATATTCCGTCAGTCCACCGTTAGGACTAACGGTCAAAAAGGTCAACCGTCAGTCAACTTGTTAGTCAAAGGTCAAGGGGAATTACTGAGTCAGAACCGAGTCAGCTAGCTAACTCTACCGACTCGGTTTTGGCAAAGGTCGCCGCACTCCACAAATATGATGGCCGCCTCGCAATTTCTGCCAACACCAGTCTTTTACCTAATCTTCTCAGCCATGAGGGCTATTCCATTCAATCCTACCAAGCTGCAGCTGCAAACAGGCCATTCATCTCTTCTCACACTGAACAAGTCAGTACCCATTGTAACCAAACAACCCATCTCAGTTGCAATCCTTGTAATACCTGTAGCTTGTAAATACATCTGTGCAGCACCACCTACAACTCAATATCACCAGTGCTAACTTACACCACCACTGCAACAAATGTGCATTCCCTGTGCTCAACCATCGCTTCCCGTAATATACTTCATAATGAACCAAACCCCTAGCAGCAAATGTGCTCAAATCATTCAACACAGACTCATTCTCCTTCTCAGTCCAACACAAGCCTAGCATTCAGCTGCCATCTCAAACCTTCAGCTCCACCTGCCATTCCTAGCATACATCTATAGCATACACTTCATTCATCCCACACATCCACTCAAACCATCATATCACTCTTGCAAAGAAGATCATTCATCATCTAACACCACCACAAGGAAGAATTCCATTCTAGTGCCAAAGATCCACTGAACCTTTGCATTATAGCTCCACCTCGAGTACCACCACAGCTGCAATTCCTTATTCAGCCCATAACTCCCAGGGTACACACACCAGTAAGAGCATCAACATCAGTTCCTTGCTATGGTTCGAACTCAACTCAGTACCTGAGCTTCACCAGCATAAGCCATGTCACAGCACCTGAATCAGCTCATTCATCACAACATCATAGCTGCCTCATACCAATTCCTGGTTCAGTCTTCCATTGCCTGCTACTCCATCTCAGTTACCACCATATCCCATCATTCCATGACTAATGTATACCTGCAATTCCAATCTGAGCCACTGCAACCACAATAAATTCTCAAGCTCAGACCATCATCTGGAATCAACTCAACTTTCCCAAGACAAAAACATATTGACCAGCACCAACAGAGGCTCAGGAAACCCATTCCAGCTCAAGCAGCAATTTCATCTTCACCAGCTTCACACTGGATTCATGTTCTTCCCTGGATAGCAGCAATCCATTGTTTCATGGTAACAACTTCGATCCCTGAAACCCATCTTACAAATCGACTACTTCAATCACTCATCTGCAATTTCTTGACAGCACTACTAACCCATTTTCTATTCTTCTCGGTCGTTCTTCTCTCGCAATTGAATAAGAGCACTATCGTGTGATTTCACCTTTTATTTCTCATCTCGATCTTCAATCAAACCCCCTTCTCTTTCTACGTGTTGAACAACGGCTCAAGAACGAGCTCGATTTCCCTTTGTGTCTCCCCGAACTTCATCTCCACCAACAAAGTAATCGACACTTCACACTATAGCAAACCCTAACATCGAATTCATCTTCTTAAACATTTCTTGATCTATTTCTCTCGAGCTTCAACTCCAACATCGAGACCACCACAAACCCATCTGTGTTCTTCATGAATTTCGATTCTCACCCATACTTGTAATTCTTCATGAACTTTCGATTACCTCTCGATTTCTGAGCGACCATGGTTGCTCTTCTTCTCTCTCGGATTTTCAACTCTCAATTTCAGACACAAATGATTGAGAAATAAATCTTCTCAATTAGGATAGGGTTGTAACAGCTGGGTCTGGATCCGGGTACGGGTGTGGATGTGGGTCTATGGGTTTGGGTTTATACATCCATTTTACCAGCTGATAATAGCACTACATTTCTGGATAAGGGCTACCCAGTTTGGCAGCCCCTTAACTTGAACTGTCCCTTCTTTAGTAATCCTCCAATAGAGAGTAACCCTTAACCTTCGCTGGGTTCCAAATAGTGATCGCCCATGAAATGACAATTTTGCCCTTTTGGCTCAAAATAGAGTAACTTCTTCTTCTTTTCCTCCGTGTGACTCCAAAGTAGCTACAAAACTCAAAACAAGCGTAAAATACATAATTTACAAGAAAAATAGCAAAGAAAGCATAAACTACTAGATAGTAAATTAGGTGTATTCTACACCTATCATCTGATTGTATAGTTGGGTGTGGTTGTTAGACCCATGCTTTTTCAATTGGTATCAGAGCAGGCAAACATGTTTCATACCTCATAAGTTTGTGTTTTTAACAATCTTTGTAAACGTACGGCCGGTCTTCAATGGATAAAATTACTTATGGTGGAAAATTGGTATCGTGCATTTCTTCAAGCGTGTGATTTTCAATCATGGGTTTGTGTTTTTAATGGCTATAATCCTCCAATGGTTACAGTAGACAGTGTTTCCATTGGAAAGGATATTGGTAGATATGAACCTAACGAGATTCTCGCCGCAAAGCAAAATTCTGACAGTTTAAATGCTATCATTCATGCCATTACCCCAGATATTCAGTACCATGTGTCTACTTGCACTTGGTCTAATGATGCTTGGGATATCTTAGAATCCGTATTTGAAGGGACTTTCTCTGAAAGAATCTAGGCTTCAAAACCTAAATTATGACTGGGAAAATCTTCGTATGGTTGATGAACATTAATTTGATGAGTTTAATCACAAAGTGTCTGAAATTGTTGACGCATCTTTTGCATTAGGTAAGACTATTCCTAAAAAGGATATTATGATGAAAATTCTCGGATCGTTGCCAACCAAATACGACTCTAAAAAAGGATATTATGATGAAAATTCTCGATCGTTGCCAACCAAATACGACTCGAAACACTTTCCAGTAAATTCTCTTGTTGGAAAGTTAAAAATACTTTGAAAAAGTGGGGTGATAGACGCATTTATGTGTCTATATTAGTCTCAATTCTCTGTAATGTTAGTACTCGATTTTGCGCTTATTTTGGTATTTTATGTCTTTGTAGGTGTTTTGGAGAAATAAGCTTTTGCGGGAAAATTGGCTCGAAAAGTGGTATTTGCGCTCGTGGGAGAAAATTACTATTCGGACCCCTCATTTAGATAAGGGGTGACCAAATTACTAAGGGGCATCCAGATTGCTGTTCACTTTTTAACAGAGGATAGGGGTGGCCATCTTCTTCATCGTTTGAATTCGTAAATTGGCGGGAAAACATTCTTTACACGAGGCACTAGGGTTGATGATTTAGACCGCTTTTAGCAAGATTCAATCGGCGATTTTCATGGGCTAGGCACATAGAGAAAACAGGGTTCGTATGGGTGTTTGGGTCGATCAAATTGGGCTGGAACTCGAGTTGGAAGCAAAACAGGGGAATAAGCTTACACGGTCCCTGTATGGTTTATTTTTGGAATTCCAGGGAGATTAAAGGCAAGATATTCTTCCCAAAGATACGTATCTATCTAAGGAAGAGTTTGGGAGGATTTGGAAAGCTTGGAAACGCGTAAAACGATTCGGCAGAGAGATTATTGCCGTGACTTCCACGGAAAGAAAAGAAGAAATTTAATCGGGTTTTAAAGGGTTTGGAGGTGTATAAAAGGTGTGCTCGAGTCCCAGAGAAGGGTATTGAAGTTTAGAAGAAGTTAGGGGAAGTTTAGAACACCACAAATAAGCCGAAATCAAAGTTGCGGGAATTGGAGTTACTTGGTGTAGGAGGAAGAACACGAAGAACAAAGGCCCTGCAAGACAAGACGTTTAAGGGTCTTGAATACAACGACAATTCAACAATTGCTTACAACGGTTTACATAACAGATTTCCTTCATCAGAATACCGCTTTGTAACGCCGATACACCGTTACAAATCGGCTGTGTTATTATTTTTCATCCTTTTAATCAACTTTTGGGCTATAAACATGTATTTTGAGCAAGTGATTAATATGAGGAGCTAAACCCCTTTGCTGAGGCGACGGAGGAAGCTATTTTTCCAACAAATATGTGGTAATATTTATTTAATTAATTTCTGCAATTTTTTTATGATTATTTGCATTGAATCGAAATTAAAAAAAAAAAAAGATTTTTGCTAACTCTTTGTGTTTTCACTTGATGGTGCATGCTTAGCTTAGAGCTCTTGATGTTCCATGCTTGAGATTACAACTAGTATTTCGAAAATCTACTATTGGCAATATTTAAGAATCAATTGAACGTATGAATTGCATGATAATTATTAATATTGAGTCACATAAAAATTGGAAAATAGTGGAAACCTAAGTCTCAGTGCTTTTTAAAATCTTGATACAATTTATTCTGAGTTTTCTAGTTTTATTTGAGTCTAAAAATCCTTCACAAGTCTGAGAGGAACGACATCTTTCTTACCACTTTACTACAACTTGTTAAAATCACATCATGGGGGTACAACAACCTCACCCAATAATTCGCTTAGCAATCTGTATGGACTAACTCCAACATACTTTTAAGAGAATCAACTAGACAGTCAGACTCAGTCTTAATAAAAAGTATATCAAAGAGTTAAATCTCAATTTCTCAATTCAATACTTACTCAAGAAAATAGAAATCTGCAAGTCTAATTGAATACAAGAAAAATTAACTTGAACGGTACCAAAGACCAATGTTCAAGTATCAATCAATTTCAATCAACAACCAAAGTTTTGATTTACCAATTGATCGATTCAATGCACAACCTGTGATATTTCAATTATACAACAAAATATAATGCGAAAAAGAAATAACACAGACACCAAAATTTTGTTAACGAGGAAAACCGCAAATGCAGAAAAACCCCGGGACCTAGTCCAGATTGAACACACACTGTATTAAGCCGCTACAAACACTAGCCACTACAATCTAACTTCAGTCTGGACTGTGGTTGAACCCCAATTAATCTTACACTGATCCAAGGTACAGTTGCGCTCCTTACGTTTCTGATCCCATCATGATACTACACACTTGATTCACTTAGCTGATCTCACCCACAACTAAGAATTGCTACGAACCAAAGTCGAAGACTTTAATAAAAAAATCTGTATCACACAGAAAAGTCTATAGGAATAGATAAATTTGTCTCCCACAGAAATACCTACGAGTTTTGTTCCATATTTTGATAAATCAAGGTGAACATAAACCAATTGATACACCAGACTTATATTCCCGAAGAACAGCCTAGAAATATCGATCACCTCACAATAATATTAATCGACTAGAGAAACAAGATATTGTGGAATCACTAACGATGAGACGAAGATGTTTGTGACTACTTTTCTATCTTGCATATCGGAGAATTAATCTCGAGCCAATTTTATAATTGTACTCAATACGATAGAAACAACAAGATCAGATCACGCAACTACTGAAAAAATAGTCGGGTCTGGCTTCACAATCCCAATGAAGTCTTCAAGTCGTTAACCTATAGGGTTTCGGTAGAAACCTAAGGTTAAAGGAGAATGACTCTAGCTTATACAACTAGTATCACACAGGAGGTGTGGGGATAGGTTTCCCAGTTGCTAGAGTTCCCCTTTATATAGTCTCCAAATCAGGGTTTGCAATCTAAGTTACCTTGGTAACAAAGCATTCAATATTCACCGTTAGATGAAAACCTGATTAGATTCAAACTAATATCTTTGAACCGTTAGATCGAACTTAGCTTGTTATACACAAATGAAATGCACGTTCATCTTCACCATAATTAGTTCAAATGACTCAAAAGAACTAGTTAGAAAGTTGTTCAATTGCTTAGATCTCATAGAAGTATATAAGACACAATCAAAGAAAAAACGATTTGATTCACTCGAATCGATTCATGAACATTATAGCCACAGTTTGCAAATATGCATTCCTTAGTTTATATATGTCTTAGTTCATGAATAACCGTTTTTAGAAACTAACCCACTTAAGTACGCATACCGGTACGCGGACTTAAGTACCTGGATTGAGTTTGTTTTCGGTTCACAAACTCCCGAAGAAAATTCACGGACGTGAACTTGCGGCGAAGACGCTTACAAATACGCGGACTTTGGTTCAAGGATTATTGACTTACACACGTATGAGTTATCACACAATGTTTATATCCAACCATGGTTATACATTCTAAACTCTCATTTCAATCATTGAAACATTCTTAGAGGATGTGAAATAGAGGTTATTCACACACTATTTTTCATCAAAGCAATTTTAAAGATATTGAAATAATCAACATGACTTTCGTCACTTGTAAAGATGAACTTGGCCAAAGCGAAAAAGCTTACCAACACATATTTCGAGAAATAGATAAAGCGAGATAAACTCGGGCAAAAATAGCAAATGTGTATAATCGAAGTCTATATAGCAATACAACTTTTGTCTCAAGATAGGAGATAGAGTAGATAGACTTTTGAGTGATAGATAAGTTCAAGTCTCCACATACCTTTTAGTCAATGAAGTTCCACCAGTTCCTTGAGTAGGTATTCGTCTTGTATGATGAACACCGTGGAGTCTAGAGCTCAGCTACACTTTCTGTCCTAGTCCGAGACTTAGCTATAAGTAGACTAGAAATCAAGACTTATAGTTTTGGCAACTAAAGTTGACAAACAAGCTTGAGATAGCAACGCTTGCAAGTTCGACCGAAGCAAAGGCTCTAACAATCTCCCCTTTGTCAATTTTAGTGACAAAACTATCAATACATATGGAATACAAAATAAATAAACGTTGCAGCTTCTCTTCCACATGCATGATCTCCTTGGTTCTTCAACATTACTCGAAATCTTCGTCACTTCCAAGTACTCCAATGATTCCAAAGATATTCAATGCATCATCATCGTTGTTGAAGATCCGTAGCCATAACAATGAGAAAACAAAAGCTCTCAATCATTATTACACAATGTCATGGTATTATTACATAACATCAAAGTTCAATTGTATCACAACTTTGACAACAATACTATGGTGATATGTATCACTCCCCCTTAGTCAATACTCATCTCACATGAAAACCACTCCCATTTACATAATGATCCGAAAACCATATGTATTTTTAGTTTGAACTACACATTAACTCTCCCCTTTTTGTCAATAAAATTGGCAAGGGTACGAAAACTAGTGGGATCCTAATGAAATTTTCATTGAGACACTTCATGACCAAAATAAAGCACATATCATATTTTTAGATGCAATCATATAGCCGAAAATAAATGCATTCATCAAGGAGTTTATAAAGATACACGATAACCCCTATAATATTCCACAACCGCACTCCCCATAAAGATTTGGAAATTAAGCACAAGATCAATTAAGAACTCTCCCCCATATAATTTCATTCCCGAAAGAACAACAAGAGCGACCTTACTTTCACAAGAAAAGAAGGATTTATTTGGACATAACAAATCACATACGAATATGAATTTGTATCCAAAGTACTCTATTAAATTAACCACAAGAGAACCCATGATTAATTTAATCGGAAATGCTCAACATAAGAAAACTTACGGAGCCGCACAATATATACATAAAAATTTGGATCAGGGAAGATCAATACTGCGGAATAAAAAAAGATTCATTCTATCTTTCATCACTATTTGCACAATGACATACAATATACTTAATCTTTGTAAACAAAAGCTCATCCTTTCTTCCATCAATATTTGCATAATGATATAAAAGGCTTAAATTTTGTTTGTCAAAAGTTCATTCAATATTTTATCAATACTTGCATATCGACATATGAAAAACTTAACTTTTGACCACGTATGGGACAATTATAGTTCACGGACGCAAACACACATATCCCACAATAGTTTACAATGTATAAAACCATAAAGATTAATACTGCAAAATCATCTTCCAAATAAACTTTAGAATTTAAATAAATAAATCTAAAAAAATTGAAGATGAAATCGTTGGACATAGCTATGTGTAATCACAATAATGGATATTCCAAACTCTAGTTATTCTTCTTAAAAACACAAGAATAAAATTCTCATAAGAAGTTTTACTAGGAAAAAGCGAAAATCAAGTTTCTTTGATAACTTCATACCTTTGAAAGGGTCCATCAAAGAAGGTATCACTGATGTACTTGATTTTCTTGACCGTAGAAATTCCATTTTCATGAGTTAAAACATTAACTTTTCGATCATCAATGCGGCAAGATGCCTAGCTTTGACACAGTCCATGATGAGCTTCTTCTGATTCCTGATCAAGATGTTTAGATTATCAAGGATTTTGGCCTAACCATTAATGAGCTGATTTATTTGCAGTTGAAGATTTTCAAACTCAACCCTAGAGTCATTCTGAAAAAGAATTAAATCCTTGACAGATTCTCCAACCCAGGTGTTGTACTTTCCTTTTAACCATCCTTTTAAAAACAAGTTCTTGAACAGAATCTGATCCTTTAGAGTCATCTTCCATCTCAAGATTCACAACTTCTTGAGGTCTTGAGGAGTTTTCCATACCTTTTCCTTTCCTTTCCTTTTCTTTTTTTTTTATTAGGGAAGGCAAAATAATATATATAAGATATATATATATGTTTTCAAGAGAGTAACACCCTTGTTGTGGAAACCCTAAACTCTCAAGAGAGACCCGGACGTTCGTGGACTGGTTGAAAAACAGAACAAAAGAGTTTCAAAAAGAATAAAATACCTCCGTTTTCAAATATCCCACTCTAACATGACTCATAATTAAAAATTTAATCAGAGCATACAAGTGAGATGCAAATCAACAAAAAGTCGAAAAACTCTATTTTCTTATTAAAAGAAAGGAAAACAGCTTAGTCAAACACAATACAGATGGAAAAACTCCAGTAGACTTGAGTATCTCCCAAAAATCATTCTTGCATCTCTCAAGTTAGTTACAAGAATGAGAATGCCTAAGATTAGGCAGTCAAAATAGATGTAATCTCACTATAAGTATTGGGAGATGAGTTGTAAGTTCTATCTGAAGGTTTGAACCTGGTATTTCTTATCTTCCTTCGTTTACTCTTTATTCCATAAAGATTTAACATAACCTTGTCAGGTGATCCATCAGATGTGTTTTTCTGAGGATTAATTCTAGGACCTATGGAAATCGGTTCCATAGAATTAGAAGAAACATGTCTCCACTATCTAGACTTAGATTTACCAGACTTATTCTCATAAATGCTGGGAATGAATATTTCTGCACCATTTGGAGAAATACAATTCCTTAGAGGATTTCGAGATGAGTGACCATTGAAATCCATCTTATGAGACTCCTGTTTTTTTGCAGTGATGAAATCCATTGTAGTGGTCATCAGAGAGTTTACTCTGTTGACAGTGAAAAGAAGTAGATTTTGAAGATCGGAAATCTGTTTCTTTCTAGCAAAATAATGATGCACATAGTGATTCTTTTTCCCATAGAAGGAACATGTTCATGGAGGAGAAAAATTTATAGAAGCCTGTTTTTGAATTCATAGCCTTATCAGAAGATTGCAAGTTATGAAGATACTTCTTAGCAAAAACTTCCTTGGGAGAACATCTCTTCATGTACTGTAATTCTGTCTGAGAATTGATCATCGGTACAAAAGAATTTCTCATTAAGACAAAGTTTTCCTTTTTCAAGAATTTGTACTGTTCTTGGGCTAGAATGAGGGAAGCACTTAGTTTCTCTTTTTCAACACGAAGTCTGTTTAGATCAGATGAATGTGTCTTGATCAAACGTTTTTCTCTAATTGAATCTTCTTTAACAATATTTTCAAGAATACTAATTTTTTCACGCTGAAGAGTAGTTTCTTGAAGAAGTTTATCGATATTGTTGGAGAAGGATTCAATTATACTATAGAGTTACCGTTCTCGACCAATAGACTTCTCAAATTCATTAAAAAGATGAGCATGATTAAGAAAATCAATAGCTCAAGACGAATTTTTTGAGATTATGGTGATATCCCTTTCATCTTTCGACAAAGTGTCAATTATCTCATTTGAGGGAATGTTTTCAAAATTCGATAAAACATCCTTTCTACCACGGGATTCGGAGGAATCAGCTAAGGAATTATTCTTCGAGGTAATTCCAAGACATTTAGCATAATTGAAAGCTTTGGAAGACATTTTGGTGTGTGCAACAACAAGAGATAATCTTCCTTCCACAGAGATAGATTGCTACAAACACAGACTTATGAGGTCTTTAAACGTGTTTCCCTGCTCTGATACCAATTGAAAAAGTGGGGGCACAACAACCTCACCCAATAATTCACTTAGAAATATGTATGGACTAACTCCAATATACTTTTAAGAGAATCAACTAGACAGTCAGACTCAATCTTAATAAAAAGTATATCAAAGAGTTATATCTCAATTTCTCAATTCAATACTTACTCAAGCAAATAGAAATCTGCAAGTCTAATTGAATACAAGAGAAATTAACTTGAACGATACTAAAGACCAATGTTCAAGTATCAATCAATTTCAATTAACAACCAAAGGTTGGATTTACCAATTTATCGATTCAATGCACAACCTGTGATATTTAAATTATATAACAAAATATAATATGGAAAATAAATAACACAGACACCAGAATTTTGTTAACGAGGAGAACCGCAAACTCAGCAAACCCCGGGACCTAGTCCAGATTGAACACACACTGTATTAAGACGCTACAGACACTAGCCTACTACAAACTAACTTCGGTGCGGACTGTAGTTGAACCCCAATCAATCTCACACCGATCCAAGGTAATCGTTACGCTCCTTACGTCTCTGATCCCGGCAGGATACTACGCACTTGATTCCCTTAGCTGATCTCACCCACAACTAAGAGTTGCTACGACCCAAAGTCGAAGACTTTAATAAACAAATTTGTATCATACAGAAAAGTCTACGGGAATAGATAAATCGTCTCCCCCACGAAATACCTATGAGTTTTGTTCCGTCTTTTGATAAATCAAGGTGAACAAGAACCAATTGATATACCAGACTTATATTCCCGAAGAACAGCCTAGAAATATCAATCACCTCACAAAAATCTTAATCGACTAGCTGTTTATGGGTGAAAACTACTCCTGCAGAATTTGGTAATTTGGGGTGTGGATGAGGAATGAATTTAAACCTTTAAAAAAATGCACTGCGCGGTGAGTGCTTGTAGATTCGAGATATCAATCTGTGCAAGTCCGGCCTAAACCAAGAAATGGCCGTTCCGGACTTGTTTCGGTCACAAAGTGAAGGAGATGGGGTTGATCTTAGGGAGGGAAGCGAAGAAGGTGTTGAGATTGTGAAGGTGTTGGCTTGCTTATGACTTGTAACAAAAAGATGAGCAAGCTCACGGTTGATGCAAGCGAGGCTGCTCTGGGTGTTTGAATACGATTTGTATTAACACTTGGTTTTCTGTCTCGTGCGAACTTGTGTTGTTGTTTGAAATAAAGCGGAGAACCTATTTATACAAGTCATTGAGCCTCATTCACGTCTCTCGTGGGAAGTGGAGGAAGTGGAGTGATGGAGTAGTGGAGTTGTGCGTCGACCGGTCTTGCCCACTTCTCTGTTCATCTCTAACCGTCCATGACTTCCCGAGACATTCTTGTGATGGCGCGTTGCACGCCGCACGTCGTAAACCGCGACCAATACCCCAGTATGTATCCCGATTTGTGACATGATTGATGTCTGGAATGTGTGGATCGTGGATCCACGAAAGATAGCATGTAATCTTTTGAATTGAATAACCATGTTATTCGGGAAGTTATACTTGTGAAGTATCATGTGTATTTTATGCAGTGCTCAAGTTATGGTGTGGTAAAGTGATGGGTAATGACGCCTCACTAACCAAATAACTTCGACCAGGTTGTATAACCAAGCTGGTGAAGTTGGACGGATGAGATGATCTTTGAGACACTCATCTGCGACCGTTAATGAATATTAGGTTTTTTGAAGAGAGGCGCCAAGCATGACTCTTGACTTGGTGAAACCAAGCATGGAAAGGGGTTTGAGAGGACCGACGGGGCATGTGTGTAGACAGCATGCCGGTGTGCACGTCCATACCTCATTGTCCCATGAAGGCGCGATCTAAGCCACTCAATTTGGACTGCAGTTGAGTGGTTGAGATCGATTTGCAATAGGAGTTTGATGCCGCGCGCCATACTCTTTTTCCGGGTGTTTTTCAAGACGACCTAACTTGGTCGGTCTTGGTCGATGGGTTGTGGGAAGATGGCAGGCCGGTGATCATGCCTATACGACTATCCCATGAAAACGTGATCTAAGCCATTCAAATCATCCGGTGAAGTTGAGTGGTCGAGATCGATTTGCAATTTGGGAAGTGTAACCACGCATGTTTGGGGCGGGCGTTTTGGATTAGCCGGGCATGGGATGCCTTGGCGTTTGCATGAGGAGGTAGATGGGCGCACGGTGGTCATGGCTGGTATGACCGCCCTTGCTAATCTAATTGGTGACCCTCCATTCGTGCTTAGAGAAGATGGACGCGTGATGATTTAAAACCCTAATTTTGGCTTTCAAAAGCCGTGCGCCACTTCTTGTTTGGGTTACGATTCTGTCACGGCCAAACATTGTTGGTCTTGACCGATTGGTCAAGTATGTAGGCGGGGCCCACGGTGATCGTGTTGACATGCTCGGCCCTTTGAGTCTACATCTACACCCTCCATCTATACCCTGCGAAGATGGATGGTTGAGATTATTTTGCGACACATGTAATATGCCGCAAACCCTTATTTAGGGTTTTCCGTCCATAATGCTTGGTATGAACGTCTTTTGGCAAGCAACGGCCAATGGGCGACCATGCGGGGTCGGCCGTGGGTATTCCATACTTGCTTGGGGGTGATGGAATTGATCCGGGGTCATCCAATCATGCTTGTGGAGTTGGATGATCAATCGAGATCATATCCTGGATCGATACGGTCGGTCCAGGATGCTCAATAACACACCGAGAGGGGCTCTAATCGGGCTAGTATAACACACCGAGAGGGCTCGGGCTAGTATAACACACCGAGAATCAGCCTGTACGGGTATTTCGTACATGGTTTCATTATAGTGCTTGGAGGTTCGTGTTACTCTGCAGCAGAGTAACACTTCGCCATGCCACACCGATAACGAGTGCGGAAATACAAGGCTGATATGAAATTCACAGAAGGGATTGTTGCCACATGCTCCAACCTGGAGGAATTTCATGTATTCACGAGAATGGGATTGTTGCTACATGCTCCATTCTTGGTGAATTAAGTGAGGGAGTATCAACACTTATAAATGGCTTTATCTTTTACAAGATGTCAAATACCCATGATTTTTCTGGTTTTTTTTACAAATTTAACCTTGAACGAAAGTCCACCATCAACATTAAGTCCCTTGCCTAGCACATAATGGTTACACTATTGTGTGGTAGGCATGAGATGGTGACATACATATGTACTGAAATGACCAGGCTAGAGTAGATATATATTTAGGATAGTCGCGTTGGGGGGCGGAATTAGTTGGTTCTGATTAAGGATGCGAAAGAAACAGGACTTGATCCGTGAGTCGCTCTGGTTCCTCTTGTGCATATTTGAACTCGGCCACTTCTTCAGGTGTACTTTCTTCATCATACACGGCTCTCCTCAGGTATATCTGATAAGCCTCGTCGATTGTTATCCCGAATTAGCAGCCTTCATAGGTGGTAAGTAAAGACTCCTTTTCCTTCTGGAATTCTGTCGACTTGTGAGATTATAAAGGATCGTCTCACGTGGTCGTTTATTCTATATCTCAGGTACTGCTCTGATTTTCTGATTAACTGATCGATGGATTTGATGACCTCCTTCTTTTTTTTTTTTTTTTTTTTTTGTGTGCGTGCTCATAACTCCCTCTCCTTTGCAGTTTATCATGGAAGCGGTGGACGCTCATTCTGTTGCTTCCCCAGAAAGAAGTTTTGAAGTCGACAAGCCCGAAAACCATGCGCACGAAGAAGTAATGGCTAAGATTGATTTTCCACTTCGCGAAGTCGGCCGTGCTATACAGGGGATGTCTATCTCCACCTTCGTATTGTCGTAGGACGTGTCATGCACTTTCAGTTGCAATTGACATGGAGGAGCGGCGGAGGCGCGAGGAAACTGCATACACTAGTAAGCGCAAGGGCAGAGAGATTCTACAGCAGTTGAAGAGGCGAAGAGTTGAGCATGAACGACCCCGAATGAAGGCAAGTGTGATTACCCGGTTCGGAGACGGTGTGATAATTCTTGACTCGAGCACGAAGGAACCCGAAAACCCGAAAGCAATTGGTACGGCTCCTAATGTTGATGCGCTTTTAATGCTCCCGCCGATGATGTTGGAATGGAATGTCTTTCTTTGCGGAGATGTCCGATGAAGCGGGTGAGGTAGATCGAAGGGAGGAGCATCAACAGTGTGGCACGGGCGTAACCCGACAAATGGTGCGCGATGTCGATCCTCTTGACGGATAAAACCTCTTTTATTCTTTCTTCTTATTTTGTACGCTTGGACATCTTCCTTGTACTCGGTGGCGGCGGGTTCAGGTTTTTCCTCCATTTGATTATTTGAATAAAGTTTTTCTTTTATAATCCTTTGTCAAAACTGCAACCGAACCTTCTCAGGCGCAAGGGTGCGCCTTCACACGTCACCTTTAGTGATAAAAGAAGTAATTATCATGATAGAACATTTACGGACCTGTGCTCCTGATGCAAGATCTTCCTGGTTTTGTTGGGGCGTATGGCTCAAATCATTTTCCTTTAGTGCACACGTTCTATTTCCTTCTTTCCGTGAGATGTTTGCTTAGGGTTTCCTTTCTGTTCCAGTGAGGTTGATTTAGGGCCGACTCGGACTTTGTGTTTTTAGGAGTAAAGAGGTTCTCGGATGAAAATAATGCTTCAATTGAAAATTGAAAATTGAAACCCTAACTATGAATGCAAGTATTGCAACTCATTTTCTGGAGGAATTACAAATATGACATGAAACTATAAAAGGAAACACGCTGGAAAAATATAGCACAACGTTTTAAGGTGTGGAGGATCTTTGGAAAGTGGTAGCACAAAGATCTTAAGTTCGGTAAGGTTTGAGCCATCGTGAGTGAACCGTTATGCCCTCTAGTTTATCAGCGTTGATGAGTTTGCGGTGAGTCGCCGAGGATAACATCTGCTACTGTATGGTTCATCTTCTCTTCCGTGAGTGAGTCGGGGTGGAGTGATCATTTTCACCGTCATGCTCCCAACCTTGAATGTAGTCGTCTTTGTAACCTCGAGATCTCCAATTCCAAATGGGTTTGGTCGTGCGGGTACTTGGACCTTGGCCTTATCGTCTTTTTACCAAGACAACCTCTACGCTCTTGATAAAACGTTTGAAAGGACCGCTTCCCATTCACATCTCTAGCGGGGTTGGTTCGTTGGTTGGAGTCAGTCCCCGGGACTTGTCGGGACGGGGCGGTAAGTTGTAAGGAAGGTTGCGTGACGAGACTTACTTGAGATCGGAACTTTTCAACGTATCTTTGACGAGGCTTTCTCCCTGGAAGTTGTGTCACATTGGCAAGTTGTTTGGCGCGGCAGTGAAAATGCCATCGGGAGGTCCAAGGCGTGTTGGAGATTCTTTCAGTGTCGAAACCTATAGAGGACAGACTCCCGGTGTTGCTTTGTTTCGTGCATCCAAGGGCGTCCCAGAATCATGTCGTAGTTGGGGTGATCTTTGACTATGTAGAACTTTGCTTGCGTCGAGGCATCACCCAATTTGACTTCCCGGATCAATATATCCGTATGCATCCACGGGCTCTCCTCGTTGAATCTTTAACCACGGTCGGGTGACGGGTAGCTACCTTCGAAATCTTTGCCGCTCTCGGGGTCTTGGATGGTAATGATGTTAAATTCAGAAGTCGTATCAATCAACACGCTATCGAATTCAACGTTTCTCAAACGAAGTGACGTTTAGGAGTCCCGATTTCCATTGCTCATGTCTTTCGGGAAAGATCAGGTTCCCTGGACCGCCACTGGATGTAAACGCCTTCTGACACAACGTGGTTTAGGGCCCATAAATATTTCTTGCGCTGTCCTTTTGAGAAGTACAAGATTTCACATATGTGCTCCATCATAGATTATACGGTCTTGCAGAACAGAATCCCCGAAATCATGCGGTTCTCTGATGGGTAAAGGGTCTCTATGAACACCCTCGTTTCCAAGTTTCCCTGTCTCTACCTTTTCCCCTGAATATTTGTTTCAACTGTTGCACCTTTGGTTGGATGATGGACGAACCTGTGGTAGCAACAATATCTAGGATCTGCCATTTCTTCCTCGGTTGGAGGACGTCTGATAGGGGGCAGCTTTACGGCGTCGTCTTGGATCCACGCTTCCAAGAGCTCTATCACTTCATTCATGGGAAATGGAAAACCGTGTCTTTGTTTTGTGCGGGGAGTTTTGTCCGCTCCTTTTCGAGACGAAGTCTTGTGTCATGGGATGTCCGCTTGGTTTGTTGTTCGAAGCTTTCCTCTTTTCTCCTCCGCTACCACACTCCAGAAGGACCAGTGTTGTATTGTTTGTTCATGAGACGCCCCGCTTCCTCGATTTTCACGCAAATCTTCACTTCAACAACTCTGGTTCTTTCTAGTAGTCTTTAGTGCGATTGTTCTTCGAACGTTTTGCGGCCTTCGTGGAGTTCGTGAGAATGTTTGAAAGCCCCAGATTCTCCAACGAGAGCGCGGTATATGGGTATCATCCCATTGATGCATGATTCCACCAATTGCCGTTCGGTGACATTAGGATCGTGACAATCCGGCGCTTGGGTTACGAATCTTTTAACGAAGTCGTTGGGATGTTCGTTGTTCCGGCCGGAGAATTCTTCCCAGTCCGAAACGTGATTTGTTCAGACACGAAGAAATACTTCCTGTAGAAAGCACTGACCATCTCGCTCCAATTGGATATGCTGTTAGGCGCAATGTTGTTGTACCAGGTGTATGCCCTCCCCGTGAATGATTTTGAGAATTCTTTTAGGCGTAAAACATGATTGTATTCATGTTACCCCAAGGCTTCCAAGAATCGAGAAATGTGTTCACGAGCATTACCAGTACCGTCGTAGAGGGAGAACTGGGGAGAGGTGTAACCTCTTGGAAGAGGGATTCGTTGCATATCTTGAGGGTATGGAGGTTGGTGTTGGTGTGCATCCGTCGGGATTTCCTTTGCCCCTAGCTTTGAAGGAGTCGTTCTAGATCCTCACGTGTGATGAAGTTGGGTGTCTGGTCCCTTTCTCTTGAACATTCGGGAGCAACACGAGCTTCTATCCGAGTGGAAACGCTGTTCCGGTGAATTGAAGGCATCTCTCGTTGGCTCCAAAGATTGGCGTGAATCTGCGGCAATCGTTCAGTCAAGGTCTTGAGGAAAGCGAGTACCTCCTTCTGAGTTGCGGCCATATCTGTTTGAGTCTTAGCAAGAACTTCCTGTTTCTCCATCAAGTCTGCAACGGTAACAGACGGTGGTCCTCCTCTCGTGCCTCCGGCTCCTCGTCCTGACGGGGGTGTGAAAGTTGTTGCTTTGGTAACCACTGGAGGTGTTACACTTGAGGCGATGCTGGATTTGCAGCTGCTGTGGCTCTGGTGATGGGGGGCGTTACACCCTCTTTGGGATGTCTCCCGCTCCGCTAGTGTTGGTGATAGAGGTAACGGCTCCTCGAGATGTGTTGGCTACGGTAGGCTCAACCGACAGGCACTTCGACACCAGGATTGGTACCCACACTAGCCCCATCAGGGTTGATTGCCGATCCAGATCTTAATTCCACCATCTTGAAATGAATTGTTAATTGAATTGATTCTAAGATCTACCCTTTTGAAATTGATAAAATTGAATCGGATTTCGAAGAAATTGACTTTACAACCGAGAGATTAATCTCCCACTGTGGTCGCCAATTGTTTATGGGTGAAAACTACTCCTGCAGAATTTGGTAATTTGGGGTGTGGATGAGGAATGAATTTAAACCTTTAAACAAATGCACTCGCGCCGGTGAGTGCTTGTAGATTCGAGAGATCAATCTGTGCAAGTCCAGCCTAAACCAAGAAATGGCCGTTCCCGGACTTGTTTCGGTCACAAAGTGAAGGAGATGGGGTTGATCTTAGGGAGGGGAAGCGAAGAAGGTGTTGAGATTGTGAAGGTGTTGGCTTGCTTATGAATTGTAACAGAAAGATGAGCAAGCTCCACGGTTGATGCAAGCGGGCTCTCGGGTGTTTGAATACGATTTGTATTAAAACTTGGTTTTTCTGTCTCGTGCAGAACTTGTGTTGTTGTTTGAAATAGGGCGGAGAACCTATTTATACAAGTCATTGAGCCTCATTCACGTCTCTCGTGGGAAGTGGAGGAAGTGGGTGATGGAGTAGTGGAGTTGTGCGTCGACCGGTCTTGCCCACTTCTCCTGTTCATCTCTAACCGTCCATGACTTCTGAGACATTCTTGTGATGAGCGCGTTGCACGCTGCGCGCCGTAAACCGCCTGCACCAATACCCCAAAGATGTATCCCCCGGTTGTGACATGATTGATGTTCGGAATGTGTGGATCGTGGATCCACGAAAGATAGCATGTAATGCTGAAATGAATAAGAAAGTTATTCGGGAAGTTGATACTTGTGAAGTATCATGTGTATTTTATGCAGTCTCGCGTTATGGTGTGGTAAAGTGATGGGTAATGACGCTCACTAACCAAATAACTTCACCGGGGTTGTATAACCAAGTCGGGTGAAGTTGGACGGATGAGATGATCTTTGAGACGCTCATCTCACGACCAGATAATGAATATTAGGTTTTTGAAGAGAGCGCAAGCATGACTCTTCAGCTTGGTCAGAAACCAAGCATGGAAAGGGGTTTGGAGAGGACCGACCAGGCATGTGTGTAGACAGTATACCGGTGTGCACGTCCATACCTCATTGTCCCATGAAGGCGCGATCTAAGCCACTCAATTTGACCGGTAAAGTTGAGTGGTTGAGATCGATTTTGCAATAGGAGTTTGATGCCAAGGCCATACTCTTTTCTCACAGCGTGTTTTTCAAGACGACCTAACTTGGTCGGTCTTGGTCGATGGGTTTGACGGGAAGATGGTGCCGGTGATCATGCCTATACCGACTATCCCATGAAAACGTGATCTAAGCCATTCAAATCATCCTGAAGTTGAGTGGTCGAGATCGGTTGCAATTTGGGAAGTGTAACCACGCATGTTTGGGCGGGCGTTTTGGATTAGCCGGGCATGGGATGCCTTGGCCGTTTGCATGAGGAGGTAGATGGGCGCACGGTGGTCATCTTTGGTATGACCGCCCTTGCTTAATCTAATCGGGTGACCCTCCATTCGTGCCGAGAAGATGGACGCGCGTGATGATTTAAAACCCTAATTTTGGCTTTCAAAAGCCGTGCGCCACTTCTTGTTTGGGTGACGATTCTGTCACGGCCAAACATTGTTGGTCTTGACCGATTGGTCAAGTGTGTAGGCGGCCCACGGTGATCGTGTTGACATGCTCGCCCTTTGAGTCTACATCTACACCCTCCATCTATACCGCGAAGATGGATGGTTGAGATTATTTTGCGACACATGTAATATGCCGCAAACCCTTATTTAGGGTTTTCCGTCCATAATGCTTGGTATGAACGTCTTTTGGCAAGCAAAGGCCAATGGTCGACCATGCGGGGTCGGCCGTGGGTATTCCATACCTGCTTGGGGGTGATGGAATTGATCCGGGGTCATCCAATCATGCTTGTGGAGTTGGATGACGGTGCGATCGAATCATATCCGGACCGATCACAATCGATCGGATGCTCAATCGGGCTAGTATAACACACCGAGGGCTCAATCGGGCTAGTATAACACCGAGAGGTCTCGGCTAGTATAACACACCGAGAATCAGCACGTACAGGTATTTCGTACATGGTTTCATTATAGTGTTGGAGGTTCGTGTTACTCTCCTGTAAGAGTAACACTTTCGGTCCATGCCACACCGATAACGAGTACTTTGGAAATACAAGGCTGATATGAAATTCACGGGGAAGGGATTGTTGCCACATGCTCAACCCGGAGGAATTTCATGTATTCACGAGAACGGGATTGTTGCTACATGCTCCATTCTTGGTGAATTAAGTGAGGGAGTATCCAACACTTATAAATGGCTTTATCTTTTACAAGATGTCAGGCGCATGATTTTTCCGGTTTTTTTTACAAATTTAACCTTGAACGAAAGTCCACCATCAACACTAGCGAAACAAGATATTGTGGAATCACAAACGATGAGACGAACATATTTGTGACTAATTTTCTATCTTGCTTATCGTAGAAATTAATCTAGAGCCAATTTTACAATTGTAGTCAATACAATAGAAAAAACCAAGATCGATCACGCAACTACAGAGAAAATAGTTGGGCCGGCTTCACAATCCCAATGAAGTCTTCAAGTCGTTAACCTACGGGGTCTCGGTAGAAACCTAAGGTTAAGGGAGAATCGACTCTAGCTTATACAACTAGTATCACACAGAGGTGTGGGGATAGGTTTCCCGGTTGCTAGAGTTCTCCTTTATATTCTCCAAATCGGGTTTGCAATCTAAGTTACCTTGGTAACAAAGCATTCAATATTCACCGTTAGATGAAAACTGATTAGATTCAAACTAATATCTTTCAACCGTTAGATCGAACTTAGCTTGTTATATTCAAATGAAATGCACGTTGATTTAGGTTTGTGTAACCGTACCCTAAACGTGTACACCTAGTTGGTTCAACAATAGTTAACCAAATGGTTAGCCATATGAGCACTTTCATATCAACCTTATTCATCTTCACCATGACTAGTTCAAATGACTCAAAAGAACTAGTTAGAGAGTTGTTCAGTTGCTTAGATCTCATAGAAGTATATAAGACAAAATCAAAGCAACAAAGATTTGATTCACTTGAACCGATTCATTAACATTATAGCCACGGTTTGCAAATATGCATTCCTTAGTTTATATATGTCTTAGTCCACGAATAATCGTTTTTAGAAAATAACTTACTTAAGTACGCATACTGGTACACGGACTTAAGTACCCTGATTGAGTTTGTTTTCAGTTCACAAACTCCATCGAAATTCACGGACATAAACTTCTGGGCAAAGCGCGTCACATGGCATGCGACTTTAGTTCCTGTTATCTCTGACAGCAAAGTACGCATACTTTGGTTCAAGGATTATGGACTTACACACGTATGAGTTATTACACAATGTTTATATCCAACCATGGTTATATATTCTAAACTCTCATTTCAATCATTGAAACATTCTTAGAGGATGTTCAATAGAGGTTATTCACACACTATTTTTCATCAAAGCAATTTTAAAGATATTGAAATAATCAACATGACTTTCGTCACTTGTAAAGATGAACTTGGCCAAAGAGAAATCTTACCAACACATATTTCGAGAAATAGATAAGCTAGGCTCGAAATAGCAAATGTGTATAATCGAAGTCTATATAGCAATACGACTTTGTCTCAATATAAGATATAGAGTAGATAGACTTTTGAGTGATAGATAAGTTCAAGTTTCCACATACCTTTTAGTTGATGAAGTTCCACCAGTTCCATGAGTAGTTCTTCGTCTTGTATGATGAACACCGTGTATTCTAGAGCTCAACTACACTTTCTATCCTAGTCCGACTTAGCTATAGGTAGACTAGAAATCAAGACTTATAGTTTTTGCAACTAAATGATGAGTGCCAAATAGTGCATATTTCTACATCTTTTTATTGGCAATTAACTCATCTTTTGCGCTTTAAAATCATATATTATCCCAAATTCTGTGTTTTCATTGTTTTCAAGAATAATTAATACTTGTACTAATTAATTTTGTGTTTTTAGGTACTAAATAAAGCTTGGATGAATTGAAAAGCCAAAGGAAGCGGGGAATTGATGACAATGGAAGAAACACAACAAAGACTCCCGCTAGAAGGCATTGAAGAATATTGTTTGCACCTCATCCGAAAGTGAAGAATGTTGTTTGCACGACCCAGAACTAGGAGTGGGATTGAGATGTTAGCTTTGAAGAAGCATTGGGCCTGGGATAAGTGAAAGAACCCGAATCCCTATCCAGACACGTTGCATCCAAATTTGATAAAACCGCGCTACACTTAACAACTTCTCAATCGAGTACATCTATATTTGATGCATCTTCTTCACATTCTAGCGGCATCTATTCCTTCCACAAATCGATCAAAACCAGACCAAATACATTTTCTATTCTTCTCCATTTCACAGAACCAACACCATCAAATCCATCCTCGACCACCTCTGAGCACAACCACCTCTCAGCTAGCCATCAATCAAATCTCTAATATCTATCTCTCTCCATCTTATCTTCTCTCTTATCAAGAACAGTAACCCTAGAAGCTAGGATTGAGAGAGATAGAATTAGGGTTATCTTAAATAGCTAAAATCAAATATCAAATCAAGAGTTGCAGAGAAGAAGCAGAGGGGACAAGAAATTCAGGTAGTGATGGTGAGTGGGGTCTCTATCAATTTGTGAATTGAAGTCTAATTGGGAGATTTTCATGTATAAATAGGGATGAGAATTGTATGTAAAACTCATTCCCGGATTAGCCGGTGCACCAAGATGTAGTTTATATTTGTTTTCAGTGTTATTATATGTTTTAATTCAATAACTAAGGTTTAGATGAAACCCTTAATCTTATATTGAGTTGATTCATGTTCATGTTGTAGTTCTTGTTGTGCTTAGAATGAATTAGGAATGATAGTTAGCTAATGGATCAAATTAGCCTGTGATTAGTTGTATTGTAAGAAGACAACTAATACTAGGGGTGAATTAGTGACATTGGTTGAAGTCAATCCATTTGAGACCTCTCTGGAAGAAGATCAATGCTTAATTTATATAGGAATGAATAGTTAGTTGGTTGATCAAATGAGCCTGTGATCAGTTGTACTGTAAGAAAACAGCTTATACTAGGGGTGAGTTAGTGAGACTAGTTGATAAATCATCCATTGTATTTCTCCCTGGAAAGGAACAAGAATGCAACTTGAATGAGTATTTCCTTAGTATAGGATTAGGAGGTGGATTCAACTGCCCTAGCACTCTTTAACTCCTTTGTTTACGATCTTCTTTAATATTTCAGTCATTGCAAAATATCTTGTCGTATAGACACACAAAACAAACTCTTTTGGTTACTCTTGTTTGAATCAGTAGTAGTTAAATCGTAGTTCCAACTTAAACCCACCTTGTCCCCGAGAATCGACCTGTATTTGCATTATACACAATAAGGTATTGTGCACTTGCAGATAATTGTAGGTACTCTTTATAGACCTACCACTAAACTTGACAAACAAGCTTGAGATAGCAACGCTTGCGAGTTCGACCGAGAAGTGCTCCAACATACTTGATCTTGATCAGAACACAGTCAGAACATCTGCGTTCAATGTTGTGACCAACACAAGCGAATCTTCGAACTTGTCTTGGGTTGATGAATGTTATTCTAATCAGGTTGATTTTGATAAATCACTGATTATACAAAAGATCAAGGATATTGTAAAAAGGAGCAAAATATGTGAGAAATGTCTCACTCTGTTGAATTCTTCAGATGATTCAATACAAGAAAACTCATCTCCGTTTGTCAAAATTTTCCATTCTTCCGATGTCTGCAATGAAATTTCAACTCTCGCAGCAGAAACTTCTACCAACTCAAATTCTGATTCAGAGTATAAGTCTGACAATGAGATTTTTGATTTCTTGGATAAAAGTGTAGAAATTCACCAAAAAAATCCCCAACTAAAGGCTTCGTTGGAGAAACTTGAATCATCGCTTCAGATGAAAAATCTTGAGATTGATTGTCTTAATGATGAGTTCACCAGAACCTTATCTCTAAAGGAAAGAGAGATTAGTACTCAAGTGTGACCTGCAAAGGTTGTCTGGAAGTTCTCACAAGATCTCAACAATGTTATTTGGTCAGAAGTGAAAAAGCGGGGGTACAACAACCATACCCAATATTTCGCTTAGCAATCTGTATGGACAACTCCAATATAATTCGCAGAGAATCAACTAGACAGTCAGACTCAATCAATGGAAATAAATCCAAGAGTTGTATTTCTGTTTCACAATATACTCAGCAAATCAAACAGATAGAAATCCATGAGCCGGATTATTATGTGAAACAACTTGAACGGTACCAAAGACCAATGTTCAAGTGTCAATCAATTTATATCAACAACCAAAGATTGGATTATCTAATTGATTGAACTACGCACAATGTGTGATATTTTTATTATATAACAAAATATAATGCGGAACAAAAATAACATAGACACCAGAAATTTTGTTAACGAGGAAATTACAAATGCAGAAAAACCCCGGGACCTAGTCCAGATTTGAACACCACACTCTATTAAGCCGCTACAGACACTAGCCTACTCCAAGTTAACTTCGGACTGAGTGTAGTTGAGCCCTAACCAATCTCACACTGATCAAGGTACAGTTGCGCTCCTTACGTCTCTGAACCCCAACAGGATTCTACGCACTCGATTCCCTTAGCTGATCTCACCCACAACTAAGATTTGCTATGACCCAAAGTCGAAGACTTGATAAACAAATCTGTCTCACACAGAAAAGTCTATTGAATAGATAAATTTGTCTCCCACGGATATACCTATGAGTTTTGTTCCATCTTTTGATAAATCAAGGTGAACAGAACCAATTGATATACCGAACTTATATTCCCGAAGAACAACCTAGAAATATCAATCACCTCACAATAATATTAATTGTATGGTAGAGAAACAAGATATTGTGGAATCACAAATGATGAGACGAAGATGTTTGTGACTACTTTTTATCTTGCCTATCGGAGGTTAAATCTCGAGCCAATACGAGAGAAGATAGTACTCAATCACGATAGAAAAAAACAAGATCAGATCACGCAACTACAGAGAAAATACTTGGGTCAGGCTTCACAATCCCAATGAAGTCTTCAAGTCGTTAACCTACAAGTTTCATGAAAAACCTAAGGTTAAAGGAGAATCGACTCTAGTCGCAACTAGTATCAAACAGGAGGTGTGGGGATTAGGTTTCCCAGTTGCTAGAGTTCTCCTTTATATAGTCTCCAAATCAGGGTTTACAATCTATGTTACCTTGGTAACAAAGCATTCAATATTCACCGCTAGATGAAAACCTGATTATACTGAAGCTAATATCTTTCAACCGTTAGATCGAACTTAGCTTGTTATACAGAAATGAAATGTACCTTCATTTGGATATGAGTAACCGTACCCAAACATGTACACCTTGTTGGCTCAACAATAGTTAATAGACATATCAACCTCATTCATATTAACCATAACTAGTTCAAATGACTCAAATGAAACTAGTTCTAGAGTTGTTCAATTTTTTATATTCTCATAAAGTATACAAGACATAATTGAAGCAAAATCAATTTTGACTCACTCGAATCAAGTCATGAATATTATAGCCACGGTTTTCAAGAGATTGCATTCCATATTAGAACATCATCCACTCAGGTATGCAAACGTATACGCATACCTTAGTGGCCGGACTAAGTTTGGGTTCGCCAGTATGCGAACGTGTACGCATACCTCCAAATTCAGCAAAAATTCCCGAACCTAAACCTTACGCCAGTACGCGTACCGGTATGTGCACTAGGTTCCCATACTTTCACAAACCAACAGGTACACATACGGGTATGCATACTATGGTTCCCGGACATGGATTACATATATGCCTGTACGCATACTATGCTTAAATCCAATTGTTCTAAACTCCCATTTCAATCATTGAAACATCCTTAGAATACGACAATAGCTGTCTCACATAAACTATTATCTTATAAGTAATTTTCAAGTGATCGAATGATCAATACGAAACATTCCGAGTCTACATCAAATGATTGTCTCACACAAATCATGTAAGATGTTACCAGGCGATTTTCACATGATCATATTTAGACTTTCGTCAAGGATATAAGACGAACTTGGTTAAAGCAATATCTTACCAACACATATTTCGAGAAATATGTAAAAGCTTGAACTAAACTTCACCAAATATCAAATGTGCATTATCGAAGTCTATATAGCTATACGACTTTTGTCTCAAATAGTAGATATATTAGATAGACTTTTGAGTGATAGATGAGTTCAAGTCTCCATATACCTTTTGTCGATGAAGTTCCACAAGCTCCCCTTAGTAGTTCTTCGTCTTCAATAGATGAACGGTGTGAAGTCTAAGCTATCCTAATCCGAGACTTAGATATAAGTAGACTAGACATCAAGACTTATAGTTTTGGCAACTAAACTTGAAAAACAAGCTTGAGATAGCAACGCTTGTGAGTTCGACCGAGAATTTCTCTAAAAATCTCCCCCTTTGTCAATTTTGGTGACAAAACTATCAATACACATGGATTACAAAATAAATAAACTTTGTAGCTTCTCATCCAAATGCTTGATCTCCTTGGTTCTTCAACATTACTCGAAATTTTCATCTCTTCCAAGTACTGCAGTGATTATGAACGTTTTCAACTTAGCATCAATGTTGTTGAAGATACATAGCTATAAAAATGAGAAAACGGTTGCTCTCAATCATTGTTATTTAGTGTCATAGTATTATTACACAACATCAAATTTCAATTGTATCACAACTTTGACAACAATACTATGGTGATATGTATCACTCCCCCTTAGTCAATACTTCGTCCCACATGAAAACCACTCCCCCTTACATAATGATCCGTAAACCATATGTATTTGTAGTGTGAACTACACATTATATTCTCCCCCTTTTTGTCAATAAAAATTTGCAAAGGTACGAAAACTAGTGGGATCCTAATGAAATTTCCATAGAGATACTTCATGACCAAAAGAGAACAACATATCAACTTGTTTAGATGCAATCATATAGCCGAAACTAAATTCATTCATCAAGGAGTTTATAAAGATACAAGATAACCCTATAATATTCCACAGCCGCACTCCCCACAAAGATTTGGCAATTAAGCACAAGTTCAATTAAGAAATCTCCCCCATGTCATTCCCGAAAGAACAACAAGAGCGACCTTACTTTCACAAGAAAAGAAGGATTTCTTTGGACATTAACAAATCACATGAAACATGAATTTGTATCCAAAATACTCAATTAAATTAACCACAAGAGAGCCCATGATTAATTTAATCGGAAATGCTCACATAAGAGAACTTACGAATCCACACAGTATATACACAAACATGTGGATCAAGGAAAGATCAATACTGCAGAATATTCAAAGATTCATTCTATCTTTCATCACTATTTGCATAGAGACATATAATAGACTTAATCTTTGTAAATAAAAGTCCATCCTAACTTCCATCAATATTTGCATAATGATAGGCTTAAATTTTGTTGTCAATAGTTCATTCATTCTTTTATCAATATTTGCATAATGACAAGTGAAAGACCTAACTTTTGACATGTGTATGGGACAATCATAGTTCATGCTAGAGCACTGCTCGGTCGAACTTGCAAGCGTTGCTATCTCAAGCTTGTTTGTCAATGTTAGTGATCAAAACTATAAGTCTTGATTTCTAATCTACTTATAGTGATGTCTCAGACTAGGATAGATTGTGTAGTTGAGCATTAGACTTCATGGCATTCATCAATTGAAGACGAAGAACTACTAAGGAGAGCTTGTGGAACTACATCAACAAAAGGTATGTGGAGACTAAAACTAATTTATCACTTGGAAATTTTATTTCTACTCTATCTCCTATATTAACACAAAAGTCGTATTACTATATAGTTATCGATTATGCACATTTGAGATTTCGAGCTGAGATTAACTCGCTTACATATTTCTAGAAATATGTATTGGTAAGATTTCGGTTCAACCAAGTTTATCTTATATTCTTGACGAAAGTCAAAAGATGCTCATGTGAAAATCGCCGAGTAACATCTTACATGGGTTGTGTGATACAATCATTTGGTGTAGACTTGGAATGTTTCGTTATGATGATTTCAATAACTTGAAAATTGCTTTGATGCTAATAGTGTGTGAAAACAGATATTTTCATCCTCTAAGAAAGTTTCAATGATTGAAATATAGTTTAAAACTATTGGATTATGAACATAGTATGCATTCTTGCATGTATGTGATCCATGACCGGAACTAGAGTATGCATACCCGTATGTGTGCTTGTAGTCGTGAAATTCTGTGTACCAAGTACACATACTGTACGCATACTTGCGTAAGGTATAGGTCCGGGAATTTCTGCTTGGTTTTGGAAGTGTACTAAGGTATGCGTACCCGTTCGCATACTGGTGAACCCATACTTTGACCGTCTACTTAAGTATGCGTACACGTTTGCCTACTTGAGTGGTTAAAGTTCTAAAATCGGTTTGTTCATGAAATAATACATTTATATATTAAGGAATGCATTATTTGCAAACCATGGCTATAATGTTCATGAAAAGATTCGAGTGAATCAAACCGATTTTGCTTCGATTTTGTTCTTGTATAATTCTATGAGAATATAGCAATTGAAAAACTCTTTAACTAGTTTCATTTGAGTCATTTGAACTAGTTATGGTTAATATGAATAAGGTTGATATGAGAGTGTTCATATAGCTAACCTCGGTTAACTACTATTGATCCAACATATATAATTTACACGTTTAGGTACGGTAAACCTAAATGAAGGTACATTTCATTTGTGTATAACAAGCTAAGTTCGATCTAACGGTTGAAATATATTAGCTTGAGTCTAATCAGGTTTTGATCTAATGGTGAATATTGAATGCTTTGTTACCAAGGTAACTTAGATTGCAAACCCTGATTTGAAAACTATATAAAGGAGAACTCTAGCAACTGGGAAACCTAATCCTCACATCTCCTATGTGATACTAGTTGTATAAGCTAGAGTCGATTCTGCTTTAACCTTAGTTTTTTCATGAGACCCTGTAGGTTAACGACTTAAAGACTTCATTGGGATTGTGAAGCCAGACCCAACTATTTTCTCTATAGTTGCGTGTTCTGATTTTACTTCTTCTATCGTGATTGAGTATTATCTTTGCTAAGATTTGCTTGAGATTTATCTCCGATAGGTAATATTAAAATTAGTCACAAACATATTCATCTCATCATTTGTTATTCCACAATATCTTGTTTCACTACCATACGATTAAGATTATTGTGAGGTGATTGATAATACTAGGTTGTTCTTCGGGAATATAAGTCTGGTTTATCAATTGGTTCATGTGCACCTTGATTTATCAAAAGACGGAACAAAACTCATAGGTATTTATGTGGGAGATAGATTTATCTATTCCGATAGACTTTTCCGTGTGAGACAGATTTGTTTATCAAGTATTCGACTTTGGGTGGTAACAACTCTTGGTTGTGTGTGAGATCAGCTAAGGGAATCAAGTGCGTAGTATCATGCTGGGATCAGAGACGTAAGGAGCGCAATTGTACGTTGAATCAGTGTGATATTGATTAGGGTTCAACTACAGTCCAGTCTGAAGTTCATTGTTAGTAGGCTAGTGTCTGTAGCGGCTTAATATAGTGTGGTGTTCAAAGGTGGACTAGGTCCCGGGTTTTTCTGCATTTGCGGTTTTCCTCGTTAACATAATTATGGTTTTACGTGTTATTTCTTTTTTTGTATTATATTTTGTTATATAATTGAAATATCACAGGTTGTGCTTTAATCGATCAATTGGTAAATCCAACCTTTGGTTGTTGATTGAAATTGATTGATCCTTGAACATTGGTCTTTGGTACCATTCAAGTTATTTCTCTTACATTCAATCGGGCTCGAAAATTTCTATTTGCTAATTGTAGATTGAATTGAGAGTTAGAGATATAAAACTTTTTGATATACTTTTCTCTAGATTGAGTCTGAATGTCTAGTTAATTCTCTTAAAAGTATATTGGAGTTTGTCTATTCGATTGGAAAAAAATATTTGGTGTGGTTGTTTGTACCCCCGCTTTTTCAATTGGTATCGTGAGCAGGCAAACCACGTTAAATACCTTATAAGTCTGTGTTTGTAGCGATCTGAATATGGACATAAGTGCTATCTCTATTAATGTACCACCGGTATTCGATGGCTCAAATTACTTATGGTGGAAAATTGCTATGCGTGCATTTCTTCAAGCGCATGATTTTCAATCATGGGTATAATGGCTATAATCCTCCGGTTGTTGTAGAAGGTGATGTGATTGTTCCTAAGGATATTGAAACTGCCGAGATTCTCACTGTAAAGCTAAATTCTGACGGGTAAAATGCTATCATCCATGCCATTACCCCAGATCTTTAGCACCATGTGACTACGTGCACTCGGTCTAAAGATGCTTGGGATATCTTAAAAACCGTATTTGAAGGGAATACATGTAAAAAGGAAGCCAGGCTTCAAAACATAAATTCCGATTTGGAAAACCTTCGTATGAAAGATGAAGATTCATTTGATGAATTTAATCACAAAGTGTCTGAAATTGTTAATGCATCTTTTGCATTGGGTAAGACTATTCCTGAAAAGGACATTGTGATGAAAATTCTCAAGTCGCTTCCATCTAGATACGATTCTAAGAAGCATGCCATCGTTGAAGGTAATAACCTTGCAACTCTTTCCAGAAATACTCTGGTTGGGAAGTTAAAGTCTTTGATCATGAGCATACATCCAAATACGGAAAGGATGTTGCTTTCAAATAACAAAAGAACACTAAATTACTTGACAAAAGTAAAATTGTTTGCATCTATGAAGATGATCTTTTTGAGGTTGATTCATCAGATGAAGATCTTGAAAAGTCAGTCTCGTTGATCACAAGACAGTTTAGGGATCTTCTTTTGAAGAGAAGTAAATGATTCTCCAGAGTTAAACCTCATAATCGTGTTTCTCCCAAAAACAGGGATATTGATGAAACTAATGACGATGATATGCCTCAGTGCTTTAAGTGTAAAGGTTTTGGTCATTTTGCAAATGAGTGTCCAAATTGTAAAAAATACAATGGGAACAAAGGTTTAGCTACAAATCTTGATGAAATATCTGATAATTATGAATCTAATGAAGACGAAAAGTCAAGTGTTGCATTTCTTTGTGAAAATATTGATTTTGATAATTGTAGCAATACATACATCAATCTTGATATTCTTTCAGAAGAAATCTCAACCGGTCTGGAAGAAAAAATTGATTTATCCGGTTCTGCTGGAAACTCTGTGTCTAATTTTTCAGGTTCCACTATGTGTCTCACTTCTTACACATCTCTGGCGTCTGAACCATCTTACATGTTGACATGTTCTTATTGTTCTCTCAAAGTTCATGAACTCTCAAAGTGTTTCAAGTACAAACACAAAATAAGATATGTCAACAAACTTCAACGAAGAGAAAATCGATTAGCAAACAAGCTCAAACTTGTTCAAAAATCATCCGAGGTATGTAAACTCATCTCATCTTCGAAGAAGTTAGTTTCCAAAGAAAATACTAGACCACTAGAGAAAAATTATGGTCTAAACATTCTGTGAAACAAGGTTCTATGAATTCTTTTCAAGAGGGTTATGGTGGAAAGATTATTGTTCACCCCAGCACAACTTAATTGTGTTGGTTAGTGCATCTTGTCTCATGTGCCTGATAAAAAGAGACAAGATTATGCACACCTCAGGCTTTAGGAAAAGAAAATTGTTTAGATTATTTTGATTTTATTTTTTTCCTTTTGCTTGATCTTTGCGAGTCTGGAAATCGTGCCTCTTTTCATATCTAATTGATATTGGAAGGGACTTCCCTATTTAATCAATAAAAAAAGGGTTATTCTAGACAATTCTATGCTCTTTAGGGTTTAGAGTTGTGCATGCGTGAACTTGTGTGTTTAAAAGTTTCGTAACCCTACATTCCTTTTTCCTTCACTTGAATTTTTTTTTTATCATAAGGATGCCTGTTGAGATTATCTTGTGATTTCCTCTCACAATTCCGCTCGTATGGATACTCCAAGCATTATGTCTTCTGATGGGAAAGATGTTAATATGATTGTTAAGCCATCAATCACGAAGAACAAGATAAATCTCTATTACCTCCAACTTTGAAAAGAAAAAGAAGGAATGTGAGGAAGCCAAGAGTTGTTCCTTCAAATTATCAGAAGTTTTATGGTGTTCTTGAAGAGTTGAAGGAAACAATGAAGGAGATTCAGGAAATAAAGGCTATTTCTTTGAAAACTATGGAAATTCAGAAGGCCCTGGTTAGGCATCAGTTCAAAAGGTTTGTTTGAATTGACTCCTTTCTTCATGAACCTTATGTTCCCATGGCTGTTGACAACAAGGAGTTCGAGGACGATAAAGAATTTTTTCAAAGGTCTCAATGTCTAGGAAACTTCTTATGAGAATTTATTCTTATGTTTTAAGAAGGATAACTAGGGTTTGGAATAGCCATTATTGTGAGTACACATAGCTATTACCAAACGTTTTCATCTTGCAATGTTTTTAGATTTATTTATTTAAACTCTAAAGTTGATTTGGAAGATGATTTTTGCAGTATTAATCTTTATGGTTTTATATATTTCAAATTGTTATGGGATATGTTGTTTACGTCCGTGAACCTTGACTGTCCCATATTTGTTCAAAAGTTATCTTTATTATATGTCGGTGTGAAAGTATCGATAAAAGATAGAATGAATTTTTGACTACAAAAGTTAATCCTTTTACGTCATTATGAACATATTGATGGAAGAAAGGATGAACTTTTGTTTACAAAGATTAAGTCTATTATATGTCATTGTGCAAATAGTGATGAAAAATAGAATGAATCTTTGATTATTCCACATTATTGGTCTTTCCCTGATCCACATCTTTGTGTATATACTGTGTTGCTCTGTAAGTTCTCTTATGTTGAGCATGTCCAATTGAATTGATCATTTTCCTTGTGGTTAATTCAATTGAGATTTTTGGATACAAATTCATGTCTCATAAGTTTTGCTAATGTCCAAAGAAATCATTCTTTTCTTATCAAAGTAAGGTCGCTCTTGTTGTTCTTTCGGGAATGACATTTTATAGGGGAGAGTTCTTAATTGAACTTGTGCTTAATTTCCAAATCTTTGTGGGGAGTGCGGATGTGGAATATTGTCGGGGTTATCTTGTATCTTTATAAACTCCTTTATGAATGCATATAGTTTCGGCTATATGATGGCATCTAAACAAGTTCATATATTGTTCTCTTTTGGTCATGAAGTATCTCTATGAAAATTTCATAAAAATCCCACTAATTTTCGTACATTTTCCAATTTATATTAACAAAAAGGGGGAGAATTAATGTGTAGTTCACACTACAAATACATATGGTTTATAGATCATTATATAAGGCGGAGTGGTTTTCATTGTGAGATGAATTATTGACTAAGGGGGAGTGATACATATCACCATAGTATTGTTGTCAAAGTTGTGATACAATTGAACTTTGATGCTGTGTAATGATACTATGACATTGTATAACAATGATTGAGAGCAACTATTTTCTCATTGTTATTGTTACGGATCTTCAACAACTATGATGCTGAGTTGAACACATTTGGAATCATTGGAGTACTTGGAAGTGACGAAGATTTGGAGTAATGTTGAAGAACCAAGGAGATCAAGCATTTGGATGAGAAGCTATAAAGTTTATTTATTTTGTAATCCATATGTATTGATAGTTTTGTCACTAAAATTGACAAAGGGGGAGATTTTTAAAGCATTGCTTGGTCGAACTCGCAAGCGTTGTTATCTCAAGCTTGTTTGTCAATGTTAGTGATCAAAACTATAAGTCTTGATTTTTAGTCTACTTATAGTGATGTCTCGGACTAGGATAGATTGTGTAGTTGAGCATTAGACTTCACGGCGTTCATCAATTGAAGAAGAACAACTACTAAGGAGATCTCGTGGAACTTCATCAACAAAAGTTATGTGGAGACTAAAACTCATCTATCACTTGGAAAGTTTATTTCTACTCTATCTCCTTTATTGAGACAAAAGTCGTATTACTATATAGTTATCGATTATGCACATTTGAGATTTCGAGCTGAGATTAACTCGCTTACATATTTCTCGAAATATGTGTTGGTAAGCTTTCGCTTCAACCAAGTTCAACTTATATTCTTGATGAAATTCAAAAGATGATCATATGAAAATCGCCGAATAACATCTTACATGGGTTGTGTGATACAATCATTTGGTGTAGACTTGGAATGTTTCATTATGATTATTCCAATAATTAAAAATTGCTTTGATGTTAATAGTGTGTGAAAAAGACTATTGTCATCCTCTAAGAAAGTTTCAATGATTGAAATAGAGTTTAGAACTATTGAATTATGAACATAGTATGCATTCTTGCATGTATGTGATCCATGACCGGAACTAGAGAATGCATACCCGTATGTGTACTTGTAGTTGTGAAATTCTGTATACCAAGTACACATACCGGTACGCTTACTTGCGTAAGGTATAGGTTCGAGTGAATCAAACCGATTTTGCTTCGATTGTGTTCTTGTATACTTCTATGAGAATATATCAATTGAACAACTCTTTAACTAGTTTCATGTGAGTCATTTTAACTAGTTATGGTTAAGATGAATAAGGTTGATATAAGAGTGTTCATATAGCTAACCTTGGTTAACTACTGTTGAGACAACATAGTGTACACGTTTAGGTACGGTTACTTAAACCTAAATGAAGGTACATTTCATTTGTGTATAACAAGCTAAGTTTGATCTAACGGTTGAAAGATATTAGCTTGAGTCTAATCAGGTTTTTATCTAACGGTGAATATTGAATGCTTTGTTACCAAGGTAACTTAGATTGCAAACCCTGATTTGAAAACTATATAAAGGAGAACACTAGCAACTGGGAAACCTAATCCCCACACCTCCTGTGTGATACTAGTTGTATAAGCTAGAGTCGATTCCTTTAACCTTAGGTTTTTCACGAGACATTGTAGGTTAACGACTTAAAGACTTCATTGGGATTGTGAAGCCAAACCCAATTATTTTCTCAGTAGTTGCATGTTCTGATCTTACTTCTTCTATTGTGATTGAGTATTATCTTTATTAAGATTTGCTTGAGATTTATCTCCGATAGGTAAGATTAAAAGTAGTCACAAACATCTTCTTCTCATCGTTTGTGATTCCACAATATCTTTTTTCTATACCATACGATTAAGATTATTGTGAGGTGATTGATAATACTAGGCTTTTCTTTGGGAATGTAAGTTTGGTTTACTAATTGGTTCATGTGGACTTTGATTTATCAAAAGACGGAACAAAACACATAGGTATTTCTGTGAGAGACAGATTTATATATTCCGATAGACTTTTCTGTGTGAGACAGATTTTTTTATCAAGTCTTCGACTTTGGGTCATAACAACTCTTGGTTTTGGGTGAAATCAGATAAGGGAATCAAGTTCGTAGTATCCTGATGGGATCAAAGACGTAAGGAGCATAATTGTACCTTGAATCAGTATGAGGTTGATTAGGGTTCAACTACGGTCCAGTCCTAAGTTCATTGGTAGTAGGCTAGTGTCTGTAGCGGCTTAATACAGTGTGGTGTTCAAAGATGGAATAGGTCCCGGGGTTATTCTGCATTTGTGGTTTTCCTCGTTAACAAAATTCTGGTGTCTATGTTATTTCTTTTCCGCATTATATTTTTTTATATAATTGAAATATCACAGGTTGTGCGTTGAATCGATCAATTGGTAAATCCAACCTTTGGTTGTTGATTGATCCTTGATCATTGGTCTTTGGTACCATTCAAGTTATTTCTCTTATATTCAATCGGGATCGCAAATTCCTATTTGCTGATTGAAGATTGAATTGAGATCGATTTAGAGATATAAAACTCTTTGATATAATTTTCTCTAGATTGAGTCTGACTGTCTGGTTGATTCTCTAAAAAGTATATTGGAGTTTGTCTATTCAGATTTCCAAACGAAATATTGGGTGTGGTTGTTGTAACCCCGCTTTTTCAGTTCACGGACGCAAACACACATATCCCATAACAAGTTGCAATATATGAAACCATAAAGATTAATATTGCAAAATCATCTTCCAAATCAACTTTAGAATTTAAATAAATAAATCTAAAAATATTGCAAGATGAAAATCGTTGGACATAGCTATGTGTACTCACAATAATGGCTATTCCAACCCTAGTTATCCTTCTTAAAACACAAGAATAAATTCTCATAAGAAGCTTCCTAGACATTAAGACAAACTCGTAATGCACATATAAGATGATTTGTCCTTAGAGAGTAGAATCAACCTTTTTCGCACGGATTTACACCAAGAATATCTACCAAAGGCATATAAAAAGATTTTCTTAACAAAGAAGAATCATACAAAGTCATTAACGACCATGTACCATAGTTCACAAAAGATGATTGTGAACATTCAAGAATTCCAAAGCAATGTGTACTATTGCCCATTCTTGAACTTCCTTCTTTGTGATTCACCAACAACATTCTTGTAAAAGCTACAAATGAGCTTAGCAGAGGAGTACTCCAATAATCCAAGTGCCCAAGTCCAAGAGACATAGAACAAGTGCAACGAAAAGGAGCAAAACACTCAAAAACAAGAGACAGGACAGTGACCAATCTTAACTCATCCAAATTCAAGAATTCTCATCTCCAATTTGAAGAGAATTCAAAGATGAATAGAATGCAAAAATAATGAGGTCATTCCGAGTTTGGACGAAGAAGTTACGGCCAAAACAAGTTTACCAAATATCGACGTCTACGAGACCGGTATGCATACGGGTTTGCAAACGAATTTTCGTGACCAGGAGCAGTATGCAAACAGGTTTGCATACTAAAATACCTGGATTTTGATTTTAAATAATGGTATGCATACCTGGTATGTACCATGAAGTCCAAACATCCCGAACTACTATTTTCAAACCTAAACACTTAAGAACCTTAAACACAAATCAAGTTAGGTAGAAATGAACGATAAGAAAGGTACGTGGATCATTATAAGTACTCTAAGAAAATAAATAAAAGCACAAATTTTGCTCAAGTTTATAGAAATACCTTTTTAGATGAATCCAATCGAATTCTACATCCTTACCAAACATAATCTGTGCGCCCCCAATTCTCTTGCTTCCTCACCGTATACATAACAAGGCATTCCTTGGTGAGGATGCACTTACAACACAATCAAGTTGTGTTGAGGTGAAAAATGTCTTTCTCACCACAAGTGACTGAAACTATGGAATTTTCACCATCTATTTTTTGGCTTATTTTGTTTCATTTTTGGATTACCATGAAAGAGATCTCTTTTAGAACCTTTCACATCCAAACCCATCTTTCCAAAGAACTTTTTAAGTTCCAACATCATGGATACTTCCTTCTCCACATTCATGGAATTTTCTGAGAGATCATTCCTTTTCACACTCAAAATATCATAGGCTTTCTTTGGTACCCACTTCTGAGTGCGTTTAGGAACAATATGAACCTTATTCCCATTACTCTCTTCTAGATTTCTCTAAAGAGAATTGGATTGACTATTCTTTTGGAAGTTAGTATTTCTCCAATTGGGAGCATCGGATATTATCTTCGTCTTTGCCTAAAGGTTGGATAGTTACAACTTGTAAAGGCAAATCTAGTTACAACCTGTATGATGTTTATAGGGAAATCTAGGTTTATCACAACACTGATTCCATTGCCTAAAGGTTGGATAGTTACAACCTTATAACGTTAGGGGGATTAGTCTTAACATATGATCTTGGTTTCACAACTTCTTGTGATGCCCAAACAAGAACATCATGAAGTTTCTCATTCCTTATACTAAAACGACATCTCCTTTCCAGGTGACCTTTGTTTCCGCAATAATGACAAATATAAAGAACGTTCTTACCCGGATTCATGTGTGCTGTTTTTGGAGGTTGATATACTTTGCTCTTTTGAACCTTAACTGCCGGTGAAAGAATTTCACTTTTTCCATCAGTGGAAACCTTTTGTTGAGAAGAATCACTAGCCTTGATGAATTTTACCTCTTTGCTAATACTTAGAGCATTTATTCCCTTATAGCCCAATCCTCGTGTATCACGATGATTTTTACTTGCTACTAGCATATTGGTTAGTTTTCTTGAACTAGTATTGAACTTTTTCAAGTCATCTTCCAACATCTTGATTTTATCAAGAACATCATCTAAATTATCCTCAAGGCGTTTTTCTCGAGAGAGATAAGCACTTTCTCTGTCATTAAAACAACTTTGTTGAGAGCTACACTTGGCTTTGGATTCAGCAAGTTCTTCTTTCAACATGAAGAGATTTCTACGAAGATTTTCGCATTCAGAATTCTTTGAACGCACATCTTCTTCACGATCTTTAAGAAATGACTAGAGAATAGTATACCCACAATCATAACCCTTAAAGAGTTTTTTCATCTTCTTGTTTTCTTGACACAGAGGAGTCAGAAACTCAGCCAAGCAGGGTGTTGACCCTTTATACTTTATGAGATGGTCAAAAATTAAGCTTGATATATTGTGAGACTTCCTCATCAACATCTTGTCCCTCATCTGAATCACTTTCATCTGAAAGATCATCCAACTGTTCATCTAGGAGTTTTTCCCAGTTATACACAGTTTCAGACAATTGAGAAGATGTGAGATTTCTCAGGAAAAAAAATGCTTTGAACCAAATCAGAATGTTTCTGAACTGGTGATGTGTTATCTGAGATATTATCATCCATAGTCAGATTGCTATAAACACAGACTTATGAGGTCTTAAACGTGTTTGCCTGCTCTGATACCAATTGAAAAAGCGGGGGTACAACAACCACACCCAATATTTCGCTTAGAAATCTGTATGAACAACTCAAATATAATTACCAGAGAATCAACTAGACATTCAGACTCAATCAATGGAAATATATCCAAGAGTTGTATCTCTGTTTCACAATGTAATCAGCAAATGAAACAGATAGAAATCCGTGAGCCTGATTATTATGTGAAACAACTTGAACGGTACCAAAGACCAATGTTAAAGTGTCAATCAATTTATATCAACAACCAAAGGTTGGATTATCTAATTGATTGAACTACGCGCAACCTTGTGATATTTCTATTATATAATAAAATATAATGCGGAAAAGAAATAACACACACACCATAAATTTTGTTAACGAGGAAACCGCAAATGCAGAAAAACCCCAGGACCTAGTCCAGATTTGAATACCACACTGTATTAAGCCGCTACAAACACTAGACTACTCCAAAAAAAACTTCGGACTGGAATGTAGTTGCGCCCTAACCAATCTCACACTGATCAAGGTACATTTGCGCTTCTTACGTCTCTGAACCCCAGCAGTATTCTACGCACTTGATTCCCTTGGCTGACCTCACCCACAACTAAGAGTTGCTACGACCCAAAGTCAAAGACTTGATAAATAAATCCGTCACACACAGAAAAGTCTATTGAATAGATAAATCTGTCTCCCACAGATAAACCAATGAGTTTTGTTCCGTTTTTTGATAAATATAGGTGAACAGGAATCAATTGATATACCGGACTTATATTCCCGAAGAACAACCTAGAAATATCAATCAACTCACAATAATCTTAATCGTATGGTAGCCAAACAAGATATTATGGAATCACAAACGATGAGACGAAGATGTTTGTGACTATATTTTATCTTTCCTATTGGAGATTAAATCTCGAGCTAATCTTAGAAAGATAGTACTCAATCACGATAGAAAACAACAAGATCAGATCACGCAATTACAGATAATAGTTGGGTCTGGCTTCAAAATCCCAATGAAGTCTTCAAGTCGTTAACCTATAGGGTTTCATTAAAAACCTAAGGTTAAAGGAGAATCGACCATAGTCGCCACTAGTATCACACATGAGGTGTGGGGATTAGGTTTCCCAGTTGCTAGAGTTCTATTTATATAATCTCCAAATCATGGTTTGCAATCAATGTTACCTTGGTAACAAAGCATTCAATATTCACCGCTAGATGAAAACCTGATTAGACTCAAGCTAATATCTTTCAACCGTTAGATCAAACTTTGCTTGTTATACACAAATGAAATGTAGCTTCATTTAGATATGAGTAACCGTACCTAAACGTGTACACCTTGTTGGCTCAACAATAGTTAACCGAGGTTAGCCATATGAACACTTTCATATCAACCTCATTCATCTCAACCATAACTAGTTCAAATGACTCAAATGAAACTAGTTCTAGAGTTGTTCAATTGTTTGTATTCTCATAGAAGTATATAAGACACAATTGAAGTAAAATCGATTTTGATTCACTCGAATCAAGTCATGAACATTATAGCCACGGTTTGCAAAAGATTGCTTTCCTTATTATATAAATGTATTAGTTCATGAACAAACTGATTTTAGAACATCATCCACTCAGGTATGCAAACGTGTACGCATACCTTAGTGGCCGGACTAAGTTTGGGTTTGCCAGTATGCGAACTTGTACGCATACCTCCAAACTCCCGCAGAAATTCGTGGAATTTCGTTGATTGCGACAAAAGGTTGCCACAAGTCGTTTGGTTTGGTGGCAAGCTTGTACGTTGAGATCTTCATCTCGGGAGGAAGGGTAGTCGTTGATCGCGGCTACCTTAGTTTGGTGGCAATGGCATGGTGGCATGGCCGGATGCTCGTGCATCTTTTAGGCGTGGCTAAATTAGGGTTTTCGCATAAACTATGGAATTTGGCATTGCGACCAAAAGTTGCCACAAGTTTGGTGGTGAACTTGTACGATGAGATCTGCATCTCGGAGGAAGGGTAGCCGTTGATCATGGCTAGCTTTCGTTGGTGGTCGAGGCGTGGTAGTGGATCGCATGGCTTGCGATGCCTTTTTTGGCACGATGACCAAAGAATCGCATCGTAGCCAATTTAGGGTTTGGCGGACAAACCAAGTGATTTGGCGTTGTGGCCAAAAGTTGCCTCAAGTCTTGCGGTTTGGTGGCAAATTTGGATACCGAGATTTGCATCTCGGAGAAAAGACGGCCATTGATCATGGCCGCAGCATCTTGTTTGCATAGCGGCATTGGAAACATGCTTGGTGGTATGCCGCCGGCGTATCCATATATGGCATAGCGGCATGCTAATGGCATAGCGGTGGCATGATGCCATGCTAGTAGTCAAAGCGGCATAGCGGTATGCCCGATTCTGCGTGGCCAAAATCTAAAATTGGCATCGTGGGCGGATTTGGTAGAACTTGCCCAAATTAAGGTTTGGCATGTTGAAACCCTAATTAGTGCGTGTAGTATGCGTGCAGCATGTTTGGCGTGTTTTGGTAAGCCAGTGTGTTTTGGGAAGCTAGCGTGTTTTGGGAAGCTGGCGTGTTTTGGGAAGCTAGCGTGTTTTGGGAAGCCATCGTGTTTTGGGAAGCTAGCGTGTTTTGGGAAGCTAGCTTAGTATAGCGACCTCTTTTGAGGCCGTGGAAGGTTTGGAGCAACCTGATTGGTCGACGGGAAGTGGGGATAGCATGCTAGGGCGTGGCCACACTTCCAACGCGCGATGGAGAATTTGAAGCGACTGATTGGTCGATGGAAAGAGGGCCGACATGCTAGGCGCGTCCGCACTTTTAGTGCGCTTGTGGTGGATTTGGTTGCCTAGCTTGGTTAAGCACGGTTTCACCAACGAGGTCTAGTATCTTTGCGCGAGGCGCGAAACCCACTTTGCAAACTAGTCGGGTTTATGAGTCATCACAATAATTGGATGGATTTTGTATATCACGCCACACGAAATCTTTATCTACAAAGTGCTTTACATCCGAGTATTTCGTGCAATGGCCTTAACTTTGGTACTTGGAGGTTCATGCCACTCGCTGCGAGTGAACATAAATCCGTCATGCCATACCGATTTAAGGGTTCTGGCTGGGGAACATAAGCACAGAAAGTACTGGTGAGTCTAGATTACGAGGTGCCATAATTTATAGAGTGTTATGGATATAAGTATATTGAGCGGCTCAATAAATGTGTCGGTGGAGAGGTTAGTACTGCAGCACCGTTTCCTTGCAGAGTGACGTCACATCCGATGCAATATTTTACTATTTTAACCCACCCTAAGCTAAAAACCACCATTAATGCATTTTTTTTCTCAAATAGGAGATAGATTAGATAAACTTTTGAGTGATAGAAGAGTTCAAGTCTCCACATACCTTTTTCGATGAAGTTCCACAAGCTCCCCTAGGTAGTTCTTCATTTTCAATAGATGAACGTCGTGAAGTCTAAGCTCAACTACACTTTCTATCCTAATCCGAGACTTAGATATAAGTAGACTAGACATCAAGACTTATAGTTTTGGAAACTAAACTTGAAAAACAAGCTTGATATGGCAACGCTTGCGAGTTAGACCGAGAATTGCTCTAACAATCTCCCTTTTGTCAATTTTAGTGACAAAACTATCAATACATATGGATTACAAAATAAATAAACTTTGTAGCTTCTCATCCAAATGCTTGATCTCCTTGGTTCTTCAACATTACTCGAAATGATTGTATCACACAACCCATGTAAGATATTATTCGGCGATTTTCACATGATCATATTTTGACTTTCGTCAAGAATATAAATTGAACTTGGTTGAAGCGAAAGCTTACCAACACATATTTCGAGAAATTTGTAAGCGAGTTAAACTCATCTCGAAATATCAAATGTGCATCACTGAAGTCTATATAGATATACGACTTTTGTCTCATATAGGAGATAGGGTAGATAGACTTTTGAGTGATAGATGAGTTCAAGTCTCCACATACCTTTTGTCTATGAAGTTCCACAAGCTCCCCTTACTAGTTCTTCGTCTTCAATAGATGAACATCATGAAGTCTAAGCTCAACTACGCTTTCTATCCTAATCCGAGACTTAGCTATAAGTAGACTAGATATCAAGACTTATAGTTTTGGCAACTAAACTTGGCAAACAAGCTTGATTAGCAACACTTGCGATTTCGACCGAGCAGTGCTCTAACAAGAAGTCTTTTGGAAACACAAATGGTTTAGGGTTCAAAAGCAAAACTGTGAGCACAAACAACTCCTTTGTTCCAGCCGGTTTTAGAATAATGTATGATGAATCTTGTGATAATTAAGAGGCAAATCATCAAAACAAACAATCTTCTCTGATTTTTTTGTTTTGTGGAAATGCAAATCATGTTCAAAGTAAGTGTTGGAAATTCAAGAGGAACAACAAAAGTGTACTTCAATGGTGTCTGCGTTATTTCTTTTCTACATTATATTTGTTTATATAATTGAAATATCATAGGTTGTGCGTAGTTCAATCAATTAGATAATCCAACCTTTGGTTGTTGATATAAATTTATTGATACTTGAACATTGATCTTTGGTACCGTTCAAGTCGGATCTCATAATAATCAGGCTCACGGATTCACATCTGTTTGATTTGCTGATTACATTGAGAAACAGAGATATAACTCTTGGATATATTTTCCTTGATTGAGGCTGACTGTCTAGTTGATTCTCATGGAATTATATTGGAGTTAGTCCATACAGATTGCCGAACGAATTATTGGGTGTGGTTGTTAGACCCCCGCTTTTTCACGTACCTATCAATCAAAAACAAGAAAATAAGATATACGTTTGTGGGTACTTTTGTATTACATTTCCTTGCAGTGAGGATATGGTTCTGTTTAAGGGTAAAAACTGATTCTACTGGAAATGGTAAATTTGGGTGTGCCGCCGAGAAACGAATCCAAACCCTAAACAAATGCACTACACGGGAGTACTTTAGATTCGAGAGATCAATCTGTACAATCCTAGCCTAAACAAAAAAATGGTCGTTCGAGTCTTGCTTCGGTCACAAAGTGATGAAGGAGAAAGGGTTGATCTTAGGGTGGGAAGCGAAGAAGGTGTTGAGATCAAAATATTGAATTTTGAGGGTATCTGTTTTCTGAATTGTATCCGAATTTGGAACTGGCTTGTGGAATGTAAGCTTTCAGTTATTTTTTATGCTTTATGAATACTTGTGTTGTTGTTAACCAAAAACTCTGTTATCGGTGTGATTCGAACCCAGCACGTTGAGTGCGTTAGGTGAATTCTCCACCGTTGTGACATGGTTGATGTCTTGAGTGTTTCGTCAAAAAACGTGTAACAAGTTGCTGAGTGGGTCTAATGTGCAAGATCTAGTTATTCTGACCAATCGTACGCTAGCTAGGCGGCATAATGGCATAGTGGCGCTGCATAGTGGCACGATGTGAAGTGGCGCCTTCTAGTGGCACAAAGGAGAAGTGGCGCCTGTCAGTGGCGCAATGGCAATTTGGCGCGTGTTAGTGGCGCAATGACAATGTGGCGCCTGGCATCAAGGCTAAGTGGCGAGGTGGTGCCCGCCATGGCGTAGCGGCAAGTGGCGCTGCTATATCTTGGCATATTGGTATTAGATCTAAATATGGCTCAACGATATTAGCTGCGGTTGCCACATCGAATTTAATTCCTAGGTAATGTTTTTGGCATGGGGCGTAATGGCTCCCGACCAAATTAGGTTTGGCATTCAAAACCCTAAGTCGCGCGTCGACTATATGGCGCGGCAAGGCGGCATCTCGGCAAATACTGTTTTGACGGTTTTGAACAAAGAAATCATGGCAAGGGCCATAATGTGGGGATGTCTATGGACGATCATGGGTGATCATACTATGGCGCGATCGCTATTCTTTAAAGTCTCCTAGGTCCCACATGGCTTGTGGCACGTTGTGGCCCCCGAATGGCATAATTGAGCCATCACTAGAAAATAGGGTTTCCCTTTGATTTGACCAAAGCCATTAAAACAAGAATTCTATTCTGATCGAGGATAGCATGGTTAGCTTTATCTAGAAAATTGGACTCTTTTTAGGCGTTGATTAGCTTTAGCTAGAAAATTATTTTGGCCTGCTAAGTTTAGCCAAGTAGGTTTCATGATCCTAATACGTCATACAAGGATTTATTACGGCTTGGACATGAACAAAAAGTGAGGTAACACGCGGCTGCGCTGTCATGACACATTGGCATATTGCTACCGCAGAATGGCATGGCCTGTCAATTGACATACTTGCGCGGTTTTGCCGGTTGGCTAGCCGACTGGCATGGCGCCTGCGATGATGACCAGGCGCGGTTTGGGTTTGTAAGTGATCCCAACACTTTGGCGCGACTACAACAACGGTGTTGGCACGTTGTTTGCGGTGGCATGGTGATGCCTATTTGGGCGTTGGAGCGGCTAAACTTAATAAAATCAAGTGGCCAAATCGTACGGCCGTGATTGTTTTTTTGAGACTCAATTGGGCCGTCTAGATTAGGTTCCTAATGGAATTAGGCGCATCGACCAACCAACTTCCAACTTTATTAAAAGTGTGTGTGGCGGGTTTTGAGCGATCTGATTGGTTAATGGGAGAGGGGCCGGCAAGAGAAGCATGGAGCATGGCCAACGGCCACAGGCGGCGCCTATTGGAGAGGATTGGCCGGCTATGTGGCGTGGCCACGCCTCTTTTGTCATTGCTCTTATTTGCCACAATTCCTCTTTTGTTTCTTGTTTTCTGGTAGGACTTTGCTTCTACTAGCTCCATGGCGGATCAGTTTCCTAGTTTACCTAGGTTTGGCCTTGACCAATAGGGTTGAGATATTTGCACAAGGCGCAAAAGACCTAATTTTGTGCAAATTAATTAGGCTTAAAACTTGAATCTTGTGATCTATCACAAAATTGAACAAATTTAACAAATTTTGTGTGCTGGCACAAAATTATTTTACTCTAAGAGAGCAGTTAGCGCATCTTCTGATTGAGCATTTTCATGCAGACCTTAATTTTGATATTTCGGGAAATTCATGTTACTCAGCTGCGAGTGAACACTAATTGTCATGTCATACCAATACTAAGGGTTCAGCTAGGGAACATAGCATAGGAAAATACTTAATAAACCATACACTAATGAGTAATGTAGGCGAGAGTTTACAGAATGTTTGGGATTGTTGCTACATGCACCATTCTGGATAAATTTTATATACATATACTGAATTTCTCAATACATATGTAAGTAAACAGGTTGGGCACTCATCACTTTTAAATGGCTCTGTGTCTTTGCAGAATGACGGCGCATTAAATACAGGGTTTTACAATTTTAAACCTGAACTAAAAACAACCATCAACATTAAGTCCCATGCTTAGCACGTAATGGTGACATTGTTCCGGGGTAAGCACTAGATGGTGACAGTCAAGATTAAAATTGGAAAGATAAAGCAGGTAAATATTACCAGGAAAATTCTAATCGTCCTTCAGCAACGGGACCGCGCGGCAAGTGGTATTCATAGTAGCGTGTTGCTAGCTCGGCTATGGAGCATGAGTGCTTTTTTATGGGCCCAGCCATATATTCCCGTTAAGGATCAAGAAGGAATCTTTCTTCTGGAAACTTTGTTCGTATAAAAAGGGGTATCAACCCTTTTCCGTTTTTATCGCTCGTCTGGCTTCATGCTTTCGTCTGCGGCAGCCGGCTCCTCTTCGTCACTATCAGCAGCTCCATCACGAGTGTGCCAACCATCGGCAGCAAGGTAAGTACATTTTGTTCTCGTATTTTAGCTGTGAGTGTAATATCCATGAGTAGTTGATCAAACTTGGATATTTAGCTCGGTGTGAATGACGTTCTTTGTTAGCAGCGAAAGAGCAAGCATCAATAGCAACAAAGTAATCTTCAATAGTTATAATCAGCAACAAGGCGAGCCAGGAGAACTCAAGGTAGGTGCTCTTTTCTCTTTTGCGCATGTAGCCAACAATACCATCGATCTTCTCCAGAATGTGTAATAAGGTTCTGTCTCCAGAAGAACGAGTATCTAACCTCTCTAGTGGGTTTCAAATTTTTATCAAACTCCACTACACTCCTGGGATGGATGGATGGAATATATGTTCAGCAATGATCATGTCAGGGCTAATCTTGGAGAGTGTAGCTGCGTTGTTGATCCGTCCTTGAATTTAAGTTATTTGGTGTCTGGACTGGCCGAGTTTAACTGGAAGGCTTATTCTTGCCTTTACCGATTGCGATGATGATATGTTTTGGATGCTTTTATGGTAGAAATCTTCCGGAGCCGTTGGGTGACGTAGACGAGCTGACAGGCGTTCTGTTGCCGACGTGCTGCTATCAAGTCTTCAAGGACTTCATTCCAAGCGACATCCTTTGAACCATCCTTTGTATCAAATGGGATGCGATGAGAAATCCCCAGTTACACTTCTGTCTGGTCATAGATCCGATGGCGTGGCCAGATATGTGAATATCTCTACGGCGTGCTTTTGGTGTTTTTGATGCACGTGTACGGCTTCATGTTGATAAATTCATGCGGCTCGTAAAGCTTCGACAGTGACGATGTTGACATCAGAAATAACCTGGTTGAGGGAAGTGAAGGCATCCTATGCTGGTGGTCCCCATGTGTAATTATCCTGAGCCTATTTTCTCGTGGAAGATGTGCTTTTACTGCATTCGCTGGTAAGGTGGTGACTGCGTTTAAACTTCCAAACCTGAAGGAGGCTTCAGTCCCCAAGTGTAGCCTACTTTGATTGTATCACCTTGAATCCACGCCTATGGAATTTGATACAATTTTATTGTATTCTCCTGGATGCGATGCTGGGATGCTTAAAACATCACATTGACGAAATATTCTGGATAACAAAGAGGTAGAAGTGAGAGAGTTATGTTGTTAATTGTGGATCCCCCTGTTTCTTCAAGAAAAATATCTATGGAGTTATCTCATGAATCTTTGATTGTTGTCGGGGATGGACTGCGATGAGCAGTCCCCAGTCGCACTTATCTTAAGTTACTGAAGTTGTTTTCTCTGAGTAGGCTTGGGATATGTCACGGCCTCGTAAAGTGTTGCAGGCGCCTTCCATACAGAGAGGTGATGATATCCTTACACTACACCTCAAGAGTAGATGACCTTGTCGTGGCTGTGACTTTTTGGTTGATCGTGTCTTCTAAGCTTTGACAGTGAATGGATTCGTGGTAGAGCCTCAATCCCCAAGTGTGGTTTACATGTTTCTATTTTGCATGGTCGGTGGGTTTACCATGTTAAAGATATCACCATCTTGGATCCATACTGGTGACTCTATTACTTCTTCCATGTGAAACTAAAATATGGAGAAGTACGGATTACCTTTGTAGTGGTTGTTGCTATGGTGAAGCTCTGGATGGTATCAACAAAAGAGCAGCAAAGGTTCTTGGCAGCAGCTATGATCAGAAGAGACTACATTATCGTGGGAACAAAATAGGTTGGCTGGAATTGCATGGGCGTCCATGGAAGCAAAGGGATTGGCTAAGCGAGTAAAACTGTCCACAACCACGAGCTTAGGCGGATAGGGCAAAAAGTGGCCACAATTATGAACATTGGATGGCTGTGATCACAATCCTTGACAAGGAGGAGTGTGGCGGCTACGACACGATCCTTGGCAGAAGGACTGGCGGCTACGTGCACGAACCTTGGAAGGAAGGAGTGGCGGCTACGGGCACGAACCTTGGTAGGAAGGAGGCGTGGTGTCTACAGACACGGTTCTAGGCAGGAAAGAGTGGTGGCTAAGGAACGATCCTTGGCAGGAAGGAGTGGTGTGGCGGCCACGGCCATGGACTATGGTAACACGCAAGGATTTTCTAGGACATTATGACTCAAAAGAAGGATTCCTGCTTGTGAGGTTATTTCTTCTTATCCTTCTCTTTTCTTATTTCAGCGAAGTAGCTCTTCCATGATTCTCTGCGTGCGGCAGCTTGCCTATTGTTGCTTGCCTGCGACCTTGGTGTATTGACTTGATGAAAATTTCAGATTCGTGTCTTCTTGCCAAACGACCGAAAAATCTTCGTCCGATATCGGAACGAGGTGATCGACCTCTCATTCTTTTGCTAAGAGGAAAATCTAACTTTTGCAAAAAGAATTTATTCATTCGGAGTCCGTTTGGTGGGTGAAAAGTACCTGACACAGAAAATTCAGAACTTCCAGGAAGAATTCTGTAGGTTTTCAGCTGTCACGTAGTCGAGAGTTTCGGCTTATCTCCATAGCTCATTCATAGGATTGATGTTTCCTTTTAGTATGTTGTAAAAGACTTCCATACGAATCGTTTGGTATATGTATCACTCCCAGATTCTTCACCAAGTAGCACCAGTTTTAATTCTTCCGGAGGGAAGTGTAAAAACGTTTCTGACAGAGTTATTGCAAAAGGACCCGTAACCTTTCTAAACCACATGCCATGTCTGTGGGTGACACTGCTGATGAGGTGTCTCTCTTTGTGAGTTATCTGTTGATGTGTTAGCACCAGCAGTATACTTGGAAATCGAGGGCTTCAATTCTGGATCTCTTGACGTAATCATTGAGATGCCTATTATTTTGTTGGAACATCCTGGTGTAGGTTCTCCTGGTAGGAAATTTGGAGAACTCTTCACCATTACCCGCTTCCCTGGGCAAAGGAAATATGGGAAACGTGGATCCTTTTGGTGCAGCAACTTCTCGAATCTTCCTCTGCGTAAAGTTATCTCGGCTGCGGATTCTTTCCCGATATGATGGTGCGGGTACCGTTATCTTCTTGAGGCTGCTCTCTTGACGTGTCGGCTCCAGTAGATCTGAAGATATCCCGGGATTTCTCTTGCTTTGGTCGGCATAATAGGCGATCCCCTATGAATAATTTGAAGATGTGTCAAGCCTCCTTTGTTATTGTAGATGTACGAATTCCCAGAATTGCGCCATGGTATGGATCTACACATTTTGCCGATGAAGTGATAGTGGATACTCCTGACCATAAAATGGTAGTAGTGGTGGAATGGAGATAGACCCTCTCTTTCGTGATCTCTGCAGGTGCCTTTTTAAAACTCCACTGGTGTTGAGATTTATTGTCGACTATCTCCATGCCGAACAACAGCTATGCGAATCTTCCTTTTATCTCCCTGAGTGTCGACACTGGAGACATTAATATCGGTGATAACTTTGAGGCATTTCCGGCTTGCTCCATATAACACTTATGGTGTTGCATATGTGGCTGCTCCATTCGGACCTTGAGAGAAGCCATTGTGCCCTCCTAAGTAGCAATCACGTCTTCATGTATCTTAATGCGGCTTTATGGTCCTTTCATCTGGGAGATTTACCGGTGCTCATCTATTCAAGGCATTTCTAGTAGCATTGTTTGAAATGACATTTTTGTGAAGCTTCTTAGCGAACGGAACACCGGAATTGAAATTGGTTGTTGAACCTAAATTGAGTTTAATGATTGAATTGGATCTAAGATCCACCCTTTTGAAATTGAGAAAATTGGATGAATCCTGAGAAACTAATTTTGCAACCGAGAGATTAAACTCTCATTGTGGTCGCCTAGTTGTTTATGGGTAAAAACTGATTCTACTCGAAATGGTAAATTTGGGTGTGCCTCCGAGAAACGAATCTAAACCCTAAACAAATGCACCGCACGGAGTACTTTAGATTCTAGAGATCAATCTGTACAATCCTGGCCTAAACCAAGAAATGGTCGTTCGAGTCTTGCTTCGGTCACAAAGTGATGAAGGAGAAAGGGTTGATCTTAGGGTGGGAAGCAAAGAAGGTGTTGAGATCAAAATATTGAATTTTGAGGGTATCTGTTTTCTGAATTGTATCCGAATTTGGAACTGGCTTGTGGAATGTAAGCTTTCAGTTATTTTTTATGCTTTATGAATACTTGTGTTGTTGTTAACCAAAAAACTCATTTGTCGGTGTGATTCGAACCCAAGACATTGAGTGCGTTAGGTAAATTCTCCACCGTTGTGACATGGTTGATGTCTTGAGTGTTTCGTCAAAAACGTGTAATAAGTTGCCGAGTGGGTCTAATGTGCAAGATCTAGTTATTCTGACCAATCGTACGCTAGCTAGGCGGCATAATGGCATAGTGGCGCCTGCATAGTGGCACAGTGGCAAAGTGGCGCCTTCTAGTGGCACAAAGGAGAAGTGGCGCCTGTCAGTGGCGCAATGGCAATGTGGCACGTGTTAGTGGCGCAATGACAATGTGGCGCCTGTCAGTGGCTAAGTGGCGAGGTGGTGCCTGCCCATGGCGTAGCGGCAAGGTGGCGCCTGCTATATCTTGGCATATTGGTATTATATCCAAATATGGCTCAACGATATTAGCTCTAGTTGCCACATCAAACTTAATACCTAGGTAATGTTTTTTGGCATGGGGCGCGTAATGGCCCCGGCGAAATTAGGGTTTGGCATGTCAAAACCCTAAGTGGCACGTGCGGGTATGAGGCGCGGCACGACGACATCTCGAAAAATACCGTTTTGGTTTTTGAACAAAGAAATCATGGCAAGGCCATAATGTGGGGATGTCTATGGACGATCATGGGTGATCATAATATGGCGCGGTCGCCATTCTTTAGAGTCTCCTGGGTCCCATATGGCTTGTGGCATGTTGTGGCCCCAGAATGGCATAATTGAGCCATGACTAGAAAATAGGGTTTCCCTTTGATTTGACCAAAGCCATTAAAGCAAGAATTCTATTCTGATCAGGATAGCCTGGTTAGAATATGACTCCGTTAATGGTGAGGAGAGTATGAGCCAAATTGTACTCTTTTTAGGTCGTTGATTAACTTTAGATAGAAAATTATTTTGGCCCTGCTAGGATTTAGCCATGGGTTTCCAGGATCCTAATACGCCATACAAGGATTTATTACATGAGTGGGCCATGAACAAAAAGTGAGGTAACACGCTGCACATTGTCATGACACATTGGCATATTATCGCGGCGAATGGCATGGCCTCATCAACTGACATACTGGCGCGGTTTGGCCGGTTAGCTATCCGACAGCATGGCGCCTGTGATGATCACCAGGCACGGTTTGAGATGGTTTGTAAGCGATCCCAACACTTTGGCGTGATCGCAAAAAAGGTGTTGGCACGTTGCTTGCGGTGGCATGGTGATGCCTATTTGGGCGCGTTGGGGAGCGGCTAAACTTAATAAATCAAGTGGCCAAATCGTACGACCGTGATTGTTTTTTGGAGACTGGCTTGGGCCGTCTAGATTAGGTTCCTAATGGAATTAGGCGCATCGACCAACCAACTTCCAACTTTATTAACAATGTGTGTGGAGGGTTTTGAGCGATTTGATTGGTTGATGGGAGAGGGGCCGGCAAGAGAAGCATGGAGCATGGCCAACGGCCACAGACGACTCCTATTAGAGTGGATTGGTCGGCTATGTGGCGTGGCCGCGCCTCTTTTATCATTGCTCTTATTTTCCACAATTTTTTTTTTGTTTCTTATTTTCTGGTAAGACTTTGCTCCTACTAGCTCCATGGAATATCAGTTTCCTAGTTTACCTAGGTTGGGCCTCGACCAATAGGGTTGAGATATTTGCACAAGGCGCAAAATACATAATTCTTGCAAATTAATTAGGTTGAAAACTTGAATCTTGTGATCTATCACAAAATTGAACAAATTTAACAAATTCTGTGTTGACACAAAATTCTTTTATTCTCATAGAGCAGTTAGCGCGTCTTCTAATTGAGCATTTTCATGCAGACCTTAATTTTGATATTTCGGGAAATTCATGCTACCCAGCTGCGAGTGAACACTAATTTTAATGTCATACCAATACTAAGGGTTCAGCTGGGGAACATAGCATAGGAAAATACTCAATAAACCATACAGTAATGAATAATGCGGGCGAGAGTTTATGTAACACCCCGTGTTTTTAGTAAGGTGCATGCTCAAAGATACGCCATGGCCTGAGATGAAGCTTCATCCAAACCTGCTTATATTGTGTAGGAAAAATGAACATTGGCTTAGGGCCACTGCGTTGGCAGTGGTGGGACAACCTACATGGATGCACCTAGGGTTGGCAGTGAACAACCAACATGGTTGGACATAGGGTTGGCAGTGGACAATCAACATGGCCGGACATCGGGTTGGCATTGAACAACCAACATGGCTGGACATCAGGTTGGCAGCGGACATCTAACATGGACGGACATCGGGTTGGCAGCGGACATCCAACATGGACAGATGAGGTTGGCGCGGACAGCCAACATGGCCGGAGATCGGGTTGGCAGTGGACAACCAACATGGACGGAGATTGGGTTCGCAGCAGACAACCAACATGGCTAGACATCGGGTTGGCAGTGGACAACCAACATGGCCGGAGATTGGGTTGGCAGCGGACAACCAACATGGTTGGACATCGGGTTGGTTGTGGCCGGAGATTGGGTTGGCAACGGACAGCCAACATGGCCGGAGATCGGGTTGGCAGCGGACAGCCAGCATGGCCGGAGATTAGGTTGGCAGTGGACAACCAACATGGCCGGAGATCGGGTTGTCAGTGGACATCCAACATGGCCGGAGATTGGGTTCGAAACAGACAAACAACATGGATGGACTTCGGGTTGGCAGTGGACAGCCAACATGGTCGGAGATTGGGTTGGCAGCGAACAACCAACATGGCCGGAGATTGGGTTGGCAGCGGACAACCAACATGGTTGGACATCGGGTCGGCAGAGGCCAGCCAACAGCCATCATGGCCAGGTATATGGCAACGGCCATGAATAGTAAAAGTGGGGAGTTGATGAATGATTTTATTCCCCTAATCAAAGTTGTAAAAATGCTAAGTTAATATATATAGAGAGGGGTACTTGGATGAAGGTGCATATATGGACCATGCACCAAGTGAGATAGCCTTAGATATGTACAACCATCACTGATGGACATTGGAGTGGCCTATGGGCTAAATATGAAAGTACATCCATCACGGCCCTTCACGGACCTGGCTCAAGAAATGTTCACTGCCATGGCCGGACATTAGAACTGGCCTGTGATATAGTACAGCCATCACGGTCGTACATCGTTGTTGGCCAGGTTGGTGAGGTGCAGCCATCACGGCCTGGGGAGTTGATGAATGATTTTTGCTCCTCTAATCAAAGTTGTGAAAATGTAAAGTTACATATATAGGGAGGGGTAGTCGGTTGATGGTGCATATGCGGACCATGCACCAAGTAAGCTTCATAGCTTAGTCGGAAGAGTATAAATGATGCCTAAGGCTCATTTATAGTTGCGTAGCCTCGCGAAGAGGGCATTTGATGGTTAGGCATCGTTATGCCATATTGCGGACCTAATACGCATTCCTTGGATGCATTTTGACGGAACGGCCTATACGGACTAGGCCATTACCATTATTGCTTGGCCACGGCTTCGCAAACGAGTTGGTTTAAGTTTATGTCCCTTCGTGGATGAACTACGGTCTGTGCTTGATCCCTTTAGAGTAGGGAAAGGTATGTAGGCAGCCGCAATGAGTTGCAGCATTGCCGGTCCAACACTTTTTCGCTCATATCATCTAATTGTGAGATGATTGCGATATTCTGGACTCTCATATCATCTGGCTCGGTAGCTCGACGCAAGAGATGATTGTGGCCAAACTTGATGAGGCAAGTTGCATTCCATTCACTGGATGCTCATACTTCCTATCAAGGCGTTCGACAAAGGCTAAAAACCCGAGTGTCGTAATTTAGCTCAAGAGGAGTCCATTTTGATGGGAAACGGCCCAAAGATCAAGACATGTGGATCTGGTCACCAGAATTTTGCCAAATTCCATCGTTTAGGGCCTCAAAAGGCCGTTTTTGCCATATTTAAAAGTTTTTATTTTCTTGATAAACCCTCTGCGGGACAAGGGTAAGTTGGAATGGTGTGGAAGCTAAGTTTGCCGCATCATGCTCGTCGAGCATGCCTTCAAAGGCGAATGGACGTGCATTTGCCTAGATTTAAGGTCCGGATCGTAGCATCATCATGGCACATCGGGGAAGTTACGACTTGCGGGGCAACGCGCCAAAGGCGGAATTTTACGATCCGTCACAGTTTACAGAATGTTTGGGATTGTTGCTACATGCACCATTCTGGATAAATTTTATATACATATACTTGAAATTGCTCCATACATATGTAAGTAAACAGGCATGGCACTCATCACTTTTAAATGTCTCTGTCTCTTTGCAGAATGACGACGCATTAAATATAGGGTTTTACAATTTTATCCTCTGAACTAAAAACCACCATCAATGTTCTTGCTCTCAACTTCATTTTTCACTAATTTGCATGTTAGAAAAACGATTAGAGCCTTTACATTTAGTCGAAGACGATGAAAATTGTAGTCGGGTTAGCGAAGGTTGAAGTAAAGAAGAGAGAAAAAGAAGAAAAAAATAAGGAAAAAGATTTTAAATTTTTTTTTTGAAGTCCTGTCGAGCCTTCAGAGCGAGATATGACCAGTCTGTGTTATTTTTTTCCGCATTATATTTGTTTATATAATTGAAATATCACAGGTTTTGCGTAGTTCAATCAATTAGATAATCCAACCTTTGGTTGTTGATATAAATTGATTGACACTTGAACATTGGTCTTTGTTACCGTTCAAGTCGGATCTCATAATAATCAGGCTCATGGATTCATATCTGTTTGATTTACTGATTACATTGAGAAATATAGATATAACTCTTGGATATATTTTTCTTAATTGAGTCTGACTGTCTAGTTGATTCTCACGGAATTATATTGGAGTTAGTCCATACATATTGTCGAACGAATTATTGGGTGTGGTTGTTAGACCCCCGCTTTTTCACTAACCTATCAATCAAAAACAAGAAAATAATATATACGTTTGTGGGTACTTTTTGTATTACATTTCCTTGCAGTGAGGATATGGTTCTTGCTCTCCAACTTCATTTTTCACTAATTTTCATGTTAGAAAACGATTAGAGCCTTTACATTTAGTCGAAGACGATGAAAATTGTAGTCGAGTTAGCGTCGGTTGAAGTAAAGAAGAGAGAAAGGAAGAAGAAAAATTAAGGAATTTTTTTTTGAAGTCGAGTCAGAGCCTAGAGCAGACATGGCCAGTGTATCTCGCGATGATGTACTAAGAATCAGTCCTTGATCTCAAATAGGGTGAGTCGTACTTACAGGAGACATGCATATCTCCGCTCTGGGTCATAAGTACACCGGGGACGTTTTTACGCATCTACAGAGCCTACGTGACCAGCAGTATCTCGTCGAGGATATATACTAGGAATCATGGCATCACAATCAGCTCCGTCTCGCTAAGACATGCTGGAATTGTGGTTGTTTTGGTTCATAAGTCCACTGAGGACGTTTTTACGCTCTACCCAGCAGTATCTCGTCGAGGATGTGCACTAGGAGACACGACATCACGACCAGCAGTGTCTCGCGGGGACGTATACTAGAAATCGTGGCTATGGGTGTCTTGAGGACCAAGGGCTTAATCTCTCACGTGAGAGTTGAGTTTTGTCTATGGTCTTGAAATGACGCTTTTTCCCCTTGTCCAAATTTCACCATCTACATTAATTAAGTCCCCTACTCGAGTAGAACCTTGATTGTTCTATGATGAGTATATAAATGGTGATGATGTGAAGTTACAATCACTCGTTATTTTAGACTTGTAGAGTCCCTGAATCTATGCTTGGTCTTCGTTTGTTCTGATTCTGAACTTGAAATCGACTCTGGACTTGGAATTTCTCGTGAATATTAATGTTGGGTTAGTTTTTATCTGAGTGTTGTAGTGTCGTCATTGCGAAAACCATGCCTTTGGCGTATATATATTTGCGATTAGGACTTATCTGATTAAAACCCTAATTTTCAGCATTTCTCTTGATCGTGTAGACGAATGTTGTGATGCTTCAATATGAGACGCGAAGCTGGGCTAGGATTGTAGAAATGAGACAATATCTTGAGCGGATGAAAACTGAAATTCATGGCATATATCGTTTTCTAATTGGAAGATCCACCTTGCGTCAAAATGGCGGATATGCAAGAATTGGTTTACGTGAATCTTGTGTATGAAGTTGTGTATTCATATGGTACCTTCTTATTTGGCAGTCACTCATAGGAAAGAGAGATAGGGCTTAGTCCCCAGTTATTGAGATTGAAGCAAATACCTTGATAGAGTTGAAACTTGGTCGCAAGTTAATGATGACTTGTAGTATGTTTTGAAATATGCCAACACTTTGAATTAGGATTTGGTGAACCAGTTTTTCCTGCTGTCTTGATTGCGTCTGAGCATAACTTGCATAATTGTTCAAAACCCTAATTTTTCTTTTCTGGCTAAATATTGAGCTTCGACTCTCTAGAGGAATAATATACCTGAAAGAATCCTTGGATAGCCGTTAGGTTGGTGAGACATGATGAGAAAATCTGGACTCCATTTTCGGAAATGTAGAATCTTTGTCCCATAGAAGTTCTGAATTCAGACTTGTATTTTGCCTAAACCCTGATTCTTTTTCTTTCTTTTTTTTGACTCCTTCAGACACTCTGGAGATGCTTGAAGAGGCTTGGAAGGTATGCATCTATCTTGTTAGGTCGGAATCTCGTGTGATGAGAGCATGTAATTCCTTGTACTAATGAGACTCCTTTTTTTTAGAGGAAATACCTACTTTTGAAGCTAAGGGTATTTTCGTCAGAAACCATTATGAGCTTGATTTTTCTTAGGCATAAGATAGGTGGTGAAATTCCCTAGTATATTCATGTCTTGATAGAGAGTGTGAGGCGCATGTCTGGTCCAGGTTTTGAAAATTGTGAACTCAAACTTTCCCTGCTTGAGCTAAACTCCTTTATTTTCTCCGACATTCTTCTTTTCTGGATTCCGTTTCAATACCGTTCTTCTTAGAACATTTAGAGAACTAAATATTCACTTTACTAGGCCTTTGGAATGAGTAGATGAGATCTTGGTTGGTCTCTGGCTGTATTAAGGCTTTCTTCTTTGAAAATGCCCAAAATTGTAATATAAGGGTATTTTCGTCAAAATCCATTATGAGCTTGGTTTTGTTGAAGAGTGATGAGATAAAAGGGATTGAGAGAGGCTTAAGAACCGTCCGATAAAATGAGAGAGGCTCGGTCCCTTCTCTTTTAGAATAAATCCCTTTTTTTCACCAAATTCTTGAAATTAGGGTTATTTTCGTCAAAACCCTAATTCTCTTCGACTGTAATCCCTCTCCGAAAAAAATTCTAAGAGAATAAAATCACGTACTAATGGCCTAGGAGAGCATCCTCACGCATGAAAAGGGCTTTTCCACGGTTTGGAGGATTTTTTAGAAGAAAGAAAACCCTCAATTTCCTTATTTGATCCAAATTCCTCTAATTTCTTCTTTAGCTCCAACTCCTTTTCCTTTTGTTTCAAGGCTTATGTTTTGAAGTTAAATTGAAAATAGAAGAGATATTTAGACGTGCCTTAATGTTTGGAACTGGTCCACCTCCTCCCACGAATTCTATTGTCACAAAAATTCCATATTTTTGTCGTGACATGCATATACGCATGCATAACTTATTCACGTGAATAATTCTCCTACTTTCTTCTCTTGTCTTGTCTAATATCTCTTGCATATAAAAGAAATCAGCCTTCTTATTTTTTTGATCTCGTCTCAAGAATGGTTCATAACTCTTCTAACGAAGATAACAGTAGGAGCAACATGGGCGATGCCGCAACGAGCAATGAAGTCGATTCCATCAATCCGATCACAAAAACGTTCCATTGATTCAGTCTCTATAAATCCATCACATATTTAGCCGAGAAAGTTATCCCTACCAGTATTTTTCTCTCTCAGACGAGTGTTTGACCTTAGTAAATAGGTTAATGCTTTTCGGATCGCCTTGATCTCTCCTTGAAATGCGTCGGTAACCTATTTCCATGAAAACTTACTACTAATCCTTGAAACGATTGGGTAAAGACCAAGGAGATCTCCTGGGGACTCAACAAAATCTTGTAAAATCTCAGATCGATATCTAGACTAATCTGAAAACGCATTTAGAGTTACCAGTAGGGAAAGATTCAACAAATCTAGATCGAGTACACGTTTCCTAAAGAAAGAGTACTAAAACTTGAGAATAGCACAGACGAGATCCAGCTTGTCTACAATCCTCACCAGAGAAGATGAAGTTCATTATGAATGCGACAGAGCAAAGGAGCAACCATCCAAATTCGACCTTATCACTCTCAAGGACCTCAAGGACCCGATGACGCTCTAAACTTGGAGATTCCGTCGAATATTTAGTTCAAAATTCGTTTAGGTCAAGGGCCCTCAACCCGATCCACAGGGGGACTCGGGAAGTTTACCTAACCATACTATTTTATTTATAACTCTTTCATTCCATATCCGATTGACCTAGTTATTTTTCCGTCGAATTTTCCTTTCGTCGTCTACATGATAAAAATAAACGAACACTTGGAAAGGATCCACTAAATTCATGACCTTGTCAAAAGCGTTGCAGAGCCGTCTAGGGTTATAAACCACTAGCCAAGATATATGTTGTTGACATACCTGCTTCAGAGGATCATGACCAGAATGAGACTAGCTTCCAAGAGAGGATCATGTTTTAAAATTTTTTCCATAGGATCCTATCGAGGTAAGTACTGAATGTTTGGTTACTTCAAGTGACATAAGTAGTGGAGTTTCTGCGAGGGTTGGCAGTGCTGCTGTAGCAGAGCTTATTGGGTCTCTCTCTATAGACTTGTTAAATACTGCATTCCAGAGACAATTCACCACCGTAACTTGTATTCCTCATCGCACGGATATCCTTCTCAAGATCGCTGAAAACTTACCTCAACAAGGTCATTGTTAACCCCCGCCAATATGACCGCTTGGTTGCAGCTCATACTATTTCCTATTTGCACCCTAGCACTCTACAGGCCGAGAAGTTCAGCTGAATAGAAATCTGGTAATCAGAAACGCCTACAGGTGGCTGCCATCAACCATGCTTTATTTGTTTGGAAGGAGCCCAACGGTTGTTTTACACTGATTAACAAGATGATGCAACTTCCAGTTCGTAGTGTGTCCAAGCAGTCAGATGTGAAGAAACATGGCATAGCTAACATGACATAGTGCCGAAAGAAAATGAGTTGTGGTCATTTTGCCACCTCACTTCGAGTGCTTTATTCAAATGGGGTTTCTCCCTGTAATGAACAAACTTACTCCGAATTGCAAGATAAACATCCAGCAGCGCCTCCTCTTGTTGTTCTGTGTGATGATTTTTCAGTGGACCCAATTACCGTGGATTGTCGAGCAGTTCTAGGAGCTATTAAGAGCTTACCTAAGGGAACATTGTGCGGACGAGATATCTTGCGAGTGCATCATTTATTTGATGCGATGAGTGGGGCAGCGGCGGCTGTTGCGGATGATTTACTCACTTCTATCACATGGGTTGTCAATCTTTGGTTGGCTAGAAAATACCCCGAGGGTTTAGATGAGTTCATAGCTAGTGCGCCCTTAACACCATTACTTAAGCCTGGTGGAGGTCTTAGTCCCATTGCAGTTGGCACGGTTTGGCGTAGATTGGTATCCAAAGTGGCTGGTTTCTCCGTTGGAAAGGACATGACTTCTTATTTAGGTGATTACCAATTAGGGGTTGGTGTACCTATTGGTGGGGAGAGTATTTTACATATTGTAAATGTCCTAATTGAGTTGAAAGGTCACTCGGACATGATGTCAATGCTGCTCATTGAATTCTCTAACGCGTTCAACATGGTGAGCAGTTCTCAGCTCATCAAGGAGGTTTGTCTTCATTTTCCAAGTATTTATCGTTGGGTAGAATTTTGTTACATGCGACCTGCTAAACTCTACTACGACCAATATATTTTGTCTTCTACTCTCGGAGTCCAGCAGGGTGACCCTCTCGGTACCTTGTTGTTTTCTTTGACTCTTCACCCTTGGTGAAGACTATTGCTTCCAGTTGCAAATTTTACTTGCACGCCTGATACCTTGATGATGGTACAATCATTGGTGATACACTTGAGGTGGCCAAGGCCTTACGCATAATTAAAACTCAAGGTCCAGGTAGGGGTTTACATCTCAATATAAATAAAACAGAAGTCTTTTGGCCTTCTTTTGATCCCAGAAGTAATGATGATGGTGTTTTCCCTCCTGGAATTGGTAGACCGTCTAATGGTGTGAAACTTTTGGGTGGTCCTGTGAGTCTGGATTTGAACTTTATTAGTGATATGATGTTGAGTAGGGTGAACAAGATGGTTCAACTTATGTCTGCCATCAAGAAACTCAAGGATCCTCAAAGCGAGATCCTATTACTTTGCAATTGCACCGGTGTTTCTAGGATATATTTTGCATTGCAAACTACCAATCCTACAACCCTTCAACAAGCCACTGAGCTTTTCGCTGATCATTTGTCCAAGTACTTGAGACTTCTTGTCACTTTGGTGATGGCGCTGGTTTTGGTCCTTTACAGCAAAGATTAGCTAAATTTCCCATCAAGGATGGTGGCTTGGGAATTTATACCATGGAAGACACCCACACCTAGTGTTATCTTACTTCTCAGAGTCAGGCGGCTTCCGTGCAAAAGGTGATCCTTGGTAACTTATTTTCAATAAACAAAGGTTCTGCTTATCAGTTGGCTCTTCATAACTTCATTTAGGTATGTGGATTACCTTCTTCTTATTGCGTCTATGATACTACCCCCCCCCCCCTACATGCATTCCCCCGGCAGTCACTTATTTTGATGCAATTAAGAAGTAAATCCCAGACCAATTTTCTATGTCTGCAAGAGATTCCATTTTTTGGTAGTGTAACCGTGTTAAGCATGCACAATATTATTTATTAGTTGTACCTATTATTGGGCTTAGTCAATGCCTCCAGCCGAGACAGTTCATAGTTATTTTTTGCTATCGCTTTGGGTATCCAATTGTTTGTTGAGAATGGTTTATGCAAAAGTTGTAACACATCCATGTATGTCTTTGGGGATCACACACTCCATTGTGCTAAGGATGTTGGAATTAAGTTTCGACATGACTCTGTAGGTATCGTAATCGTTGACATTTGTTACAAAGATGGTGTGCCTGCGCGTAAGGAAGTTTCCTTTGGTTTTCTGTCAGGTGATGACAAAGATTTACGGCCTGCTGATATCCTCGTTCTTAACTGGGAAAATGGTCAAGATGTTTGCATGTATGTTACAGAGTCCCTCCCTTCACAGGTGAAGGCACTCACTCTTTCGTTCCAGGAAAAGCTATTTCTAGTGTTGTTTCTCGGAAACGCACCAAATACTTGGATAAGCGTGTATCTCATGGCTATGGTCCTGGTGTTCTATCTTTCTCTACCTTAGGGAACTCGTTGAGGATACTTTATGCTTTTTTCAAGCGTCTGAAGAATTGTTTAGTTAGCAATGATGCTAGTAGTGGTTTGGGTAGTTTTATTTTTCATAGATTAGGTATTGTTATTCAAAAAGGATCGGAGTTGGAGCCCAGCTTGTTGCTAGGTTGCCAACCAAAATTTTGTAATTTACACTACTTAATTTTATTATAATATTATATATAAATTAAATCTGGATGAGATATTAGACCAATTGTTGTAGGCACTATTTGGAGAAGACTTGTTTCCAAAGTGGTCGTTTCATCTCGTTAGTAAAGATATGAGTGTCTATTTAGGTGATTATCAGTTTGGTGTTGGTATCCCTTGTGGTAGTGAAGCTATTTTGCACTCAGTTAATCGTATTTTAGAAGAAAATGGAACAAGCAACTTAATGTCTATGTTAGTAGTTGATTTTAAGAATGATTTTAACCTTGTTGATAGAGCAACAATGATTTCTGAAGTACGCTGCAGATGCCCCACTATATCTAGGTGGGTTGAATTTTGTTATGCTTCTCCTGCTAGGCTATATTATGGCACAACTACTCTGTCATCGGCTCAGGGATTCCAACAAGGTGATCCACTAGGACCATTAATTTTTGCTTTAGCTTTGCACCCTTTGGTGAGGAAGATCGCTGCACAATGTTCCTTGGACCTTCAGGCCTGGTACCTAGATGATGGTACCATCATTGGGGATACTTTGCATGTCTCTAAAGCTCTTCAAATCATACAGTCTGAAGATCCAGCACTTGGTCTTCACATCAATCTTCATAAAACTGAAATTTTTTGGACAACTGTTGATGAAAGAAGTAGACTTGAAGATGTTTTTCCTGCAGAAGCTGCCAGACCAACTGAAGGGGTTAAACTTCTTGGGGGACCTGTCAGTTTGAATCAGCATTTTTGCAGTGATATTGTTCTCGATCATTTGAAGAAAACAATACACTTGATGCAGGTCATTCACAGTTTAGGAGACTCCCAAAGTGAGATCTTGCTACTGCGTAATTGTGCAGGTATTTCCAAATTATATTTTACTATGAGGACTACTGCACCAATATACCTACAAGAAGCCCAAGTAATTTTTGACGCTCATCTTTTTAGTTATATGTGACGCTTGATTGTGAATGATGGGCCTGGATATGGTGTATTGCAACATATGTTCACTACTTTTCCTATCCGAGATGGTGGTCTGGGCATATATTCTCTGTCAGACACCATTCAATATTGTTATCTTGCCTCTTGCATCCAATCTAAGCGGCTGCAGGATTCTATCTTGCGGCATTCTAGTATATGTAGCAATGGTTTAAATTACCAACTTGCTTTAGACTCTTTCTTGACGGTATGTCATCTTGATTTTGCCTCTTTCAACATTGAGTTAACTGCCCCCCCAAACTATGCATTTATTGGCAGCTAAGTACTTTGATGTTGTTCAATAAGAATACAAAATTTATATAGCATGTCTGTTAGGGATTTAGTCTTATGGAAGTGCAATAAGTTCTCTCATGCCAAGGATTATTTGTTAGTCGTGCCTATCGATGGTCTTGGACAGTGCATTGGTCATCGGCAATTTTGTGTTGTTCATCGTCTTGGTATTCCACTCTTTGCAGCTGAGAGTGTTTGTTCTTTTTGCAGTCGAGATATGGATTTGTTTGGGGGCCATGCTCTTCATTGTGCACACAGAATAGGTTCAAAATTTCGGCATGACTTGGTTCGTGATGTTTTGTTTGACATATGTTCTCGTGCTGCCATACACGCGCAAAAAGAAGTGGATTTGGGTTTCTTATCAGCTGAAGGTGGTGCTTTAAGGCCTGCAGATATTCTCATTCATAATTGGGACAATGGCCGTGATGTATGTTTCGATGTAACTAGAATTTCACCTTTTACAGTGGTGGAGTTCATACTTTCGTAACAGGGCAGGTTGTATGTAATGCGGTTTCGAGAAAGCGAAACAAGTACCTTGACAAGTGTACTACACATGTGGTTATGGTTTCGTTACTCTAGCTTTCACGACGTTGGGAGAGTTAGGAGATGAGACCGTGGATTTCTTGAAGAGAGTGAAGAATTTTGTAAATAGTCATGATGTAAATACGAAAATTGGTGATTTTGTTTTTCATAGATTATGAATTGCTATTCAAAGGGGTGTTGGTGCCCAGTTAATTGCTAGGTTGTCGACAAGTTATTTGTATTTTTAAACAATTCTGATTTTATTAGATAATAATATATACAATTGTAGTTTTTATATATAATATTTTATTCAAAAAAAATTAAAAAAAATTAAAAATGAAATCAAAACTAAGATAAATAAGTAAATATATAAATTAATCAAGGTTATCTAGGTAATTTAACTAGCTTTAGACACCCCTTATCAACCTACACTAGCTAGGGTAGGTATTTTGTATGCCTCAAACAGTTTTTTTTTTTTTTTTTTTTTTTTTTTTTTTGGCGCGAATGGCGCATCCACCTATTAGCTTAAATTTCATATATATAAAACAAAAATTCTTAACAGACCGTGGAAAAAATCACGGTAAAACTACCTCTCACATTCATTGAAATTGTGGGGCCCAAAAATAACCCCCTATTAATCCCAAGAGGTGGGTCCCAGCAAACATGTGAAAGGGACGATTTTCCCTTAGTATTTTCAAAGGTCATTTTTTTTTTTGATGGGAAAGAGATAATATATTAATAATCAATATAGTACAGTAGTTCTACAATTTCATTTTTTTCCAAAAACATTAGAGGATACTTTCTTTTTGAACTTGTTGTTGCATATGCTTCAAATATGTTGAAGTCTTTGAATTCTTGCTTCCTTTGCTCTTTGTATCCATTCTTGCATTGTAGTCTCTATTTATAAACTCAATCTCGGCTTGTGGTAATTTCTCTAGGATGGAAGTAGTTTCCTTTAAAGTGTTTTACGCCACCCACTTCAGTTTGCTTCTTTTTTGTTGAGGCAATCTGTTAGGATTTTACAATCTGTAGCGATCACTACAGAAGAAAGAATATTGTCTTCTAGCCATTTCAAAGCCTTCAAAACCGATTTTGCTTCTGCGTGAAGTGCCGTGGAAGACCAATCTGAACCTGCAGAAATATGAACAAAAGCTTCTTGTTCTACCGAAAAAAGAAGGAAAGCATACCCCATGGATAGGTTCTCCTTGTTAAAGGAAGCATCAGTAAAGATTATCCAATCTGAGTTAAAATTGTTCCATCTAGAGGAGGGAAATTTCTTGTTCTGTCTATCCATCTGTGAGCTCTCTTTAATGGTTGGTTGGTCTTGTATAAAATTTCTAATTTGTTGAATCAGAGTGTAAGGATCTGGGATCGTTTTCCTGAAAATTACCTCGCACCTATATTTCCACAGGAACCAAGTAGTTGTTGCAATCCGATCAGAAATTCTTGAGTATTTACTATCGGTGATCCAATTTTCAACCCAAGTAACAATAGAGTTTGTATTGATTTGAGAATTGACTATATTCAAATCGCAACCAAACCAAATTGCTCTAGCAAAAGGGCACTTCCTGAAGAGGTGGTCTTCTGTTTCTGCTTCTTGATTTTTACACATAGGACACTCTGAGGAAATTTCTGGATTGTGGGCTGCTAGCCTCTTATTCGTTGGGAGAGCCTTTTGGATCAGTTTCCATATAAATAGTTGAATCCTGGGGATTGCCTTTAATTTCCAAAGATTTTTCCAAGGAAAATTGATGTCTTCTTCATCGGTATTGTTCTTGCTGATAAGATAGTTATATATATTCTTTACCGAGAAAACTCCTGAGCTATGATGTTCCCATCTGATTTTGTCTTTACTTTCCTTATCCGGAGAAATCGCTAATATTTTTCCTTTGATCTCTGGTAAAAAATATTTATCTAATTTACCAATGTCCCAGTCACCTTCAGAATTTAGTAACTCCTGGACCTTTTGCGGGACCGAGTCAGTCATATCACTTGGTTGGGTTAGCGGAGGTGTATTGGGAATCCATTTGTCTTCCCATATTCTAGTATTTTCCCCGTCTTTGACTTGCCAAATGTAGTTTCCTTGAATTATAGTGAGCCCCTTCTGAATACTTGTCCAAATCCACGAGAGTTCATAATTTCTTGTCGGTTGAAAAGGAGTCGAGCCATGAAAATACTTCGCTTCAAGTAATTTAACCCAAAGTTGATCCTTTTCTGTCATCACTCTACTTGCAAGCTTCGTTAAGAGAGCAATATTGAAGTTATGAGGGTTTTTAATTCCTAAACCACCTTGCGATTTTGGTTTGCACATGCCTTTCCACGCTTTTATATATCTCCCTTTCGCTTTTGACTTATCTTTATTCCACCAGAAATCTCTTTGAATTTTGTCAAGTTTGTCTAGAGTATCCTTTGGAAGGGCGAGCATCTGCATTTGATATGTTGGGTAGGATTGGAGAATTGATTGAATTAAAACAGTCCTTCCCGCTTGCGAGAGCAACTTTGATTTCCACCCTTGTAGCGTATTATAGTATCTTTTTAGGAGAGGTTCAAAATTCTCTTTTCTATTTTTGTCGAAGAAAAGAGGTGTCCCAAGATACTTATCCTGTTTTGTCAACAAAGGGACTTTAAGGATTTTTGCTATTATTTTAGCATGTTTTGGGTGGATTTTTGGGCTAAAATAAATTCCGGACTTCTGTAGATTCACCATTTGACCCGTAATTTCCCCAAATTGGGCTAAAATGTCTAAAAGGTTTTTGGCTTCTCCTAAATCCGCTTTGGTGAATAGAAAGCAGTCATCAGCAAAGAAAAGATGGGACATTGTAGGGGCATGATTGTTTATTTTAATTCCGGAAATTCTTTTTTCAGCTGTCGCTTTTTCAAGAAGCCTAGATAGGACTTTCAAAGGTCATTTAGAACCACTGTATATAAAACTACATCAATTCTACACATACCGTGTAGAAAAACCAGGTAAAAACTATGGCACTGACACGACATATACTTACTTCTCTGTCGACGAAAACAAATAAAGTACCGTATAGTATACGAGGCACTTGTGAGATAAACAATTCTAGGTATAGGGGGCGGCAAGAAATGGTGGAGGGGCGGCAACCTAATAAGACAAAAAAGGTCATTACAAGGTAATTCAAGTGCCCCTTATCAAAGAAAAATCTGGAAATGATTAATTAGCCCTTATTGTTAATAATCAAGATTAATAATGATAATCAAGATTAGTGTTGATAATCAAGATTAGTGTTGATAATTAATTTTCACTTATTATAACTCTAAAATCAGATTTTTAGAGTTATAAAAAAAAAGTTTAGAGGAGAAGAAAAAGAAAACTTATGTGATATTTGTGAAACCCGAGATTTTGATTCACTCAACCAAAATGAGTGATTCCAGTGACCCGGTATACTTCTAAATTAGGTCCCATTAGCTTTTTCTCGCTCAAAATTATCTAAAGTACATAACAAAATCAAAACTTTTGAATTTTCGGAAGAACTTACGGTTTGCAATTTTGCTCGTGACCAACCGAACTCTTAGTTACGGTTCGTAAGTTATCGAATACCAACCGTAACTGGTTAAATTTGGGGAAAATCCAATCGTAAAACCAGTTACAGTTGGTAACTAAATGCTCGATATCAACCGTAACTGAGTTATGGTTGGTAATTAAATGCTCGATACCAACCGTAACTGAAGAAAATTCTCAGATATAAGAACATACGGTTAGTAATTGAACTATTACCAACCGTATTAACATCAAAATCTCCGATTACGATTAAAGTAATTGAGTTAAAATCAACCGTAACTCGCATAAACCCAAAAATTTCAATTTCAATTTTCATACAAAACCCTAATTTTTGATACAAAAATAACTTAAATCCAACACGATAAACTAAACACTAACTGGGTTTTTCCAAACATTTTTCAAATCGCCGATTAATCGAAGACGGTGAAATTTTCAGTTTTAATGGAGGTTACGATTGATGGAGGAGAAGAGAAGATGAAGAAGAAGATGAAAAAAAAATTGATTTGATTTTTTCTGATTCATTAGATTTAAAAAAAAATTGATTTGATTTTGGTTGATTTAAGGTGAAAAGGGTAATCTAGTCAATCTACACCCTCTATAGGACACCCCTAACCAATAAGAGGGACATTGCTATCACACTTGCCGCCCCTCTATCATTTCTTGCCGCCCCTATACCAAGATTGGAGATAAAGTATTTTGGAATTTGTGACGTTGTTTTGTGCATCTAGTACATTTTATCTTGTGATTATGTCATTTAGAGCCCTATTCAATATGGTAAAGCAAGACATCCAAAGCTCTAGTGGAAAATGAAAATGGACTTATTTATTCATAAATAGTAAAAATGAGATGAAATTAACGTTTCTCGACTTAGCTTACACCTGAAAGGACTACCAACAGTCCCTATATAGTCCATTTTGGTAATACAAATAGATGATGCAAACATCAAAACATTTTGAGGATCTCGCTTAGATGAAGTTCGAACTTGGCCATATCACTCTCAAGAAATTTTGCCGAAACTTCTATCCCTTCACCACATTTTGTATCAATCATGCAAATTAAGTTCTGGTTCGGCTCAACAACTGATAGATCAGTGGTTACCCAAACCGGCTTTCCCCAGCCAAAATCAGCATCATAAAATCCAAACTTGGACCAGCTACCTATCCACAAGGCGTTGTCACCACCACCAGCAAAACTTAGAAAGAGTTTCTCAATGCAACCTTTATCACCCTTTACCTTGTATTTTTCTCCCCTCAACTGAGCTACTAATTCAGCTAACTGCACCTCAACCTCACCATTGGCACTTGTCGCCGTTGCTACTGGTGATACCACCGTCGTAACTACCACACAAAGATTCCCAACTGACGCATCCGGCAATGGCGGGTCGATTTTATTTCTAAAGCTCACGACATGGTTTACCGTTGATACACTAAGAGCGGATTTTATGGCTGCCTTCCATACCAAAGCGGTAACTATATCAACCCTTGTTGGCCTACCGCTGCATTTGTAGTTATCATGCATCTGTAACTTTTCACGCACAGATGTTATCTTTGCCGCGTCGAACACGAATCTTTTGCTCACACTTTTATCTCCTCTGCTATCGGAAAGGGGTGTGGGTGGCACTTCTGGTGGACATACCAGTTGTTCGCTAGGTGGGAAGAGAGATGCCGCGTCGAAAGAAGGAAGCAAATTCTGATTTGGGGTTGGTGCACCACCGCAACGAGCTGAGCAGGTGTTTCCTGCCCAATTACGAATGAATGCACTCATGGTGCATGCATCTGCAATCTTGTGTGACATACACAAAGAAATGGCAGTTCCACCGCAATCGAACATGTTCACCTGAACAATCACCTGTGCTTCCTTGACAAAATTCATCGAAACGACTTCGGACGGAAGAAGCAGACTCAAGGGAAATTCATCTGGTTTCATCATGAAATCACACATTTTAGCTTTGATTTTCACTTCGTAAAAGTCGACCCCTTGGTCGTTGCAGTCGACAACCATGTTATCATTCAACCTGCCAGCCATTGGGTAAAAGTGAACTAGCGTTTCAGAAAGAGACCTCTTGAGCAAGCCAGGATCATCATGCAACTTACTACCGGTACTATCAGCGACGGCGGCAGGGTAAAATAGAATAACTGGAGTATAAATTGGAGGCATATATTGATCGAAAAGTGAGATGTTGAAGTTTCTAAGTTGATATGGGGTTGGAGTTGCGGGCTTAATGATTTCCTTGGAGATCACCTCGACAGCAGCACTAGAGATTGTTGCCATATCCTCCTAATTGTTGTTTACAAGAACATTGCCCAACTTTATATGCGTGATCATCAGCTGACAAGTAAAAAGCAGAGGAAAAGTATAGTTAGTGGTGCACGAGAAACTCGTGGTCTCCCTCTTTTTTCTCTGTACAAAGACGATGTTTCAAAGTCATCAATCATATGTTTAATAGATGTAACAATCTTTTTCTTCTTATCTTAATCAATTTCACTGATATTGTACAAAAATAATGATTAAATCCAGTAAATATTGTTTTTGAATCAATGTTCAAGTGACTATAATGTTTCATAAAAGCAGCAGCCTATGTTTTTTTTTATACGGCTTTTAAATAATTTGGGCCAAAAAGAAAGCCAACCGTCAACTTAACAAAGATGAATCTTCAAAATTAATAATTTGGTGCACAAATTTGGATTAGTTTTCTAGAAATGACATTTGTGGTGTGCTCAATCAAATTAAAGAAAACTTAACAAAGATGAATCTTCAAAATTACATTTACTCCAGAGAAACTAAAAAATGACAAGTACAAAATTTGAACACCACAGTTTTTTTGATTTCACAACCACAAATTGATTTTCTTTTTACTTTCTTTCTTTAACACAATGACCACACCACATGAACAGTAGTTTCATTCCTTCATAGCAGAAACCATGAACAGCAGTTTCAGTCTTGTTCACTTGCAACACATTCTGCTGGTTCCTGTGGTGCACAAAATTGAAGATTTTGTGATAATATCTGTACACAGACAAAGCGAATGACAAATGAAAACATCCAATACATCAACCAAATTAAAGATTTGTGATCACCATTCAAGTGGCACCATTATCAAGTAGACCACATAATAATATGATATATAACCATGGGACACGGTAGATTAATTCAGATTTCAGACTATGAAATGAAAAACTTGAACATGAACCCGTGACGAGTTCACAAAAGCTGAGAGCTGAAAAGTAGGTATTAGTCTTTTAGATTAGGAGGCTACAATATCAAAAATGAAATTTTCACCGACTTCATTAGGCACACACCAAGATCTTACACCACTACATGAACACCATCTAAATCCTAAATTTAGGAATGGACGCGAAAGCCGTGTAACCAGCGAGTGGTTGACCCACAGTGGTGTGTACAAATTTGGTACAAAATCCGCTGTATACATATCATTTTCGGTTTTACACCACTATGTTTCAGTCATTGATTTGTTAACAAGGCTTGTGTAATACCCACCATTTTCAAAACGATGCGTCATTCCTAAATCTAGGGTTTAGATGGAATACAAGTGTGGTTCAACATGGGCGCAGAAAGTACCACAGACTTCCAAATCCGACAGATTATACCGAAACAGGATAGACAGTTTCAACTACTAAAATTCAAATTTGCAATTTGCAATACTCGAGCGAGTTTAGCCTGGAGGTACAAAAACTACAACTGGGTCTGGAATCGTGTGGATGTACATTTCTAGCAAAGATCTGGATGGATTTTAGCTAAAGAGGATACATTCTCAGGTTCAAAAAGTAAAATCAATCAATCCTAAAAAAAAAAAGAACAGAAATCTGACCCAGAAAAAGAAGCACAATTTGTTGAATAAGATTATTAAAATAGTTCAAGAACCTAAATATAGACAAATATGAACATCAGATAAAGAACGAATTGAATAGTCAAACAAATTGAAGATTAGTGATCACATTCAAGTGGCACCAGAAAAACAATTAGACCACACAATAATGATATAACCTCGGAATTTAGTGACTCGTAGATTAAAGCATGAAGAAAATCAGAAACTTAAAGCCTGGACAGGATAGTGATTTAACCTCAACCCATGAGGAAAATCAGAAAAGCTGAGAGCTGGAAAATAGGTTTTATCAGAAGTCCTTCCTATCGACCAAAGGTTTACCAATACTTTAGTATGTTGTGCAAGGCGTCGCCTAGGCGCCAACAAAGTGGCATTATTTTCCACTGGGCCCCATGCAGTGGTAAAGAATATACCACTTCAAAACGGGGCGCCCAAGCCAAGGCGTCAATTTTTTGGGCGCCTAAGAGGCAGTTTTCCAAAAATATAACATAACCCAATTTATTTTTCCAAACCCTTGAAAAGAGTGATTCTAGACGGATCGTGTGGATGAACCAAACCAAAACCGCCCAGACACATCAAAAGTGGGTCCCACACTTCTGGAGAAAACAAGGGGTCCAGTTTTTGGTTTTTGATGTGTCTGGGCGGTTTTGGTGTGGTTTATCCACACGGTTTGTCTAGAGTTTTTGCATTAGCAAATCTTCTCCCATAAATGATACAATTAACTTTACTAAAATAAATGTGTAACACTTGACTTCGGATCACCTGTCCCCTTACTGGGTGTGCCTTTGTGTCCCTCCAATGAGGTACTGCCATGTGGTAATAATTTTCTTCCCATGCATTTTTACAGTTGGGTGATCCGTTAATTTAGGAAACAGAAGAAATGTTCCTTTAATGGCATAAAGCTCACCCAACTGTAAAAATGCTCCCATGCATTAATTTAGGAAACAGAAGAAATGTTCCCATGCATTAACGGGTCACCCAAAATTAGTGCACATGGCGGTACCCCATTGGAGGGACAGTAAGGCACACCCAGCGAGGGGACAGGCGATCCTAAGCCATAACAGTTGTTATACAAGAAAAAATCATGGTCAGTCACCATTAAGTGGTCAATTTGCATTAAGTTTGGTAAGTAGTACTAATTTGGTATTTTTATATTATGTTTAACCTAATTAATCTCCATTGATTTTGTGTATTTCTGCTAATTTTGGTATTTTAATAATTGGAAATGTAGTTAAATAAGAAAGACTCAAAAACTAGTTATCAGTTGTTGCATTTAGATCTAGTAAAAATGAAGTTGATATCTAATGGAAAAATGACAATGCAATGGAAAAAGAATCAATAACAAGAATTGGACAAATAAAGAGATAGCTCTCAAGGAAAGTACACTTACAGAACCAATAATCTTTATAACATTTGAAGTTCGACCTGTATTTCCACCAACAGTCCATCTCTCTAATAGATGTGCCGGTGAACCTCATTAACATTTGTATGATACAGGTGGATATACATACCATATGAGTCGATGGTTGCTGAAACTTCATCAACTGAAAAAGCCCCTACCCACTAATTGCAACATTCTAACGCAGATATTCTGAGATCTCTGAGAGAAAGAATGTAAATGTCAACCACCAGCATTACATTAACCGAAGTACATTCACAAAAACAGAAAAAATGAAAATAATAAACTGAAAACCCCTATTAGTTATATCAAAAACAAATCACATCTCCAAGAAGTTTGTAACAATTCAACCACTTCATTCCCAAGCAGCAAATATAACCCAACCTTAACAAATAAGCCCTAAAATCTTACCAGATAAACCTTGACGAAATGTGGAACCCTATCTAAAATGTGCAGATAGCTACAAACCAGGAAACCAAGCCACATAGATCTGTGAATATGAAAAAAATTGTTGCATGATCTTCACCATTTAAGTGGCACCAGAAAAATTATCAATTAAACCACAAAATGATCTTATAACCACATAAATTAGTGCCTCGTGGCTAGATTAATTCAAACCCAAAAACTTAAAGCCTAAACAATGATAGCAATTTAACTTAAACCTGTGAGGAGTTGCTGGAAAATAGGTTTTTGGACAAGAGGCTTAAATATCGAAAATGTTTCCAGTACACCAAACTTTTACGCCAATATGTGTCAGTCATTCATCGACACACCATTTTCAAAAGGGTTCGCCACTCCTAAATCTAGAGCGTCTGGATGGAAGACTTCAATATCGAAAATGTTTCCAATATAACTAAGTTTTACGCCAATATATGTCAGTCACTCGTCGACCCACCATTTTCAAAAGAGTTTGCCACTCCTAGATCTAAGATTTAGATGGTATACACTTTGAAGCTACTAGAGCCGGACCAATGGGGCCGGTATATACGTAGACTCTTTACGTGAACACAATCTAAACCCTAGATCTAGGAATGACAATCCCTTTTGGGAACCATGAGACCCACACGAAAGCCATGAACAAGTAATAGCTGAGTGAAACTTCAGGTTGGACTAAATTTTGGACTCTACTTTGGGTCTGCCCTAATTGTTTTTGGAGTACACGTGGTGTAGTTCTGAGTGAACATGGGACCAGAAAGTACCACAGAGTTCAAAATATGACAGATTATAATGAAACAGGACAGACTTTTTAGAACTAGTAATTTGCAAGACTCGGGCGACTTTAGCCTGGTGGTACAAAACTAAAACTGAATCTGAAATCGTGTGGTGTGGATGTAACATTTCTAGCACAGATCTAAATTGGTGTTTTAATAAGACACGAATTATGTAAAGCATGTTGCCACAAAACTATAATAGTCAAAAGCATATAACCAGCAAAGAATAAGCGAGGATAGTTTCGATAAGACACTGAAGCATAGGTTTTATAATCATTGGATTTTACTTGGACATCCACAACTACTTCAAGAGTGACAGTGTTCTGGTCAATCAAATAGTAAGACCTCAAGTGCTGAACAATCCAGATTGACAACAAATTATTTGCAAGAGAATATACAAAAGACAGATCATATGTGTATTCTGTATTTTTTAAATGCAATATGTTGTCAGTTAAAGATATGGATGCGACAATTCACTCAACAAAACTGCATTTTTTGACTCAATAAAGTAAAAATGTCTATCACATGAGACCAGAAGCTTGTTTTGGAAGCTCCATACCTTTCTCCCTTGACAGCAAGGAATCTTGCCATGACATCCAGATGCCCATATATAGATTTGGTAGCCAAGTGCATTATAATGTCTGCAAGACTGCAACTATTGAAATAAATTAGTAAGAGCCTAACAAAAACTCTATTAACATTGTTAAAATTGTTAAAACCAGATATACATGCAACTACTTGCTCCAAGCTCCAATAGTTGTGACAATACAGGAAAATTATACTTCATCCGCCAACAAAAGAGAACCATTATCATAAGCAATCTAAGCAATTTTCTGAAAATGAAAGGCAGACATTTTTGAGAAGGAAACAAAAACATTTGTTTAATTCACGAAATTGGAAGAAGAAAAAAACATTCATAGAAAGGAACGTCATGCCCATTTTTCCTTTAGAAGTGGTGTAATAAGACATGGTTCAAGATAGCGTCCTCTTTAAGCAAGAAAACTAAACCTCTCAAAGTTATGACATTCAAAAATGTTACGCATTATCATCCCTCATGAAGAGAACCAGAAGATAATAGTGCTAGCAGAACATTAATGAATATACAGAAATATTGGTTCATTGCTTTGATGTATATGGTTGTGTCGTGTGAATTAGTCCTAAGTGCAACTCCTATCTGTTTCCTCAATTAAGGGAACCCATCGCATAAAAGCTAACGGTGAAAGCTGAAGGGAAACCAGGCAACTTAGTGAGTGCTGTTAAGGTTTTGTAAATGTTTTAAGCATTGTGGTTTTCTTCCATTTACCAGGGACCTTTAACACCCTAAGCACAAAGCGTACCTCTAGATACTTGATCTCCGGATCGTTGCTTCTGTCCCTTTTGTCATTTTTTGGCCTGTTTTCTGTCCTTAATCAGTCTTGTCTCCTGCAATGCATTCTGTTGGTTCCTGTCATACGCAAAAACTGAAATGGAGGGAAAAAACAAAGTAAGCCTACTAATTATATCTTTACAACTACAAAGCAAATAACAACTGGACATTGAATACGTCAAACAAATTGAAGATTAGTGATTACAATTCAAGATCACTATATTTTAGGATTAAGACTTAAGAGGCTTCAATATAAAAAATGCTTCTTATACAAAAACATCTTTACTCCAAAGTTTTACACCACTGTCAGTCATGCTTTCGTGTAGGACCCTTTATTTTCAAAAGGGTCTGACATTCCAAAAGCAGTCTTTTCACCTCAATCCGTTAAAATTGAGGTGTTGTATACAGTGACCATGAAACGGTTTCTATGGTTGATATTTAGTAAAAGGTTAGGAGTCAATGATCCATATAAACTAATTGTAAAACATGTGTCTTGCTTATCTTGTTCGAAGAGATTAATGAGCTATTTGAGCAACAACTTTGTAGGGTGTTAAATCAAATCTAATGTGCAGATCGAAACGTTTTCAATATATGTACTCGGTCTTACTGAGTAGCAATTTTTGAGCTTAGTTTTCAAACACTCACAGCTCCTTTTCTCGAGATTTTTGTCCATTGTGACGTGGTCTGCCAGAAAATATTCACAAGTCCTGCTTCTCCTCCATAAAATACTGATGGATAACTTTCTTGACAGCACGAACTACCTTAATTGAGAAATTACCAAATCCCTCTCCCGGAACTAGACGTATCTTCATCAAGTAAGCATTTAGCAGACTTTTCTTCTATCCTTCCAATCTCTACACAACCAAAAGAAAAATCAGATAAATTGTTGATACTGAAAGCAACTAGGAAAGAAGAGTTCAATGAGAGATATGGGGAAATGGCCCGCCATATATATGTATATGTGTTTTTTGTATATATATATATATATATATATATAAGTTGATGATTGCTGAAACTTCACCACCTGAAAATCCCATATCCACTAAGTGCAACACTTTCCTTTCCTTGATATGTCTGAGTTCTCCGAGAGAAAAAATTTAAATGTCAAGCACTAGCACTACATATTGTAGCCAGAATCAAGATCTCACAAACAGAAGTACATTCACAAAAACAGCAAATTTCAGAATCAAACACTGGAAACTTCTACAGTCATATTCAAAACAAATGACATCTTGAAGAAATTTGCAATAATTCAACCGCTTCATCCGGAAGTAGCAAACTTAACCCAGCACAAACAAATAAGCCCTAAAATCTTACCAAATAAACCTTAACCAAAAGTTTTAGGGCAAAATCCATAAATCATAAAAATAAAAGATAAAAAGCTACAAAGCTAAAGATAAAATGTATCAAGAAACATTGTTTCTTCAGTAAAATGTGGAAACCACACTAAAATATACAGATGGCTACAAACCAAGAAAGCAAACCACATAGGTCTGTGAAAATGAAAATTGTTGTATAATTTTCTCCACAGTGACATAGTTGAAAGAAAAATTAGCGATCACCACCGTTCAAGCGGCACCAGAAAAATTATCAATTAGACCATATAATAATGATATAACCACAGAAATTAATGAGGCCCAGAAACTGAAAGCCTGAACAGTGATAGCAATTAACTTAAACCCAAGAGGAATTCTGAAAAGTTGAGAGCTGGAAAATAGATTTTTGGATAAGAGGACTATAAGAGGTTTCAGTATCGAAAATGTTCCCAATGCACCAAAGTGTTAAGTCAATATGTGTAAGTCATTGATCAATTAACATGACTTTCATGTAGGATCCACCATTTTCAAAAGAGTTCACCACACCTAGATCTAGGGCTTAGAAGGTGTGCACTTCGAAGCTACTAGAACCGGACCAATGTAGCCGGTCTTGATACAAACCCATACGTGAACACCATCTAAACTCTAGGTCTAGGAATGATAAACCTTTTTGGAACAATGAATCTCACACGAAAGCCATGAACATCTAATGGCTGAGTGACACCTCAGGTTGGACTGAATTTTGGACTCTACTTTTGGTCTACCATGATTGTTTTCGGAGTACACGTAGTGTAGTTCTCAGTCAACATGGGACCAGAAAGTACCACAGAGTTCAAAATATGACAGATTATTATGAAACAGGACAGACAGTTTAAAACTAGTAATTTGCAAGACTTGGACGAGTTTAGCCTGGTGGTACAAACTAAAATTCAGTCCGAAATTGTGTGGTGTGGATGTACATTTCTAGCACAGATCAAAATTGGTGTTTTAAGCTAGAAAGGGAGGTTAAAAAGAGATTCTCAGGTTAACAAAAGGGAAAATTTGTTTGCCTTCAAAACTGTTTGACACTGAATTTTGTCCCCTTAGCCTAACTAACTCTAAAGACAACTCAAACTTAGTAGTACATAACAGAAATTAAAAAAAAAAAAAAAATAGTTCATTGCAATGTGAAGTCCAGCGCTAATTTGCATCTAAAAGGGAATTAATGCTGTTAAGAACAAACCAGTTTGAAAGAACATGAGTCAGATGAAGTTCTTTATAAAATTATGTCATATCATGATGCATATATCCTATTACAACAGTTAATCATGGTCACTTGTTCTATTTCCTTCGAGTTTTATCCAAAGCAAATCGAATTTTGAACAAAATTATAATAATTCCAATATTTGAATAGGAAACAGCAAAAATAAACACAGCAGAACTCTTGAAAGTGCTTACTTACTCAAATGTGAAGTTGGAAGAGCGATTCTTCAAATTGATTCTCTAGCTGGTTTCGGATGCTCTCTTTGATGATACTGGTGGTGGTGGATTGATGTAGCTCTTTCTCTCTTTCCTCTGGAGATCTGACCAAAAATTTTAGGGCAAAAAAAATAAATCAAATCAAATCCTAATTTCTGAACCTAAATGAGTGAAATAATTGCAAAATAGAAATTTATTACCTTTTCATTGATCGAGGGTGTATGTCTACGAAGGAGATAAACAACAGAAATAACCGTGAGATTATTCAGTATTGGGAGGTTAAATCCTAACGCGGTTGAGAAGATGATGCCGATGCTGATTGTGGTTCCACCAGAATTCCAGACAGCACCAGAATTCCATTTACTAAACCCCATTTGTGTTTCTTGATGATTCAAATCAAAAAGAGTAAGAAAACCTAGAAGTGAAGCAGAAGAGATGAAAAGAAAAGAAAATAGGAAACTGGGAAGTAGGTGCATATTTTAAAGATACTTCTTGAGGGAGAGAGGAGGACTCGTGCCTCGTCTTGTCAGGTCAATTGGAATTTCGTGCCAAGGTCAAGTCTAACATTGACTGTGCAAATGAATCATAATTTTACTCCTTTAATACCAAAAGTTAATTGTCCTAAGTGCTGCTGATTTTAGACCAATACGTCTGTGTAATATGGTCTCAAGGTAGTCAATATCAGTTGTATCGGCCGATATTATAGGTTTTTATCGTGTATCGGAAAAAGACTGTACGATATCGGCTATACAAGGATGGAACGATAAAAACGCTCGTATCGGCCGATACAAACCGATATATAGGCTAACACGTACATTGATAATATCTGCAAGAGTAATTTGGTAGAATAAATTATTTATATATTATAATTTATAAATAGAACCTTTCCTCCTAATTATATTATTCCTTTATAAATAGAACCTTTCCTCCAAAATAATTACGATTTAAGACTTGGGGATTAAAGCGAAAAGAAGACAAAAAAATTTTGTTAAATTTTATGTTAAGATTCTTTGTATTAGTTTTTATTTTTTAAAAATTGTATTAGGGTTTGTTATATTTATTTTTGTAAAAAAAAATGTTTGTAACTTTTGGACATTCTTTTAAGACTTTTGGACATTATTTGTATTTTTAAAACCCTTAGGAAGGATTAAAATCAAATGTAAATTATTGCAGGGAAGGATGACAGTTATGATATTGTCTTTGCACCTTGGGTTCGTACACTGACATAGGAGTCGGTGGCCCGAGTCAACTATAACTGGTTTATCGCCTGTCTAGAAGGGAGGTAAGACTCTAACCACCCACGAATCCCTTGTCAGTGGTTTTACTAGATGCCTTTGTATGCATACATGTTGAGGCAGTAAACACATATTTTAATTTATAGTAAAGGGCAAGGCCTGTCCATACAAGATAAAGGTTAGGATTTCATCACCGTTCTCTTCTTGCCAACCTTGGGAAAACGTTTCCAACGAGAACCTAAGCTTAAAATATTGACTAGAGCGAGACCTATATTGTAACGTGCTTATAGTAGAGTTATTCAAAATGACTGTATTTGGAATCTTGTTAGCCTAACTCGAAGCTCAAGATGTTACTGATAAGGGTTAAGATTTTACCACCGTTCTCTTCTTCTCACCTTAGGAAAAAGTTCCCAACACGAACCTAAGTTTAAAATATTAACTAGAAACTTATAGTAAAGTTGTTCAAAATGACTGTATTTGGTATCTTGTTAGCCTAGATCGAAGCTAAAGATGATTATTGTAAGTTGATTGAGCCGTATTGTAACCCTAAGAAATGTTTCCATGGAGGTATGGGTATTCAAGATCATCTTACTTCTACTCCTTCCCATTGACTTACATTAATTCATAAAGGTTCTAGAGAGGTTTGCTAAAACTATACCTAGTTTCCTTTCGAAGATTAAGTTGGTCTAGAAACAATCTAAGTGGATCCATCATGCTTGTTGTTTTCTAGATTCTCTAAGTGATTTGGTTGAGTCAGCCTTGCTTGTGATTGCTTAGGATCCCCTTCAGATTTAAATTTTTTTTATCGTATGCTAGAACGTAAAAGAGACGCTATAGGTTGGTTTATTAGTAAGAAACCTAGTAGTTCTACTGTAGGAAACAAGGATCTCGAATACCTTAATCTAAAGAGCCCTATTTTTGGAAAATTCAGTTTTGAACGTTCGTCTCTTAGTGAGAAAAGTACCCCTAGTTATCCTACTAAGACTAGTCGTCTATCAGCTATCAGGTTAGCTGACACTAAAACCAACTATGAATTGAAACTTTGGACCATATTAGGGATTTCTAGGAAAGGAAAATGCAAACCCTTATTTCCATGTTAGGGATTTCTAGGAAATATGTAGTACGATCAGAATCAAAGACTTGGATGATGGAGCATTAGAACTTATGTTATTTTCTTTTTCCCTGAGAGACAAAGACAAATCTTGGCTATATAGGTTGACTTCTGATTCAACTTCAACATATGATCAACTTACATCTGCATTTTTAAATAAGTTTTTTCCTAGGCAAAAACATCATCTATTAGGCAACAGATTTGCACATTTGTTCAACAAGAGGGAGAATCTTTATATAGGTATTTGGAAAGGTTCAGTGATTTACTGTGACAATTTTCTCATTACGTCTTAGAAAAGGTAAGGCTAGTTCAGATCCTTTATGAGGGTTTAAATTATCCAAGAACAACCATGGTTGAGTCCGTGTGTACATGTGGGTTTGAAAATAAGACTGTTAACCAAGCGATGACATTTTTCAACGACATCGTCGAAAAGACCCAGTAATGGGAAAGTACTAGGGAACCCCAGAAAAAAATTTCTTTAAAAAAAAGGAAACGTTGATAGGGTAGAAGGAAACTTTAAATCAGATGCCAAAATTACAGTACTAACAAAAAGGTCAGAAGCTTTAGAATTGAGTCAAATTAGTAGTAGAATAGAGCCTTTTTGGGAAGGCCGGACTATGAAAGAGAAAACAATGCTCTTTACATGAACATTAGATTCCATAACTCTCATAAGTTTGCCCATATTCAGAAACCTATAATTCTGGATGGAAAAACCATCTGAACTTTTCATGGTCTAAGGGCCAGAATCAAGGTCAGTTTAGTAATTATAATGCTCCCCCGGGTTTTGGCTATACTAAGAATCCTTCAGGTCAAGTATGTTTTTCAGAACCCTTCAAATAAGAAGACCATCAATTTAGAGGAACTTCTCACCTTATTAACCCAAAGAAACCGCTAAGTTTCGAGAATCGGTTGCCCAAGGTTTAAAAGACAACAAAAGGATGGTTTGGGCTAACTCTCATGCTACTAAGTTAAAAGACCAGGTTAGTCGAGATAACCGAGTCTTTGAAAGTCAAATGACGAGGGTACCCAAGTACACCAAAATCTTTTCGTTCCAACCAATAAGTCCGATAACAAGTGTGATCTTCTATGGACAAAGTTGAGAAATACAACTACAAGATATTTACTCTACAATAGTTATGGTACAAGACCGAGTTGACTACGAGGGTACCCAAGTACACCACAATCTCCGTGATATTAAATTTCCATCTCTTGAACTAAATTTTTTAAGGTGTTTGATCTTTATATCTCTGCTAGCAATTTTCCATTACTTATTAAAGAGAAAAAAAATCAATTACGCAAAAATACTTAATAAGACAAAGTCGGTTTCTTTTTTTTTGAAAAATAATTTTCAAGTTTCCACCACAACGCTTTTTATGACTGAAATAAACTGAAACTATTACCTAGCAGAAAATATTTCTTTTGAAATATCTTTAGTAATTGAAACAAATCTCAAAAAATTTGCGTGAAAATCTAGCTAAACTGGAAACTCATATCTAGCAACAAAAATATGATTAGTCAAAAAAGAATGCGGACATTTTGGAAGTTGAAATCTCTAGAGTGTCATTCCATTCATTTTTATGTGCTCTACAGCGTCGCGTATTCCATATATTTTTTTGTGATCAAAAGCTGATGGTTGTTGAAATTGTGAGCCTGATTGCGTGATACATCTTTTGTTTTTTTCCAGATCCAGGTTAGTAGCATACTAGAAAAATTGTATGATAATGGGTCTTCACTAGTTAGTAACAACATAGGAGCATATACAATGAATCATACATCAGAACCTTTTTCGGCATTACTATAGTGTATACCATGGTAATGACCTCTTAAAACCCCAAACCAAAAAACCTTATTTTAATATTCAACTTATTTACACAAATTTCATTATCCAAATAAAATGTCATAATTCTCCCATTTCTCAAATTCCAATAAAGAAACCCATTAATAAAAGTAGCATGTTATATATAAAAAAGCGGGGTACAACAACCACACCCAATATTTCTTTCGGAAATCTGTATGGGCTAACTCCAATATAATTCCAAGAGAATCAACTAGACACTCAGACTCTATCTAGGAAAATATATCCAAAAGTTATATCTTTGTTTCTCAATGTAATCGGCAAATCAAACAAATAGAATCTGTGAGCCTGATTATTATGAGAAAAAACTTCAACGGAACTAAAGACCAATGTTCAAGTGTCAATCAATTTCAACCAACAACCAAATGTTGGATTTACTAATTGATTAAACTACGCACAACCTATGATATTTCAATTATATAAACAAATATAATGTGGAAAAGAAATAACACAGACACCAGAAGTTTTGTAAATGAGGAAACCGCAAATGAAGAAAAACCCCGGGAGCTAGTCCCATTTGAACACCACACTCAGTATTAAAAAGTGCATCAAATACTCTAGCCTACTACAAGGTAACTTCGGACTGGAATGTAGTTGAGCCCTAACCAAGTCTCATACCGATTAAGGTACATTCGTGTTCCTTAGTCTCTGAATCCTAGCAGGACTCCACGCACTTGATTCCCTTAGCCGATTTCACCCACAACTAAGAGTTTCTACGACCCAAAGTCGAAGACTTTATAAAAAAAATTGTCTCCCACAGAAAAGTCTATTCGATAGATAAACACAGCGAGATTGGGGTATACACAAACTAATTGGGGTATACCCAATTTTAAAGGGACATTTTTGTGGGTTTTAGGGGGAGTCCTAATGGGTAAGTTACAAAACTACCATTACCCGTTAATAATCTTAATTACCTTAAATCAGTTTTTATTCTCTTCATTTCATATTCTTCTCTTCTTCTTCATCTTCATCTTCATCTTCCATCAACCAAAGCCATATAAAATCTTCAACTTTGATTTTCCAAAAAAATTGTTGACTCTACCAAAAAAAAAGAAGACTATAAATGATGTTTAAACTCAAACCCATCATTGTGTTGTGTGATTTGATTGTTATATTTGGTTAGAAATCGAAAATTATGATTTGTGTTTTTGGTCGGCAAGGTCGTAACATGCATATCTTGCCGACTTTTCATAATGACCATGGCGGCGATCAGAATTTTTCAACAAATGGCGGGGTATTTTTGAATACCTTGCTCTCCAAATACAACCGGAAGGGTATTTTTTGAATACCTTGCCGGCCAATAAATTTTTTATGTCATTTCATGTATGTCAAAAAATAAAAGTCGGCAAGGTCGACGATGAAGATCATGCCGCCTGCATGATCTTCATCTTCGACCTTGCCGACTTTTCATACTTTCAGAACTGAAAGTGTTGATTTATTCTTTGATTTTGAGTATGATTTCATATACCAGATTTGCAATCCCCTTTTTATAAGTATTTCGGTTGTGTGCTTCATTTTCATTGCAAGAGATATTCTCAAAAAAAAAAAAAAAAAAAAAAAAAAATCATCAAAAATCATCCCACAAAAGTTCAATCAAAAACAAAATTTCATAACTTAAAATTCATAAGTTTTAATCTATTCAATCAATTTAAACTTAATTAATTAATCTAATCAAAATTTTAGTGTTAATTAAACGAGGGTAATTTTGCCATTTTGAAAATACAAGGTTAAGGGGTGGCTTGGTTTTACTTCAAAATGACCCTATTTTGTCTTATTGGGTATACCCCAATCTCGCCAGGTAGATAAATAACCTAATTTGATTGGGGGCCAAACATTTTAATTAGGGGCCTTAACTTTTTATTTGCACCCCAATTTTTTTAGGGGCGTATTAATCCGATATTGAAAAGACTGTTTTACCCTTTACTAAACACAAATCTTAAAAATCAGTTAACACTAATTAGAAATCATAATTAGGCCCCCAATTCATATACCCTAAACTAAACCAAAAGAGAAAATCAGTTTCTCTTTTTTCTCTTCATCTTCCTCTCCTCTCATTTCTCTTCCCACCACCACCATTAACGACTCTCCACGATTTTTATTTTCTTCGACCGATTCATCGTTTAATCGTCGATGTTAGAAGAGAATCGACGATTAACTTCTTCTTCAAATATTGCTCGTACAAAACAGACCGCTCGCAAAGCACTTCAAATCCCCAATCTCGTCGACACCAAAGAAGGAAAGGTAATCGAGGACCGAACTCCCAAACCCAAAAATCGAAACCCAAAGAAGATATGGGTCCAATTAGAAGGTATGTGAACTTAAACCCACCTTCTATGCTTTTTTTTGTTGTGTTTTGATTGTGAAATTGAGCCTGGTAACTGAAATATAGCGGTTTCAGATAAAGGGTCGTTAGTATCGTAGTGGATACCCCTAACGAATTTTCATTTGCATGCTTAATTTATGAAAAATCGTTAGTGTATTAGGTTGAAGATGACGACCCTAATTCTGCTACAACGACAGTTTTTGCCCTAGATTAGAGTCGTTAGTCTTTTATGTTGCAGATGACGACTCTTGTTTGCCGACCCTTTTTTATTTCTTAACGAATCTAGATGGAACTCGAACAACCCTCTGTTCCAAAAAATAATAGTATCGTTATCTCATGTCCCCTAGAGTCGTCACTTAACTTTATGCCCTAGAGTCGTCAACCAAAATCGTAGGATCGTTTTTGACCTTTTGACGACCCTTTATTTTTACATTGAGTCGTCACATGATATACAAGGGTCGTTTGTTTGTAGATCATTTAAGTGACGACTCTTGATCTGATAACCATAAATTTGATGTCTTATTGTGTTTTTGGGTTTCTTTGTTTTGAAACCAAATGCGGGAAACCAAAGACAAGGTTCCAATGACGATAACTCCTCCTTCCAAAGCTCCCATACGATAAATACTTACTTGTCGGTCCATTACACGGTAAAAAGCCGAGTGAGGTATCATTTTATATCACCGAACCAAGAGACAAAGGTAATGAGTTGTCGGATTCAGCAGAATCAGACTCTCCTGTTATTTTCGCTAGCAGTAGTGGTGAAGAAGAAGAAATCCAAGAAGAGGAGATACAAGAAGATCCTCATGTACGAGGTGAAGAGGAAGTAGAGAGTGATAATGATGATGAAGATAATGTTAGTGGTGATGATTCTGATGATGGTAATGGTGGTGATGATGAGCAGGAAGGGGATGAAGGTAATAAAGGTGGTCATGAGGAGGAAGAGGATGAAGGGGATGATGCTAATGTAAGGATGATGAAGAGGATGATGGTAAACAAGATGTAGAACATGAAGAACAGAATGCAAAACCGGGTTCGGAAAGAGGATTAATAAGGATGGAACTGATATTGCACCCAACGCGAGACACGTTCCTTTACTCATTTGATGTTGGAGCCTCTTCAAGTGGTAAACCAAGAGGAGAACCTAGAGATGGGGGCAAAGTTCTATTTGGATATTCTCGATCGTGGGCTCATACCATCTATGAGACAATCGTAAGAATCCCAACTTTGCTTGTTATTTGATTAGTTAGTTGATATTAACTTTCTAATATGTTTTTTAATATTTATTTGTTTATTTTTTTGTAGGATCATAAGAATGCCGCACGTCTTTTCAGCACCAATCTTCTTTAAGAAAATGGAGTTGTGGCCGCTAAAAGGTGAATGTGAAAGAGTTAGAGAATATGTTGAAAACTCCGGTTTGTACAATGCCGTTGTGAACTCTGTGATTGTATATGACAAGGTTGCGGTATCTAGTTTCCGTGAAAGGTATTACGCTGAAGTCGACACATTCCAACTTCCTTTTGGCGAGATGGCATTGACTCATGATGATGCAGAACAAATATTAGGGGTGCAGGCCGAAGGTAAATCAACCAGTGACAATTTCAAGAGAAGGCCTAGTTGGGATGAAATTTATACATGGACCAAGAACTTGTTTGGTCGGGATAAAGATAAGACTGATGGGCTTTTCGTGTTTAGGAAATAAGTACCGAAGAAAGAGTTCAAACTTGTGGAGATTAGGCGGATGTTTGTCGGCAGTACGGAGAGAAGGAAAAAAAGGAGGTCTCTATGATATGGAATGTCGTTATACGCGGCTGCGTATTTGTTGTACGTCCTTGCGTCGGTTGTATTTCCCGACAGACAAAGGTGTACTGGGTCAGCGCCAACCTTCTTGACTTTTGGACCCCTTAGAAGATGTGAACAAGTACCCTTGGGGGACTGCCATAGTTGCACATCTCGAATGGTCGACCACAGGATCTCAACGTGCTTCTCAAATTAATGGGAATTTGGCTCTAATCCGTATTTGGATTGATGAAAGTTGACTTCTTTTAGAATGTTTTTTTCCTTTGATATATTTTTCTGTTTATTTGATTGTTTTAAAAATTTGAACTTTGGTTTTTGTAGGTGTGGATTTATGATCATTTCCAGTCACTTTGTTCAAAGACAATGAAGATATGAAAATCAACCCAAAATGGAGCCAGGTAGTCAACAGAACCCGTTGGTTGTACTCCTAGTTCTCGGGATAGGGAACAAACTGATGCGTTGATATAAATGCGTAAAAAACTTGACAACATCACGGCGGAAGAGGTAATCTTTACTTCGTACAAGGATGATAGAGTTGGCGCAATGGAAGATGTCGTGTATTACCATGGCCCCTTGTTTCACCCAAACGGTTTTTCAATGTACAATCCTATCAGAATCATGCGTCAACTTGGGTTTGTTCAAGATTCACCCGATGAAGACTATGTACCTCCATTCAAGCACAAGTTGAACAAATGTGAGGCCGACAAGGATGACATAAAAGTGGTTTATGAACCCGCAATCGATGTCAAGAATTGGAATAATACACTCTAGCCTCGTAGACATCACATTTTGGGTGCATGTGGATGAAGGTTACGAGGCAACAACGGATTACTATCAATGGTACGAAGGCTTATCCCATGGTAGGGTAATACAGATCGATCAGACTACGGGTAGAGGACCAACAGAGCATCCACATCTGCTTCTCCAGCTGACGGTAGAGATGATACTACCATTCTTAAACTAGTGGTGAGTATTTATTTGTGTAATTGTGTTATTTATTTACATACAAATATACCTCAGTTCATTAGAATTGTTTTTTTTAATGTATATAGAGGGAACGAATGAAGCTTTTTGTCAAGGCTTTTTGTTGCTCGGCTGACAAAGGGGAAGCGATTGATCTGCGAAGCAACGTCGATCTGTTGATTATTTCACGCACATTGAAAATCCCAATGCAAAGAAGATGTTTGCTGAGCTGGCTAAGGAAGGTAAGAGGACCCGGAAAACACGTAGCCAACTAGCACAACAACGTGGTGAATAGGGGAAAAGTAGCCAACATCATGATGAACAAGTTACCAGAGAAGATGGTGGTTCCCAAGGGGCAGTGATACTCGGGGTCCTCCTAAGAAAAGCCGGAAAGTTTCCCGGTCAAGGAGGTAAAGAGGAGGTCGAGGTCAAGATGGTGGTCTTGAGTGAGGAGATGTTACCGTCTACCTGAACTTATGTTTATTTTACTTTATGACTTGAACTTATGTGTTTGGTTTGGATGGTTTGTTGAAACTACTTGGTTTTAAGAAGGATGTTTACTAGTATGTTTGTTAGAATAATGTAGGACTCTAATGCAGTCAAGATTATACACTGTGATAGAGTTAGGGTCGTCAGCTTTGTTTTGTAGCAGAATAACGACCCTATTTCTGATATGAAAAGTCGTTAAGTGTTTCAATTAGAAGTCTAACGACGCAAAGTGAAATTAAAACAGTGATGACATATTTTTTTTGTGGATAGAGTCGTTATTAGTTATATTGAAACCAATGACGACTCTTTGTTAGCTAAACACCCAGGATATGAACCATATTTTCTATGGCTAGAGTCGTTATTTATGATATGATAACCAATGACGACTCTAGGTTAGAAAAACATCCAGGAGATGAACCACATTTTCTATGTCTAGAGTCGTTATTTATTATGTATAAACCACTCGACGACTCTAGGTTAGCAAAAACATCCAGGAGATGAACCATATTTCTATGGATAGAGTCGTTAGCGTGATCATTTAAAGGGTTAACGACTTTATATGTGTATTAAATCCAGAGAATACCACTTTTAGGTATATAGAGTCGTTGCTTTTATATGGGATATATATATATTGACGACTCTTAGTTAAAATAACATCCAGGAGAAAGTCCAACATGGGTTTATAATTGAGTCGTTATGTTAATAACATAGCATAGTAACGACTCTTTGATTCTAGTTAACATTCCTTTAGGAAAACATTCCATCAATCTCGAATTACATAAGAGTTAATATGGGTATTCTTGAATTTGACACATCAAATGTTCGTCAATGAACCTTCTCGCTCGACGATACAACATTGTATATTCTTTGTGGTGAATGAACTTAGTTTCCCCATTACGTATTGTCCATAACCCATTGAAACGTTCAACTGAAATTAAACGAGGAATGTTATATGTTAGTAACTTTGAAGCATGAGAAAAGTATAAATATTAACGAATTACTCACTTTTTCCTTAAGAGGAGCTCGTGGATGATGGTCGTACACCATATTTCTAACTTTTACATACTCTCTCATTGCACTTTTAATGTAGTTGAATCGAAATGCCAAGTCTCTCCATTTGCGGTTATTAGGATTCGCGGTACGCCCGTAGAAGAACTCATTAACTCTCTTCCAAAACATTGAATAGATTTCATTTGGACGTTCACGAAAGGTATTAGCAAACGATTTAACGAGACACAAATCTTCATACTGATGCGTGTCGTAACCACAACAAATTAATTAATATTTTTCCACCTAATTAAAAAGTAATATAGTGTAGTCAAGTTCGTTCCCACGAGGAGCAAGAGATTATTAGTTGTAAAAATTGTCACAAAAGGGGGGTATAAAGCAAAAGAAAATAAACAAAGCAATTAAAAGATAAAGTTGAAATCAATAAGAGAGACAAGATCAAGGAATCCTTCTTCGTTTCAAAACAATGATTCAAATTATGTTTTTCATCCACATGTTATTAGTCACAGATTATCACCAACCGTAGGATAGAAGGTTCGCTTAGCTAGCCCCAAAATCCCTTATTTCACTGAGTAACAAATCCGCTTAGTTATCAGATTCTATTCAAAAGAACCACCTTGAGGTTCGCTTACAAGATGTGATTCCCGAATGCATTAAGATCTATGAATTTAGGTTTAGTACTAGTAGTTAAACTCGGTTCGCTTGGTCCACTTTCTAGCGTTGTTTTTACACACAATCGCTCCACGGAATCCCTCCGCAAGGTCTCGTGTTTGCTACTTATGTAAAGAGTCAAGAAACGATTACTTATCCCCTAACTTTCACTAGCTTTAGATCAAATTAACAAATCAATTTAGCGTGCACTCTAAACAACCTATCAATCAACCATGAATGTATAAACATTCCTATTAGTAAAAACAAACGATAATCATGTGAAAAACTTCAAGATAGAATTGAAACAAAACTCAAATCATATATTAGGAACTAGGAATTCATCCTCAATCAATAATAAAATTAGCTACTCATGTTTTTGAAATTCACACAAAATAATTAAAAGGAGAATTTTTCAGGTTCACACAAATAATTAAGAAGAAGAATTTTGAAAAGCAAGCAAAAACACAAGTGTTGTGTGTGTAGAGAGGTGTGTAAAAAGATGTATGAGTGTGTAGAGAACTTCTCTACTTATAGGCTTCAATGTTCTCCATATCTTCCAAGGAATAGAATCCTCATTCCATAATAATTCAATTTCCAAATTCAAGTCTTTCTCAGCTTCCATCTTCTCTTTCCAAATTTGAGCCAAATTCTCCATCCAATTCCAAGTCCAAGTCTTCACACCCATGAGAAGAATCCACACAAAAATCTGTAATTTTGGTCGGAAAAAGCCGGTATTATGGTCGGAATTTGGCGAGTCCCAAGACCTAATCTTCTTCTCCATCAATGGAATATTCCGTTACGATACCGTCAAAAATAACGGTCAAACGGTCAAGCTGTTAGTCAATGGTCAAAGGGGCAGAGTAGTCAGCCGAGACAGCTGGTCTGACTCAGGCTGCGTTGGCTTACTCGGCTGAGTTAGGCTGGATCGGTCATCGCCGGAGTTGACTCTCAGGTGCATAAAATTGAACGAGTTTCCCCTGTTTCTTGCTGATTTCCCCATTATCGTGCCATTCTTTTCTTCACTCCTGCATACAGATTCATCATACATTCATTCCCTAAAACATTCATCTATAACCCTTTTTAACAACAACCCAATTCTTGAATGAGCAGCGAAACCCATAAAACAACAACGGCAGTACCATCTTCTTCTCCATCTCTCTAATTCACCAGAGACCATCATCGACCTCGATATCCAATCCACAAACCCCATGAGCATCTCAATTCACTGATACTTGACCGCAACAACTTCATATTACTACCTATCTCTGTTGTGTTCTCCAAAACCAACAGCAGCAACAACAGCTGTTCTTCCAACAGATTCAATAGCAGCACCAAATCGCCTCTCGATCTGATTTATCCACATCATCCTCAATTTCATCTCTCTGTATTGAATAACAGTTCAAGAACGAGCTCGATTCCTCCTCATCCCGTGGCAAACAGAACAGCTTCAATTTACTCTTGATTATCATCATAGTAACAACATCGAACCCATGTCTCTGATTCATCAGTCATTAAACACAGATGAGATTCAGATCCATTTCTGCGGTACCCATTCTTCAATTCAATCTCTTCTTTACATCAGCAACTCCATCAATTCTTCTTCATCTTCCGTTTCTCGATTTATCTCGTCTCATCAAGCTAAACAGCGCAACCTTTCTCCTTCTCAATTTCAGAGATGTAATGAAATGAAGAATGAGAGACAATTCTCTCGATTTAGGGTTGGGGCGATATGGATAGGTACACCCCACAGATAGGACCCGATAAATACACCCACTAGTAGATGATAAGGGATACCATGATAACAATCCCCCTTAACCTTGATCACCGGCTTTAGTACTCCTCCAAAAGAGAGTTGCCCCTTAACCTTGACCGGGCTCCAAATAGTGTTTGCCCATGAAATGACGATTTTGCCCTTTTTGCTCAAATTGGGTGATTTCTTCTTCTTTTCGTTTGTGCGACTCCATAGTAGCTATAAAACTCAAAACAAGCGTAAAATACATAATTTACAAGAAAAATAGCAAAGAAAGCATAAACAATAGATAGTAAATAGGATGTATTCTACACCCTATCAAATTCCCCCACACTTAGACTTTGCTAGTCCTCGAGCAAATCAAACTAAAAACTCACAACTTCAAAGCGTTCAAGCGTCCCAAGTATCCAAAGAGCTATGAGGACATAGAGTTTCTGCATGCTAGTAATAAGAAGTTAGAAATACTAAAGCACATATTCTCATTCTTAAATGTTGAGTGAGAAATAACCACACCATAATAAGAGAACGCGTGTTTGAGAAACGATCAATAAGCATTTCGCCTCGACTTCTACCTCACCAAAAAGGATTTTATGATAATTGCACTCAAAAAGACGTACTTTTATGGTTCTCACATGTGTGCAGGTAGGAATGAAGAGAGAAATCCTGCGACACGTTGAATGGTGGGAAGGACAACTTCCGAAATATTTTAAAAACCCACATCTTTTAATATTTTGAAAAACCATTTTTCTGACGATCTCTAAGAAAGGAAATCAACCATTATTATCAAGGATGAGATTACTTACTCACCTTCACATCCGATCGCCAATTATGATAACACCACTCTCACGGCATCCAATAGAAACGTCTTCCGCTCCTCGTCTTGATCTTCTTGGTCTTCGTCTTCGATTTCAACTATTGATGATAAACTATCGAATTTCATAAATCCTTGACACTTTGTAATTCTTTTTTTTCTTAAATCCTTGTCGCTTGAAACTTCCTTATAGATTTTCCTTCCCCACGGCTTATAAATAAATAAAAACAAACAAATATTTCTCTTGTTTTTTTTTTCTTCTTTCTTTTTTTTTTTTTTTTTTTTTTTGTAATTTTCAATTTTTTTTTTATTTGTTTGAAACAAAATAAAATACAAAAACAAACCGTGGCCGTGGGAAAAGTATTTTACCGCTTGATTCTTCACAACTTGTATCGTCTCGAAATCATAAACTTCAACAATTCTCACCTTTTGATTTCCTTCGCTCTTGTGAATAAGTCTTCATACTTGAATATAAAATTACCTCATTGTATTGTAAGTCCTCAACATATAATTAAAAATCCGCCCTTTGTATGTTGCTTTACTTAAATATGAAATTTGCTCTTTTTCTCGTTCTGTTGCTTGTAAACCTTGAACTTTTCCAACTTTCCTTATAGATTTGATGTCGCTCCTTGTTAATGATGATGGTGTTTCTATGGACCCGTTATTGTCGCGAGAGAGAATGGTGCTAACTGCAAATCGAACTACAAGAAGGAGGCTTTCATCTATAGACGTCACCCTTATGATTGACAAAATTAGCACTCAAGAGATCAAAGAGTAGTGCTTCTATTGGTGGGAAGTTGGGTAGCTCACCATTCTACCCGGAATTAACGTACGGTGACAAAAAAAACACACTCAAAAGAAAGCTCTTTAGTAGATGGAAAAATTTCTGGTCGGTGCCTCACATGATATGAATACGGGTAGTCTCCACTAATGATTGATCAACAACTCTAATAATGCATTTCTCCCCGCACCAAATTTGCATCACCGACATGATTAAATCCATTATTTAACACTCTAACAAGCAAGAAATCCGAATGTAGTTCTCTAACACTTCCAAGTTCAGATTATGTCGGTCAGAATCTCTATGTAAACATACCTAGAAGTATGCTAGTGACTCTAAAATCTCTACAAGTCGTAGGTTTTATGTAAAACTTTTTTTTTTTTTTTAATTTTTTAAAAACATGCTTAACCACTCCCCCACACTTAAACCTTACATTGTCCTCAATGTAATTGAATCGTCCTAGTAAAGTTAAGGTGGAAAATTTTAACATGATAAGGAACAAGAAAAAGAAATAACAAAAAATAAAAAGCAAAAGGATAAGAAATACAAAACCTATGGGTTGCCTCCCATTAAGCGCTTGTTTTAAAGTCGACGGCCCAACTTAGCTCTTGCTGCACATTACTCCTCCAGAGGGAGTGAATCTTGAAGTCCAATTACGTCCACATGCTCCGTTGGAAAATTTTCATAATATGGCTTTAACCTATGGCCGTTGACTTTCAAAGGTTGTCATGTTTTGTCACTAACAATTTCAACTGCACCATGATCATAAACATTAGTAACAACAAATGGTCCCACCCAACGGGACTTAAGCTTACCCGGAAATAAACGTAAACGAGTATTAAATAAAAGAACTTTTTGCCCCACGACAAAACTTTTCCGAGAAATCATCTTGTCAGGAAAAAGCTTGGTCTTTTCCTTGTAAATCCGCACTCTAAGTAAGCATCATTACGTATCTCCTCTAGCTCATTTAATTGTAACTTTCTCTCGCTTCCCGCTTCATCATACTCCATGTTGAATTTCTTTATCGCCCAATAAGCCTTATGTTCAAGTTCAACCGGAAGAGGACAAGCCTTGCCATAAACCAACCGATATGGAGACATACCAATCGGTGTCTTATACGCTTCGTTCTATACGCCCAAAGTGCATCATTGAGCTTAAAGATCCAATCTTTCCTTGTGGTATTCACCGTTTTCTCAAGAATGGACTTGATCTCACGATTTGAAATTTCCGCTTGTCCACTAGTTTGTGGATGGTAAGGCGTACCAATTTTGTGTGTTATGTTGTACTTCTTGAGGAGAGCGTGGAAAGCCTTCTTGAAATGTGAGCCGCCGTCGCTTATCACCACTCTTGGTGTACCATGCCTTGCAAATATGTTTTCTCTTACAAAATCACAAACAACTTGAGAGTCATTAGTTTTGGTGGCTCTAGCTTCCACCCATTTAAAAACATAATCTACGGCAAGAAGTATATAAAAGTTTCCATTCGAATTGACAAAAGGGCCCATAAAATCGATACCCCACACATCAAAAATCTCAACGGCGAGAATTGGTGTGAGTGGCCTTTGATTTCGAGCACCTAGATTTCCCGTTCGTTGACATCTATCACACGATTTACAAAAAACATATGAATCTTCAAACAAGGTGGGCCAATAAAATCCACTCTCGAGAACTTTGAGAGCGGTACGTTTAGAACCAAAGTGGCCACCACAAGCAAAAGTGTGGCAAAAGGAGAGAATGGATTGAAATTCGGAGTTAGGTACGCACCTTCGCATTATTTTATCAACGCCATATTTCCATAAGTATGGTTCATCCCACACATATTGCTTAGCTACCTTCTTAAGTTTCATCTTTTGGAAGTTAGACATTGTATTAGGTACTTTCCTTGTCACCAAGTAATTCACTATACCCGCATACCAAGGTGTTGATTCTTCCATGGAGAAAAGTTGTTCGTCCGGAAAGCGGTTATGTAATGGAAGTTCTTCTTGAGACATACCAAGTCTACTAAGATGATCCGCAACGGTATTCTCCACACCTCTTTTGTCTCGAATTTCTATGTCGAACTCTTGTAGCAATAGGATCCACCGAATTAATCTTGGCTTAGCTTCTTTCTTCTTTATTAAGTGTCTTAGTGCGGCATGATCGGAATACACAATAACCTTTGTACCCACCAAGTATGATCGAAATTTTTCCAATGCAAAAACTATAGCCAATAATTCCTTTTCCGTGGTAGAATAATTGATTTGTGCATCATTAAGGGTCCTAGATGCATAATAGATAACATGGGACAACTTGTCCACTCTTTGACCCAAAACGGCCCCAACCGCATAATCACTAGCATCACACATTAATTCAAATGGAAGATTCCAATCCGGTGATTTGATAATCGGCGCACTTGTCAACATTTCCTTCAATTTGTCAAAGGCATCCTTGCATTCCTTGTTGAAGTCAAAAGGTACCTCCTTTTGTAATAACTTGCACATCGGCATGGAAATTTTGGAGAAATCCTTGATAAACCGCCTATAGAAACCTGCATGGCCAAGAAAAGAACGTATCTCCCTCATCGAAGTGGGATATTGTAAGTTTCTTATTAAATCTATCTTTGACTTGTCCACTTCGAGCCCTCGAGAGGACACAATGTGACCAAGTACTATGCCGTGGTTTACCATAAAGTGACATTTCTCCCAATTTAGGACAAGGTTTGTGTCTATGCATCGTTTAAGAACTAGTTCAAGGTTGTTTAAACATCCATCAAAAGAATTTCCATAAACACTAAAGTCATCCATAAATACCTCGATGATGCGCTCCACATAATCCGAGAATATACTTACCATGCATCTTTGAAAAGTAGCCGGCGCATTGCAAAGGCCAAACAAGATCCGTCTATATGCAAACGTTCCAAACGGACAAGTGAAAGTGGTCTTTTCTTGGTCCTCCGGTGCAATAACAATTTGGTTGTATCCCGAATAACCATCCAAGAAACAATAATAAGAATGCCCCGCTAACCGTTCCAACATTTGATCAATGAAAGGTAAAGGAAAGTGATCCTTTCGGGTTGCGGAATTAAGCTTTCTATAGTCAATGCACACTCTCCAACCGGTTTGAACTCTTTTAGGAACAAGTTCATCGTCTTGATTTCGAACAACCGTGACTCCGGACTTCTTTGGTACCACTTGTACCGGACTAACCCACTTGCTATCGGAAATTGGGTAGATTACCCCCACACTTAGCAATTTGAGTATCTCTTTCTTCACAACCTCCATCATGGGAGGATTAAGCCGACGTTGAGCATCACGTATCGGCTTCACGTTCTCTTCCATTAGAATCCTATGCATGCACATGGATGGACTAATGCCTTTGATGTCCGCATTTGTCCACCCAATAGCCGTTTTGTGCTCTCTCAAGACTCTAAGCAAACGGTCTTCTTGTACCGGTGTGAGGTTCTTTGCAATAATCACCGGAAGCTCATCTCCATCTCCCAAGAAAGCATACTTCAAATGGTCCTTAAGTGGCTTTAATTCTAGTTTGGGCGCCTTCACAATAGATGGTACAAGTATTTCATCATGCACGGGTAAAGAAATATACGAAACATTACCCTTTTTAGCTTCTTGCAATGTCGCCAAGGCACCACACATCTCCACCAATTCTTTGGAGATTTCAACATCCAAGTTACAAAAGCCGTGGATGTCCAATTCGATGCTCTTTTGCAACACCACATAAAGTTCATCCTCTTGAATCAATTCCACCATTTGTTGCGCTAATGAATCAACCACATCAATGGAGTAAACGGAATGCACATCACTTGGGTAGCGCATGGCTTCAAATATGTTAAAGTGTATTATCTCCTTGTCGAATTCCATAGTGAGTGTACCCTTATCAACATCAATCTTCGTCTTTGCGGTCTTCATAAATGGCCTCCCAAGAAGTAAAGAAATAGATGATCGGTTCTCATTGTTGTCCATATCCACCATGAAGAAATCGACCGGAAAAATAAGCTCATTTACTTGCACTAGCACATCTTCTACAAGCCCCTTTGGATATATGTTAGATTTGTTCGCTAATTGGATAATAACTCTTGTCTCTTTCAAAGGTCCAAGATTCAAGGAGTCATATATTTCGGCCGACATCACACTAATGGAAGCTCCCAAATCAAGTAAAGCATGTTCAAACCTTTTCTTACCAATAGTAATTGGCACCGTGAAACCGCCGGGATGCGTACACTTTGTAGGCATCTTCTTTAATAGCATAGCCGACGCACTCTCGCCAACTTTAGTAATTTCATTATCAAGCAACCTATCCTTCTTGATGCATAATTCCTTCATGAACTTGGCATACCTTGGTATTGTCTTGATGGCCTCAATGAATGGGATGTTGATTTCAATCTTCTTGAAGATATCCATTAGTGCCTTGTCTTGAGCTTCTTTCTTGGATTTAGCAAAACGACTAGGAAAAGGAGGTGGAGTAGTGAAAGTAGGAACCGGTTCCTTGGATTGGTCGTGTTGAATTCTCCTTTGGTGTGACTTCCTCCTTGTCTTTGACTACCTCTTCACTAGCTTCTTCATGATGACATGGACCCTCCACTTGTCTTCCACTTCTTAAAGTAACCGCATTAACATTCTCTCTTGGATTTACAAATGGTTGTGAAGGAAGTTTTGTGGATGCTTGAGATTTCAATAGATTCACATCGGTCGCCAATTGTCCCATTTGAGTTTGTAAATCCTTAATGTCCGAATCGGTCTTTTGTTGGCTTTGTTATAACATAGAAGTAAGACCTTGCATACCTTGCATTAACGCATTGAGCTTGTCATCATTCGAAGAATCATGCTCCTTGAATTGTTGTGGTTGAAATTGTTGAGGTTGGAAGCGTGATTGTTGAAAGCCACCTTGTTGCGCATATGGATTAGGAGCCGCCGGTTGCTTGTTTACATAACTAAAGTTGGGATGATCCTTCCAACCGGGATTATAGGTATTGGAGTATGGATCGTACCTTGGCCTTTGATTTGGATATAAAGCATTTACTTGTTCGGTCTCACCATCCGGAATAATTACCGCGGCCATCCTTTGAATCATTATCTCCATGTTACCCATCATTTGATCAAGATGTGATGATGAATCACTAACTTCATGCACTCGCCTAACCATGGGTTCATCTCTTGTGTATAATTGTTGCGAGTTCACAGCCATACTTTCAATCAACTCGGTAGCTTGGGTCACCGTCTTGTTCACTAGTGCACCACCACCCGCGTCAAGAAGAGACCTATCACTTGGGTGGAGAGCTTCGTAGAAGTATTGGAGTATCATAACGTCACTAAATTGATGGTGTGGACAGCTTGCCACCAACCTCTTGTATCGCTCCCAACATTCATACAATGACTCTCCCACATGTTGCTTCAACCCACAAATATCCTTGCGAATTTGAGTAGCTTTGGATGCGGGAAAATATCTCTCGAGGAAAAGTTTCTTCATCCCATTCCATGTTGTGATACTTCCGGAAGGCAAATAATATAACCATTCCTTAGCATTGCCCGCCAAAGAAAACGGGAAGGCTTTCAACATTGCTCCATCCGCATTAGTCTCCTATGGAAGCATAGCCATAACTATGGTATAGAAGTCCATAAGATGTTTGTTTGGGTCTTCATTCACCATGCCATGAAACTTTGGTAACTCTCTAATCAACCCCGGCTTGATCTCGAAGGTTGAGTTAGTTTGGATACACCATTGTTGTGTATCAATCCTGTGAGAAGCTAGGTCCTTGAGTGTACAATCATCCATTGCTTCTTCTTCTTTGTCTGAATCACTTGATGAAGAAGGAGGAAGTGGAGTGTTAACCGCTCGAATGAAATCCTTTAGTTGAGTGCCTGATCGAAGACGTATTGGACTCTGGTCTGCCCTTTTTAAGCATCCACCAAAGGTTAACACTGAAACAAGATTCTCAAAAACTAAGTTAGATACGGTATATAATCTAACAAAGCAAGAATAAAGCAAAAAGAAAAATAAAAATAACTAAAATCGTCCATTGCTCCCAAAATTCGGCGCTAAAATTTGATGCGTGTCGTAACCAAAACAAATTAATTAATATTTTTCCACCTAATTAACAAGTAATATAGTGTAGTCAAGTTCGTTTCCCACGAGGAGCAAGATATTATTAGTTGTAAAAATTGTCACAAAAGGGGGGTATAAAGCAAAAGAAAATAAACGAAGCAATTAAAAGATAAAGTTGAAATCAATAAGAGAGACAAGATCAAGGAATCCTTCTTCGTTGCAAAACAATGATTCAAATTATGTTTTTCATCCACATGTTATTAGTCACAGATTATCACCAACCGTAGGATAGCAGGTTCGCTTAGCTAGCCCCAAAATCCCTTATTTCACAGAGTAACAAATCCGCTTAGTTATCGATTCTATTCAAAAGAACCACCTTGAGGTTCGCTTACAAGATGTAATTCCCCCGAATGCATTAAGATCTATGAATTTAGGTTTAGTACTAGTAGTTAAACTCTTGTTCGCTTGGTCCACTTTCTAGCGTTGTTTTTACACACAATCGCTCCACGGAATCCTCCGCAAGGTCTCGTGTTTGCTACTTATGTAAAGAGTCAAGAAACGATTACTTATCCCCTAACTTTCACTAGCTTTAGATCAAATTAACAAATCAATTTAGCGTGCACTCTAAACAACCTATCAATCAACCATGAATGTATAAACATTCCTATTAGTAAAAACAAACGATAATCATGTGAAAAACTTCAAGATAGAATTGAAACAAAACTCAAATCATATATTAAGAACTAGGAATTCATCCTCAATCAATAATAAAATTAGCTACTCATGTTTTTGAAATTCACACAAAATAATTAAAAGGAGAATTTTTCAGGTTCACACAAATAATTAAGAAGAAGAATTTTGAAAAGCAAGCAAAAACACAAGTGTTGTGTGTGTAGAGAGGTGTGTCAAAGATGTATGAGTGTGTAGAGAACTTCTCTACTTATAGGCTTCAATGTTCTCCATATCTTCCAAGGAATAGAATCCTCATTCCATAATAATTCAATTTCCAAATTCAAGTCTTTCTCATCTTCCATCTTCTCTTTCCACATTTGAGCCAAATTCTCCATCCAATTCCAAGTCCAAGTCTTCACACTCATGAGAAGAATCCACACAAAAATCTGTAATTTTGGTCACGGAAGCCGGTATTATGGCCGAATTTGGTTTTAATCCGACCGGAATCTTCTTCTCCGTCGATGGAATATTCCGTTACGATACCGTAAAAAATAACGGTCAAACGGTCAAGCTGTTAGTCAATGGTCAAAGGGGCAGAGTAGTCAGCCGAGACAGCTGGTCTGACTCAGGCTGCGTTGGCTTACTCGGCTGAGTTAGGCTGGATCGGTCATCGCCGAGTTGACTCGCCGGTGCATAAAATTGAACAGAGTTTCCCCTGTTTCTTGCTGATTTCCGGCCATTATCAGGCCATTATTTTCTTCACTCCCTGCATACAGATTCATCATACATTCATTCCCTAAAACATTCATCTATAACCCTTTTTAACAACAACCCAATTCTTGAATGAGCAGCGAAACCCATCAAACAACAGCGGCAGTACCATCTTCTTCTCCATCTCTTTAATTCACCAGAGACCATCATCGACCTCGATATCCAATCCACAAACCCCATGAGCATCTCAATTCACTGATACTTGACCGCAACAACTTCAGATTACTACCCATCTCTGTTGTGTTCTCCAAAACCAACAAGAAGAACAACATTTGTTCTTCCAACAGATTGAATGGCAAGCACCAAATCGCCTCTCGATCGATTTATCCACATCATCCTCAATTTCATCTCTCTCGTATTGAATAACGGCTCAAGAACGAGCTCGATTCCTCCTCATCCCGTGGCAAAAAGAATACTTCAATTTACTCTTGATTATCATCACAAGAATAACATCGAACCCATGTCTCGATTCATCACCATTAAACACTGAGATGAGATTCAGATCCATTTCTGCGGTACCCATTCTTCAATTCAATCTCTTCTTTACATCAGCAACTCCATCAATTTTTCTTAATCTTCCGTTTCTCGATTTATCTCGTCTCATCAAACAACAGCGGCAATACCTTTCTCCTTCTCAATTTCAGAGATGTAATGAAATGAAGAATGAGAGACAATTCTCTCGATTTAGGGTTGGGGCGATATGGATAGGTACACCCCACGATAGGGACTCCGATAAATACACCCACTAGTAGATGATAAGGGATACCACGATAACAATCCCCTTAACCTTGACTGGGCTTTGGCTTTAGTACTCCTCCAAAAGAGAGTTGCCCCTTAACCTTGACTGGGCTCCAGATAGTGTTCGCCCATGAAATGACGATTTTTCCCTTTTGCTCAAATTGGGTGATTTCTTCTTCTTTTCGTTTGTGCGACTCCATAGTAGCTATAAAACTCAAAACAAGCGTAAAATACACAATTCACAAGAAAAATAGCAAAGAAAGCAAAAACAATAGATAGTAAATAGGATGTATTCTACACCCTATCACATACGGTTCCCATTCAGCCATTGCAATTGAAAGATTACGTAGTTTGGTAGAAAAAATAATGGTTTTGGGCTATTTTCTCTAGAGGATGGGGTTGTATTATATAGAAGAAAATCCCAACGGTAGTTTTTTTTTGAAATACACAATTTTTTATGGGTGAAAACTATTCCTGCCGGATTTGGTAATTTGGGTGTGTGGATGAGGAATGAATCTAAACCCTAAACAAATGCACTGCGCGGTGAGTGCTTGTAGATTCGGAAATCAATACGTGCAAGTCCGGCCTAAACCAAGAAATGGCCGTTCCCGGACTTGATTCGGTCACAAAGTGAAGGAGATGGGGTTGATCTTAGGGAGGGAAGCGGAGAAGGTGTTGAGATTGTGAAGGTGTTGGCTTGCTTATGACTTGTACGAAAGGTGAGCAGGCTTATGATTGATGCAAGCAGGCTCAGGGTGTTTGAATACGTTTTTGTATTAACACTTGGTTTCTGTCTCGTCTGGACTTGTGTTGTTTCTCTCCTGTTTGGAAAATAGGGAGGAGAACCTATTTATACAAGTCATTTGAGCCTTATTCACGTCTCTCGTGGGAAGTGGAGGAAGTGGGGTGATGGAGTAGTGGAGTTGTGTGTTGGTGTTACACGACCGATCTTGCCCACTTCTCCCTGTCATCCCTAACCGTCCATGACTTCCTAACACGTTCTTGTGATGGCGCGTTGCCTGCTGTAAACCGCCAGACCAATACCCCAGTATGTATCCCCCAGTTTGTGACATGATTGATGTATGTGTGGATCGTGGGACCCACAAAAGGTAGCATGTAATGCTAAATTGAATAACTGCGTTATTCAGGAAGTTGATACTTGTGAAGTATCATGTGTATTTTATGCGCATCTTGCATCATGGTGTGGTAAAGTGATGGGCGGTGATTACCATGACACCTCACCGACCAATTAACTCATGACCGGGGTTGTATAACCAAGCCGGTGAAGTTGGACGGATGAGATGATCTTTGAGACACTCATCTGCGACCGTTGATGGAATTAGGGTTTTGAAGAGGTGCGCAGGCATCCCTCTTGACTTTGGTCGAATCCAAGATTGGGAGATGATTTTGGCCGGGCCGATCGTACATGCGTGTAGACGGCATGACGGTGTAGCGCCCATACCCCATTACCTCACGAAAGTATGATCTGGGCCCACCTAATTCGTCCTATGAAGTTGAGTGGTCGAGATCAATTTGTGACAGAAAACTAGTGCCGCAAGAGCCGCACATCATGCCATCTTCAGGTGCGCGTTCCAAGACAACCAATTCTTGGTCGGTCTTGGCCGATCGGTGGAGTATAGGTGGTAGGCTGATGTTCACGCCTATACCGATCGTCCCATGAAAACGTGATCTAAGCCACTCAAATCGTCCTAGGTGAAGTTGAGTGGTCGAGATCGCTTGCAATTTGGGAAGTGTGACCACGCAAGTTTGGACTCGCGTTTTGGGATATCCGAGCATGATATGCCTTGGCCGATCAGTGAGGGGATAGAGCAGCCCATGGTGGTCATCTTTGGTATGACCGAGGACCGCTTAATATAACGGTACCCTCCATTCGTGCGGGAGAAGATGAACGCTCGTGATGCTCAAAACCCTAATTTTGGGTTTCACGGCCGTGCGTCATGCTTTGTTCGGGCGCACGAATTGGGATGACCAACCATGGTTGGTCCTGACCGATTGGTCGAGTATGTAGCAGCCCACGGTTAATGTGTTGACATGCTCAGGGCCCTTTGAATCTACATCTACGCCTCCATCTATACCGCGAAGATGGATGGTTGAGACTGTTTTTTACACATGTAATATGCCGCAAACCCTAATTTAGGGTTTTCCGTCCATACGCTCCGGTTTGGACGTTTTTTCAAGCTAGGCCAATATTTTGGGGAGGCCGACCATGCGGGATCCGCGTTGGTTCGGAAGTGAATATTCCATACCTGCTTGGGGGTTATGGAATTGATCTGGGCCATCCAATCACGCTGGTGAGGTTGGATGAACGAGATCATATCCAGACTGATATGGACAGTCCGGATGCTCAATCGGGCTAGTATAACACACCGAGAGTTCTCAATCGGGCTAGTATAACACACCGAGAGTTGCAACCTGTACGGGTATTTCGTACATGCTTTCATTATAATGCTTGGAGGTTCGTATTGATCGCTGAGAGCAACACTCGCCGTCATCCGCACCGATAATGAGTACATGAAATACAAGGCTTGCTCATGCATTAATTAATAATGTTATAAATTCACAGGGGTATATGGGATTGTTGCTACATGCTCCAACCTGGATGAATTTCATGTATTCACGAGAATGGGATTGTTTCCACATGCTCCATTCTAGGTGAATTAGTAAAGTGAAGGAGTATCCAACACTTATTAATGGCTTTATCTTTTACAAGATGTCAGCGCATAATTTTCTGGTTTTTACAATTTTAACCTTAAATGAAAATCCACCATCAACATTAAGTCCCCTGCCTAGCACATAATGGTTACACTATTGTGGGGTAGGCATGAGATGGTGACAATTAAAGACAAAGCTTATGAGACAAAGTTAGATGTTACCAGGAGAGACGGGTCATCCCGTCCTTGGAGCATGTCACGTTCAAGAGGCGTCCGTGCGAGTGTTCCCCTAGCATGATGTCGGTCTTGCACCTTCGATGGACCGTTACGCCTATTTCGTTTGTGGGGCTACTGCACTCGCTGGTCGAACGTGGGCTTGATGTGCTGTTTTGGTTAATCGTGGGCCCACAAGTCCGCTTGATCGAACGTGGGACCCGATGTACATGTTTCAAACGTCGGCCATGTCATGTGCCTACTTTGACCGTACGGTTGATATACTTGCTTGAGTGTCATCTTGCTACTTCGACCAAACACCGACCCAGCTAGCTTGACTAAACACCGCACTTGATGATTTGACCAAACACCAGCCTTGTTGTTTGCTTTGCTCGAACGTGGGACCCGATGTGATCAAGCTTTTTTTTTTTTTTTAAATGAACCTTGTGTGCTCAAATGTAAATGTGGGTCCTGTAGAAAGCGTTGAAGCAGCTTAAGGAGCAGCCCGGAGAGTGTTGAAGTGTTGGAGCCGAAACTCCTTCTTATGGAGAGAGATCTTTGATTGGGGACTACTGTGTCTTCTTCGACCAATATGGGGCTGGGATCAAGTGGGACCCGCCGCGTGCTGATCGAACGTCCACCTTGTGTTTCGACTAAAACCGCCCCTGCTGCGTGCGCCGCTTTATTCGAACACCAACCTTGTGACTTTGATCAATACTGAGACTTGAAACTTGAGCAATACTAGGACTTGTGACTTGATCAACACCGGACTTGAAACTTTGAGCAATACCGGACTTATGACTTGATCAATACCGGACTTGTGATTTGATCAACACCGGACTTGAAACTTGAGCAATACCGGTGTTTGGACCCAATACCAGCCTTGTGTACTCCAACGTGAATGTGTGTTCTTTCGTGTGTGACTACACATCTCACGCGTTTTTATACAAGTACTGACTCATGTCTTTTATTGTAAAATGAAGAAAAGAACTCATGTTGAGATTTCTTCTGGGGATAATGCTGGTGCCAAGTCATGAGGTGTTGACAGCTTCAAAGATATGCCGAACATTGATGATGAGTTGTTCACCGCTCCCTTTCAACTATATGAAAATATCCGTTCCACCTTCTCCTATCGACTTTATGGTTTTTCATGCTCCGCTGGGCCCTCATGAAGGATGAATGAGACGTATGTTGAGCAATGAGTACATCAAAGATAACTTGACCAGAGCGCAGATTATTGATGCAGCTTGAGTGTTGAAACGACTCGAGAGGATGTTAAAGTGGTTTCTGGTGCGAACGTCGAGGTGGATCCTGGAGAGAGTGTTGAAGAAGGATTCTGAAGCGAACGTGGGTCCCGGAGAGAGCATTGAGGTGGCTCTTGAATAGACTATTGAAGCAACTTTTGCTGGAGGGAGCGTTGAAGTGGCTTCCTCTTCGATTCGATTTACCCTTGCGAATTCCATGATTCTTGGTGACCATCTTTCTCGTGTTGAAGAAGTCCTTGATCGACGGTGAAGGAACTTCATGATGAGCCTCAGTCCCCAAGCGTGGTTTACATGGTTTGTTCGTAATGGTTGTTGTCGAGCCCGGGTATGGAATATCTTGGACGTTGTTTCATCATTGTGGGAGTCGTGCATGTGGTACTGGAGTTGGAGTTGGCGGGCCAGCGCAAGATGTTGTATCTCCGTAGTTTTCCTCTTGGTGCTTCGGGAACTTCTTGCAGAATGCTGAAGGTTGTATCGCCTGTTGGTGAGATATATGCCCCTACAAACATTATGAGGCTCTTTATTACCGGCGGGCATGGTTCTTTCTATTAGGGCATATGTTGTTGTAGATGAGCGTTCAACAGCTCCAGAGGATGACCAAAAGCGCGGATTCTCCAACATAGCATGATAGACATGTACCACTGTCTGATAAAGTGACTCGCCCGGATCTTGTTCGACCACTGTCTGATAGAGTTACTCTCCCGGATCTTGCTCGATATGATGCGTGGACACCGTTATCTTCTTGAGGCTGTTCCCTTGAGGTATCGGCTCCAGTGAAAGATTGCCGTCATAGAGCGTTGATACGGTGCACCGGTATTCTTTAAACCAAATGGAAGTATGGTACAATAAAAATTTCCGAGAGGAGTTCGAAAAGCTATCTTACTTGCATCATGCTCGTACATCCTTATCCTGGTTGTAGCCGCTACATCCATCCATGGAGGAGAACATGCGCGTCATTGGTTGCATCTACTAACATGTCGATGTTAGGTAGAGGAGGATCGTTTTTGGAGCAAAGACTGTTCAAGTCTCTCAGTATATGCAAGACTTTGATCTATCCATTTTTCCCATGTCTGAACTACAATTGTTTAACCGACTTGGATCCAGGTATGACATGTAGATGATGGGTGACCAATTTTCATCTAAATCCGGTATTTCTTCATATCTCCAAGCGAATATGTCCCGGTACTCTTTGAGAAGTTCCACGAGCTTCGTGCGTTTATCCGTACACAAGGTTGAGCTGATGGAGATAAGCCTAGGAGATTCCTCAACGATTTCAATCTCATCGGTTGTGGAGTTGGTGCCATCTTCATTTGTTATGGAGCATCTAGCACTTGTTCTTGTGGTTCGTTGCTGTTGTAGCATTCCATTGGGTGGAGAGACTGGGTAACAGTCTCCCCTGCTAATTGATAATGGCAATGTCGGTATACCGTTTTCCCATTCTGGTCACGACTCGCCACAAAATTTCGTTCCCTCTTCGTGTGAACGTGGGTCGTGGCTTCACAGGATGGAGAAGAATGCTTCGTCAGAAAATATGCATCGTGGGTTTTAGCCCTCAATGATTCAAGCCGATCTTCTTCCTGAATTGACTCCCACGTGGGGAGTGGGACTCAACGATATTGTCTGATTCTTTCGGCGGAGCTTCTCCCGTATGTGCTGGTTTGGTTTCCCTCAAAGTCCGTCATTGTGGTAGGCTTCCGTACGACCTTGCACAGGAGAACCTTGGATGTCCCGAGAGTCTTGAGAGTAATCACATTCGAATATGCTCTGTATAGATAAGGGCCGTCTTGAACTCGAATCCTTGATGCGTGCGGTGACATGTAGGGCACGGTCGTGACCTTCCTCTCGGTTGATTGCGAAAAAACGTCTTCGGCGCGCCGATTCTTCGAGAGGTGTGAAAGTTCGCATAAACTTTCCACTAGAGAAACCTGTTTCCCGATCCACCGACCTCTGGTTCATAGTGAAACTATTGACTTGAGGAAGATCGTTGTGAGGATCGGTCCCAGTGTAGGAGTCTCCATGACATGACCGCTCATATCTGATGTCGCTTCTTTGATCAGGTCCATGGAGGTCCGCGCCGCTGAAGTACCTTCTCCAGTGCGTTGAATGGGTTCATTTTTTGCTCCAGGGGCTGTCGCGGCTCTTGTGGCAATCGATCGATTAATGTCTTAAGAAAATTGAGTACCTCTTTACCGAGTTGCGGACATATCCGTTTGAGTCTTAGCAAGAACTTCCTGCTTCTCCATCAAGTCTGCAATGCTAATCGGCGGTGGTCCTCCTCTCGTCCCTCCGGCTCCTCATTCTGATGAAGGAGTGAAAGTTGTTGCTCTGGTGACCGCGTTACACTTGAGGAGATGCTTGGATTCGCACTGCTCCCGGCTCAGTGATGGGAGGCGTTACACTCTTGGAATGTCTCTGCTCCGCTAGCGTTGGGGATAAGTGACGGCTCCACGAGATGAATTGACCACGGTAGCTCCACTGACAGGTACATCGACACTGGGAGTGTTATCCGTACTAGCTCCATCAGGATTGATTGCTTATCCAGACCTAAGTTCTACCATCTTGAAATGAATTGTTGATTGAATTGGTTCTAAGATGTACCCTTTTTTGAAATTGATGAAATTGAATCGGATTTCGAAGAAATTGACTTTACGACCGAGAGATTAACCTCCCGCTGTGGTCGCCAATTATTTAGGGTGAAAACTATTCCTGCCGGATTTGGTAATTTGGGGTGTGTGGATGAGGAGTGAATCTAAACCCTAAACAAATGCAATGCGCGGTGAGTGCTTGTAGATTCGGAAATCAATCCGTGCAAGTCCAGGCCTAAACCAAGAAATGGCCGTTCCAGACTTGTTTCGGTCACAAAGTGAAGGAGATGGGGTTGATCTTAGGGAGGGAAGCGAAGAAGGTGTTGAGATTGTGAAGGTGTTGGCTTTCTTATGATTTGTAATAGAAAGGTGAGCAGTCTTACGATTGATGCAAGCAGGCTCAGGGTGTTTGAATACGTTTTTTGTATTAACACTTGGTTTCTGTCTCGTCTCGACTTGTGTTGTTTCTCTCCTGTTTGGAAAATAGGGAGGAGAACCTATTTATACAAGTCATTTGAGCCTTATTCACGTCTCTCGTGGGAAGTGGAGGAAGTGGGGTGATGGAGTAGTGGAGTTGTGTGTTGGTGTTACACGACCAGTCTTGACCACTTCTCCTGTCATCCCTAACCGTCCATGACTTCCTAACACATTCTTGTGATAGCGCGCTTTGCACGTCGCACGCCGTAAACCGCTGCACCAATACCCAAGATGTATCCCCAGTTTGTGACATGATTGATGTATGGAATGTGTGGATCGTGGGACCCACAAAAGGTAGCATGTAATGCTAAATTGAATAACTGCGTTATTCAGGAAGTTGATACTTGTGAAGTATCATGTGTATTTTATGCAGGTACTGCATCATGGTGTGGTAAAGTGATGGGTGGTGATTACCATGACACCTCACTTGACCAATTAACTCATGACCAGGGTTGTATAACCAAGCCGGTGAAGTTGGACGGATGGGATGATCTTTGAGACACTCATCTCAGGACCGTTGATGGAATTAGGGTTTTGAAGAGGTGCGCATGCATCCCCTCTTCGCCTTGGTCGAACCAAGCTTGGGAGACGATTTTGGCCAGGCCGATCGTACATGCGTGTAGAAGACATGATAGTGTAGGCGCCATACCCCATTACCTCACGAAAGTATGATCTGGGCCACCCAATTCGTCCTGTGAAGTTGAGTGGTCAAGATCAATTTGCGACCAGAAAAACTAGTGCCGCAAGAGCCGCACATCACGCCATCTTCAGCGCGCGTTTCAAGACAACCAATTCTTGGTCGGTCTTGGCCGATCGATCTGGAGTGTAGGTGGTAGGCTGGTGTTCATGCCTATACTGATCCCCATGAAAACGTGATCTAAGCCACTCAAATCGTCCGGTGAAGTTGAGTGGTCGAGATCGATTTGCAATTTGGGAAGTGTGACCACGCAAGTTTGACGACGCTGCGTTTATGATAACCAGCATGATATGCCTTGTCCAATCAGGTGAGGGGATAGACGGGCCCATGGTGGTCATGTTGGTATGACCGACATGCTTAATCTAATCTGGACCCTCCATTCGTGCCGGGAGAAGATGGACGCTCGTGATGCTCAAAACCCTAATTTTGGGTTTCACGGCCGTGCGTCATGCTCTGTTCGGGCACACGACCGGGATGACCAACCATGGTTGGTCCCGACCGATTGGTCATGTATGTAGGCAGTGCCCACGGTTAATGTGTTGACATGCTCCAGGCCCTTTGAATCTACATCTACGACATCCATCTATACTGCGAAGATGGATGGTTGAGACTGTTTTGCGACACATGTAATATGCCGCAAACCCTAATTTAGGGTTTGCGTCCATACGCTTCCGGTTTGGACGTTTTGGCAAGCTAGGACAATATTTTGGGAGGCCGACCATGCGGGATCCGCGTTGGTTCGGCAAAGATGAATATTCCATACCGCTTGGGGGTTATGGAATTGATCCGGGCCATCCAATCACGCCGGGTGAGGTTGGATGAACGAGATCATATCCGTGATACTGGACAGTCCGGATGCTCAATCGGGCTAGTATAACACACCGAGAGTTCTCAATCGGGCTAGTATAACACACCGAGAGTTGCAACTCGTACGGGTATTTCGTACATGCTTTCATTATAATGCTTGGAGGTTCGTGTTGCTCGATGAGAGCAACACTCAGTCGTCATGCCGCACTGATAATGAGTACATGAAATACAAGGCTGCTCATGCATTAATTAATAATGTTATAAATTCACAGGGTATATGGGATTGTTGCTACATGCTCCAACCTGGATGAATTTCATGTATTCACAGAATGGGATTGTTGCCACATGCTCCATTCTAGGTTAATTAGTAAAGTGAAGGAGTATCCAACACTTATTAATGGCTTTATCTTTTACAAGATGTCAACGCATAATTTTCTGGTTTTTACAATTTTAACCTTAAATGAAAATCCACCATCAACAACAATAAGGGTCGTTAAATACGTGATTAAACTTGTTGACGACTCAAGATAAGGTTGTTGCAAAATTAATTATATGACGACTTAGCTATAGTCGTCACTGAATTAACAAACAGAGATAACGACTGTTTATTAAAATAAATTGAATCTCGATTGAAAGGAAACTTAGAATAATTGCATATTAAATATTAATTAAAAGGTGGAAATTCCTTTGAACACATTACATGTTATTCCCTTTGACAAAGCGAGATTCAACCAAAGAATGCTTGCTTCGATGTGATAAAAAGGCTCTCCTCTCCATTTGGTATATGCGGCATGGGCAGCACGCCTATCCCCTTTGTGCGTCGCGAGAAACTCGTTGTACTTGGTGCACCATTTCATAACAAGAATCGTCCTATAACTAATGTGGGACGGCAAGTAAGGATATCGTAGTTTCTTGTTGTTATTAACGAAAGGACCCGAACCAACTTGGCTCCAAAATATACTATCATGTTGAAGTTCTTCGTGGAGATCCTTGACGATGTAATAATTTTTAACCCATTCGGTCTCTTCCTCGACTTGCTTGAATCTTTCACGGAGTTGGGATTGTTCTTGGTCTCGTTTTTTGGCCTCGCGCAACTCTTCTTCTTCCTTCGTAGGATATGGCGTGAAAGTGTACGGTTTTTTAGTAGGTCACACTTTTTTTTTGCGTATCTCTTCTTCCATTGCCAATATTGATTTGGTTGGTCGCTTGCATCTTCTAAGTATGTTATCAATTGAATTGGTAGTTGATGAAGGATTTGCCATTTAAAAACTAAAATTGTGAGTTGGTTTTCAATTGAGTTTTCTCCTGGATGTGTTCCTCTATATATACAATAATTACCAACGGCTATTTTTTTTTTGGGAAAAAAGTGTATACAAAAAGAGTCGTTGGGTTTTTTTTAGAGAGTCGTTCATGTATACGCTATAATGATGACGACTCTCATGCATATAACTAGAGTCATTACTTTGTATGTATAAAGGGATCACGACTCTAAGTTTATAAACATCCAGGAGACCATCAAATTTTTACAATTAGAGTCGTTAATGGGTATGTATATATGGATGACGACTCTTCGTTGGAAAAATATCCAGGAGAAGAACAATATTAGGACCATATGAGTCGTTAGGGTGTATGTTAATATGAATGACGACTCTAAGTTTAATAAACATCCAGGGGACTTTCAAATTTTTACAGTTAGGGTCGTTAATGTGTATGTATATTTGGATTACGACTCTGTAACATAATGCAACTTACTTATGAGGGTCGTTTGTGGTTTAATCCAATTAGGGTAACGACTGTAGATAAACAAGAGTATGCCGCAAGATAAAACACATTGTATTCATTAAGCATTCTTCAAAAAACAAATATCTGGGTACAAGATATACAAACATTATCAAAAAGTGTGCTTCAAAATGCAATGTATAGTTGAGAATAAACATCTTCTCTCACGATTCATTTCCCAAGTCTAAGTAAACCGGGGTTGGGTCCATAGCATTCCAAATGTTCATTCCATACTCATACTGGTTTGTCCACTCCTTGGTGTTCTCTCCCCAATCACCATACACCCGTGGTAGAGGACATTCTTTGGAAATCTTCAAGCCTATGTAATGGTTATCATTGACATGTGCCATTACAATTCTTATTTTCTTTATCCAAGTTAACCGCCTAAATAGACTAGTGCAAAACTACCGAGCTTATGTTTGCACGGGAGGCCAAGCCACGTCTCAGTTGTACAATTACATTTAATTACTTTTCCATCGGAAGCTTTCGCTCGAAATTTGTTAAGTTCAGTCATCAGATGCTTTATTGCCCACCATGATACTTGGTGGGAAACCCCACGTAGCAATTCTTTGTCTTCCATGTATTGCTTCAAAAACGGTCCTTACTATACTCCATCTGAGTCACAATCTTGCTAAGGTCATCCTCGGCGTGCTCGTGAATAGCTTCATGTACCGTAACTACCCCACCAGTGTTCTCTTGAAGAATTTTTTTCAAACGTCCATGGGACTGCTCTGCAATACTCTTGGACTCATTTTTGTAGTGCTTGTACTTATTGGTCCATGCATAAACGAACTTTTCCTTCTAAGGATTCAACCATGTATATAGGCAATAGTCGACAACCTTCTTATGATCCGTACTCCAATCATCAATAAACTTTTGAAGATTTGCATAGTACTTTACTTCGGTCTTCGAATGAGCCAACTGGTCCCAATCTTTGCAGAAATCCTCCCATAGATCACCATCTTCAAAGATATTTTTCCTTTTCTTTCATTTTCTCTTCGGCTATCTCTTTTTTTTTGAAAGTTTACTTAGACGCTCGTCTTCCTCCTTGGACCGTTGATTACCCTTTGCAGGATTGATCTTTTGGATATGATTCTTGCAATTAGAAAAAATATTCATTTGGATGTGCCACGTACAAAGAAAATGTTGAGCAAGTGGAAAAACTTGACGAACGACACTCATTACTGCAAAATCCCTATCGGTAAATATAACCCGCGGTGTCTTTTCGCCTCGGTAAAGCAACCGAACTTGTTCCAAAGCCCAAACATAGTCCTCTATTTCTTCCTTTTCCATAAAGCACCATTCCACAGTGAATGATTGCTTATCCGAAGTATGACTAACCATGTTCAACAACGGCATGTTATACTTGTTGGTCTTATAGGTGCAATCTATGAACAAGACCTGGTAAAAACACTGAGCCAAATCCACCATCCTAGGATGGGCAAGAAAAATATGAGTCACTTTGTCTCCCGGACCCACCCTTGTTTGCATGGCGTAGTTAAGTTTTTCTGCCAACCACTCTGATTGTTGCATAATTAATCTACCATCCCATTCAGTTCTCCGATCGTTGCTTTGGCAACGTAGATTGTGGAAATAATAGACAAGTTTGTCTTATCTTCTCGCCCTTATTGCATTTAGGATCTGAAGGGGCCTACATCGCTTCATCTGTCGGACCTTTTCCATTTGATGTGGTTTCAATCTGGCATATGCCGGGTGCCCTAAAAGAGTACTAGGTGGAGGATGGTTGTGACGACCATCCTGAATACTATACAACCTCCATAGATTAGTTTCATGATGCCTTTTGAAAACAATCCTGAAGGGGCATTGTATCTTCTTCGACGAAGTTTTGTAGACCCTCGTCGTCTTCTTCTCATACTTGTAGTTCTTCCCTTTGTGACTTTCTTCCTTATACCCCGCTCTCTCGCATACCATCTCCATTTGCTTATAATCAACGTGTTTGCTTTGAACAACTACGCACATCTTCTCTTTTGCCTTGGAAATAATCCATTCCTTGACCTCAGCCTTTGTTTTCCACGTCTACATTAAAACCAATGACACGTTCATGATTCAACACTAATTAAAAAAATTTCATAAAGATATACATCGATTCAAACATTAAAAACTTACCAAATCGGTCGTATAGTGTTGGGAGGTATCTGGACCGATAATGGAGACGGGTTCAGGTTGAGAGCTCGCCCGTACAACCAACTACAGAGAAAAGAAAAAAATATCATTCAGCAGTCGTCAATTTCTGAGATGTCAAAATGACGACCCTAACAGTCGTCATCTTTATTTACAGGTTGACGACACTAACAATCGTCAACATTAATTTTGCAGAACAACGACTTATTGCTCGATAAATGACGACCCTCTTTATATAAAGACGACTCTATACATTCCCAAATATAAACGTGGCGCACAGTTTTCACCCTGGGTCGTTATTTGTTGTTTATATATTAAGCTTGACGACTCTTAACGAAGTTATTGCAGACTTTGAAAATCAACGGTAACTTTGACTAGTAGGAGCAGTTATTGCAGAAGTAACCGTTTTTTTTTTAAAACTACCCGTTGGGTACATTTTTGCTATAAATAGAGACCTATCTCTTCCAAACTTATTCACCCATCACTTTCAATATTCCTAAATCAGTCACCCATCACTTTCAAACACTAAAAATGGCTTCAACTCCGTTCAATAATCTAGAAGATGTTGCTATTTTCAGAGCACACACCACTCTCACAAAGCACTCCGTTGAGGAAGCGCAATGGGTGGCCAGTAACGAAGACCCAACCAGAGGGCCTTACCTTGGGCATGATCAAAACACCAATGCTTGGTGGAAACGTGTGTTTAAGGTTTTCAAAACACTAAGCGGAAATCGTTCAAGGAGGACACTCACGTAGATAAGTGAAAGTTACGCTTATTTATACAATGAATGCGTACTGCTAAGAAACGAATTGAAAGCTCGTAAGGACGCTATGCCAAACGAATACCGGATGAGTAGAGTAAGTTTGTGAATCAATAGGCCGTTCATTAAAAAAAATTTATTTGGTTATGATTATTCAACAACGCTGACTTATTAAAATAATTGTTTTTCCAGTGTTCTTTGGGTCGGACTCAATATGAATTAAGGTACGGCCATGAGTTTCTGCACGAGGACTGCTACACTCTCTTGGAGGAAATTGAATGGAAATTCGCCCAATATAATTAAACTCGTATAGATTTTCTAGCGCAATGTGTTGAACCATTTTATGTGTTTTCCTTCTATTTTATTTCAACTACATGTATGTTATTTCGGATTCAATAAAATGAGTGACTTCAAATATTGGTTCAATAACTATAGTTCATAAAGGGTCGTCATGATTTGTTAAAACACACGTAACGACTCTAAAGATTTTTAGCAATTTTTGGCATGAGTCGTCATTTTTGGAGAAAAACGTATTAACGACTCTAAAGGTCACTTAACCCAGAGACTATTTAACGTTAGAGTCGTCATTCAGTAAACAAAACACATGGACGACTCTTTTTATCATCAAGAGTCGTCACTTTGTTAATATATCATGTAACGACCCATATAGCAGTTAATGTGAATTTTGAATTCACCAAATGTGGTTGAGTCGGGAAACGGTTAAAAATTCAAAAAAGTGAATGTTGGGTCCTTAATCTCTATAAATAGAGACCCATATCTCACCCATTCTTCACCCAAACCATAATTCTCAACCTTCACATTCATTCTCATTCATTTATTATCCAAGAGGAAAAAGAAGAGGAAACACCATGAATAGTTTTTACACTTCGGAAGAGAATTGCGCTATTGTGAGAGCTTGGAAAACAGTGAAAAACCACTTTGAAGATATAGGAAAAGACATTGATCAAACATCGGATGCTTGGTGGAACCGTGTATTCATCGTTTTTGTGGCATTAGACGGAAATTTCAAGCCAAGGTCTATGAAACTCATCAAGGAACTAGTTCGAGGAGATATTCTTCGAGTGTGAAGTTTTCAAAAGAGAAATCAAGGCCGCAAGGGAAGCCATGCCTAATATGTTTGGTGCTATAAGAGTAAGTATTTAAACAAGAGGTAAAACTTATCCAAAGCTTTCAACAATACTAACCGAGTATGTTTGCGTTTCGGTTGAGGAAGGCGTATGGCTATTACGAGGAGCTTCGTGGGAAAAAGTTTGAGTTCGAAGATTGCTACTTTATCTTGGAAGGCACTATGTATAATTACGCCATTTATGATTAAGTGTATAAGTGCATCGTTATTATCTATTGTATTTCATTTCCTTCAATGTATCGCTATGAAAGATGTATGCCTTTTACGATTCAATGAAATGATTCTATGAAATCAAAAGTTATGATAATCCAGCGCAAAAGGTCTTTAGTATATTAAATAAAACACCCAACGACTCTACATAAAATTTGAAATGACGGGATAGGGTCGTCATCTTATACGAATACATATATGACGACTCTAAGTGTTTTAAGTACTGAGAGTTCTGGGTTTAGAGTCATTTGTCTCTAAACAAAAAAAATTAACGACCCTTTTTGACCTAGCATAAAGAGTCGTCAGTGTTTATCAGACGCCGCTAACTATTTTTCATAACCTGGAAAAGTTGCAGGTTTGAGTCGTCATTGGTAGTTCCAATTCACTGACGACTTTGAAGAGTCGTTAATGAATCCAAACCCCGACTATAACGACTCTCCCACTGACTAGTTCTATAGTGACCATCAATCGACCCCTTGGAGCACCATTCAGACAATTTCAAGAGTATATGAGGTTTACCTGATTGTTTTGAGGTGCGGGTTCTTCATTTTGAGTATCGGTTCCTTCATTTTGAGCAGTAGGATCTTCATTTCCACCATTATTCATGGCTTCCTCCATTAACATCTCTTCATCAAACATCCAATCCATAGGATTATTAGAGACAATCTCACCATCAACACAATCATGGTTATTGTTTGAACCTTCAGCAACCTCATTTCCTTCACTTGAATCACTCATTTCTAAAAACCCTAGTTTTTTCCTCACAAAACTACTCTTATTCTTCTCAAAAGAAAAAAACTAAACTAAAATTTCCCCAAATTTTAATCCCAAAACCTGATTTTTATCTAAACAAAATTATCACACTAATCAAATTAATTAAATCTTAATACTAATCACTCAGGGGCATTTTAGCCATTTAGAAAATATTTTTATAAGGGGTGACCCAAATTAGGATTGGGTGACCTTTTTTGTCCTCTAGTGCTTGGCCCCCAATCAATTTAGGATAAATAAGCTCCCACAGAAATACCTACGAAGTTTTTGTTCCTTCTTTTAATAAATTAAGCTGAACAGGAACCATTTGATAATCCGGTCTTATATTCCCGAAGAACTGTCTAGAAATATCAATCACCTCACAATAACTTAACTATATATGGTAGTAGAAGAAGTTATTGTGGAATCACAAAGAATGAGACGAAGAGCTTTGTGATTACTTTTTATTTCTTACATATCGGAGATAAATCTCGAGCAAATATTAGAGAAGATAGTACTCAATATGATATAACAAGTAAGATCAGAACACGCAACTACAGAGAAAATAGTTGGGTCTGTCTTCAGAATCCCAATGAAGTCTTTAAGGCGTTAACCTATAATGGTTTTAGGAAAAACCTAGGTTAAAGGAGAATCATTGACTCTAGTCGCAACTAGATCACACATGAGGTTTGGGGATTAGGTTTCCCAGTTGCTAGAGTTATCTCTTATATAGTCTTTAAATCAGGGTTTAATAGCTTTAAAACAACGTGATCAATATTCACCGTTAGATAAAATCATGATTTAAGATTCATGATAAGTTTGCTTAAAACCAAAGAAATATCTTTCCACCGTTAGATGTTCTTAGCTTGTTACACACGAATGAAATTTACCTTCATTTAGATATAGTAACCCTACCTAAACGTGTATATTGAGTTGGCTCAATAACAGTTAACCGAAGTTAGCCATATGGATACTTTTGAATTAACCACATTCATCTAAACACTTCTAGATCAAATGATACTCAAATGAATCTAATTGTGTTACTCATAGAGTTTTTCAATTGTTTATATTCTCATAGAAGTATACAAGACACAATTGAAGTAAAATCGGGTTTGATTAAAGAGAATCAATTCATGAACACTTAGTCACGGTTTGCAAAGATTGCATTCCTTATTATATAAATGTTTTTGTTCGTGAGTATGAAATCATACTTAACTGAATTTTAGAACTTAAACCAACTTAGTTTTGCAAATAGGTACGCAAACTTAAGTTCCAGACTTTGGTCATGTATGATAGTTCGCAAACGTGTACGCATATTTTCGTTCCGGACCCAACTCAGGTGAAACTGTTCGCAAACGGGTATGCAAACTTGGTTCCCGGACTTTAATAGTTAAACCATTCGCATACTGGTATGCATACTTGGTTCCCGGACTTGAATCGTTCTTACAACAGTTTGCATACTGGTATGCATACTATGCTATATCCCGACAATGGTTAATTGTTCTAAACTTCCATTTCAATCACTGGAACATCCTTAGAAGACTACAATAGCTGTCTCACACAAACTATTAGCTTATAAGTAGTTTTCATGTGATCGAATGATCAATACGAAACATTCCGAGTCTACATCAAATGACTGTCTCACACAAATCATGTAAGATGTTTCAGGTCAATTTTCACATGATCGTCTTTTGACTCATTATTTAGTTTTCAACAAATAAATTGTTTCCAACTAAACTCGTCTAGAATAATGATGAACGTAGTTAAAGCAAAAATATTTCCGACACATATTTCGAGAAAGATAGAAGCAAGTTAAACTCATCTTGAAATATCAAATGTGTATAATGTAAAGTATATATATCTATACGACTTAGTCTCAATAGGAGATAGAATATAATAGACTTCTGAGTGATAAATGAGTTTAAGTCTCCACATACCTTTTGTTGATGAAGTGCTCCAAGCTCCCTTTAGTAGATCTTCGTCTTCAATCGATGAACGACGTGAAGTCTAAAGCTCAACTACACATTCTATCCTAATCCAAGACATAGCTATAAGTTGACTAGAAATCAAGGCTTATAGTTTTGATCACCTAAACTTGACAAACAAACTTGAGATAGCAACGCTTGCGAGTTCGGCCGAGCAGTGCTCTAACAATTTATCCATGGAACGCAAATCAGAGTGTATCTCCTCTATATTTTACCATCCCTAACTCAAATTGTATATACCTATTTTCAGTCAATATACAATTTCTGCCTGAAATTTAAATAAACGAGTTAGTTTCTGAGTAACGATGATGGATTTCGACTAAGGATGCAGATTTAGGTCACAGTGTAGAATTTTGAATCTGCGTATTAAAACCAGTATATGGAGAGATAAGATAATGGTGCACATACTAATATTGTGGGAGAAGATGTTATTGATATGATTCATACTTGTTTTAGAACCGAAAATATTGCTAAAGTCTTTAATCATACTAATATTCCTTTAATTCCTAAAAGTCCCTCCTGCTTAGCTTGTGGCCCAATATAGACATATATGATTATGTAATTTTATGTACAAAGTTCTGTCTAAAACTTCGGCCAAAAGATTCAAACCTTTTATGGATGGTTTGATATCCCAAAATCAAAGTGTTTTTGTTCCTAAAAGAAGTAAATCTGATAATATTCTTTTTGCTAATGAGATTATTCATACTATCAACAATTACAAAGGAAAAGAGGGTTTAGTTGTTATTAAACTTGATATATCCAAAGCTTATGATAAGTGGGAGTGGTCCTTTTTGGAGAAAGTCCCTTTGAAAATGGGATTATCCTCCGGTTAAGATAATTAATCAATGCTGTAGTTGCAGGAAATCCTACACTACACCCCTCACTAGAATATACACAATTAAGCCATTTTAAGATGAATGCTTATGATTCTTATTGATTAAATACTTGAATCTTCACAGTATGAAATAAAAATGAGTTATAGAATTACAATCACTCTAAAATTTTCTCTCTCCTAATGACTTGCCTAACAATTCCAAAAGAACCCCCCTTACAACAGATTTACTCAACCCTTTATATAGGGTAGTACACAGTGGATGACAGCTAAGCAGTCCTTTATTTTCGGGAATGTCTTGCGAAATATCGCAAGTGTACATGTATCAATTCTCGCGACACTCCAAAATCTCGCTGAGTCTTCACATCTTTCTCATGTTTTGGTTGTCGTCATTCATTGCGTTATTTATTTTACTTCCCTGCGACTCCCTCGCAATGTCATCATTTATTAGTCTCGCGAAGTATTGATGTCGCGATATTCTGATCTTACATCTTGCCTCTTCTCATGTCTTCTCTGTGAAGGAGAGAATGTCATGAGAACCAATATTTTGAAATGCCGCAATTGTTCATTAATTGTTCACCTTTATCTGTTTCATTCCCGTACTTTTACACGGAATTTATTACGATGTTTCTTTTCACTCTTTTCTTGACACGTCTCTTTCAACCGTTTATTCTTGACCATTCACGTCCCATCTCGCATTAAATGCATTTGTTTTCTCGAGGATTCTTCTCTCTATATATAGTTTTCTCACCTTTCTCTTCTTCTCTTTTATTTTCTCTCTGCAACTTTTCAACAACTTTCTTCCTCCGCAATCTGCGCTTCTGCTACTGTAAATCTTCCCTTATTTCCTTCTCTTCATCTTCAATTCTCTAATCATTCCCATACTCTAAAAATGGCTTCACTTGGTCGTGTATATAAACCCCTTTTTAACGAAGCTCAAAAGAATTTACAAGAAAAGGGCTTCGTCCTATCAACCATTCCTGATCAAGAATCTTCATCCATACTTTCTGCTAAATTATTTTCTGATCATCAGTGTGATGATCAGAAAATCATAATCTCGCTAGGTCAAATCCTCGTAGGCCTTCCCATTCCTCTCTACAATCCCGAGATGCCTTTATTCTATGAAATTCTTGCTCATGAGAAATTCTCGCGAGCTATTTATCAACTAAGCGGTGATTGCATCCGTCTAATGCTTGAGTTCGCCAACCGTGGCGCTGGTAAGGGATCTTTATATCCTGATGATGTCAAAGATCCTAGATTCGCGAGTTTAGAAATAGTCGCTGAGAAGTATACTGTAGAAAACTTTTTTGAAAATTATCAAGTAATAAATATGAGAAATGATAAATCTCGCTGGGGTGCTCGATTGAAGAGAAAAGATAATATTTCCAGTGATAAGCTGCTTATGCAAGATATTGACTGGCACTCGGGCAAAAATAATGTTCCTCGGTACTCCAAAGATGAGAAGTGGTGGGTTGTTCCTTTATTTTTGAACGGACCTTATATTGCAGGTTCTCACACACTTCCTGCAAATCTCGCACACTATCACCCTTGGGAATTCAAGTGGCCCGAGAAAGCGAAAGAGGTATACTTCTTACTTCAGGTTTGCTTTACGATATTTCCTTCCTCTTATATTTACTAGGCTTGTAAAATTTTCAGATTTCCAAATTGAAAAAGAGTTATAGAAGACGTCCAAAGGCGAGTACTCTTGCGATACTCCAATCAATCACGGATGAAGTAAGAAATATTTTCTTTTGTTATTTTTAACAATATTGTTGCCTCTGTTTCTTATCTTCATTCGTGTGCGAAGGTTGGCGTTAAAGAAAGTGACATTCCCGAAGCTGCGAAGGTTAAGGCAAGAATAAAATCACTCTTCGCAAGGATAAATCTTACCGCTCCATCTTCTAAAAACGGAAAATCCTTCATTCCTCTCGTTCTATTTCCCAAACCAGCGAGAGTTCTGACGAAGATGAAAATGAGGTTGATACTTCTTCTGCAAAGGAGAATTATTCGATCGAATCTGCTAGGGCGCAATTGTCTAGCGTCTTCTCCAATTATATGCAAGGGTTAGGAGATGATCATTTATCTGCTACTTGCGAAGCTCTCGCTAATATTTGTGATGCTCCCCTGCTAGTGGATAATGATTCTTTTCATGGGGTTTCCGAACAATGACTCCCGCTTTCTTGAATGCACTCGTGCTTTGGTATGTTCGTATTTCTCTATTTCTCTCGTAATTCCGATTATAAACCTTATCTTAACAATTTCTTTATCTTTCTTTATAGTCTGGTAGAGCTTCCTTTGTTGTTGCCTCAGACCTTGAGAAAAGACGCAATAATCTTGAAAAGAAGAATCTTCAACTTAAAGAGAAGGTCAAAGAACTAGAAATTGAAGTTGCGACATCTCGCAAGAAGGATGAAAAAATTCAACAATTGGAAGTTGAGTCTTCTTCCCAGAAGGACAAAATATCTACTCTTGAAAGTGCTAATCAGCAATTTTATGGTATAACACCCTCCTCTTTTCTTCATTTCTACTTTGCCATTTATTTTTCTTTGCCCGACTTATCATTTTCGCAGACATTTATAATCTTTCTGATGAAGCCGTCCTTCTCCATTCATTCCCTGAACCTATGGATGATGATGCACTTCTCGCTCATCTCAATGAATCTTTAAGTAGTTCTTCAAACAAGATTAATTCTCTCTCGTTAAATGAACTTCGAACCAAATTTCGTCTTTTAGAAATTGAACATAGATCTAGTTTAGGTTTAGCCAACCGATTTAAACGTTTATATATTGACTCCCAGGAGAGCAATAATATTCTAAGGAAGAAAATTAGCAACCTCATAGATGATAAGGATCGCATTGCTAATCAAGGTGCACAAGCATTAGCAAAATTCCAAAAAACCCTTCTTGAAGTCCAAATTGAACGAGATGAATCCCTTCGCGAGAATTCCATACTTAATGAGCGAAAACCAAATTCGTTCACTTCTTGTCATAAATAATGATGATGAATTCGCTTGGCTGCGGAGGTTCTAGATAATGCCGAAATAACTTAGGTGTTAACGTCGCCTTCATGCCGAGCATAATGCCTTGGTTAAAGATATGATTTCTGACAGAGAAGGTTGTTTTACTATTCTTCATTACTTTTCCGCTTCTTATTTATGAAACTATAATTTAGCTGCTAACTCATTGTTATTTGTTCGCAGAATCTGAGAAGAGGTTTCAAACTAGAATCAAGGAACTTGAATCTGAGAAAGCACAGCTTGCAAAAAACTTCTCTCTTCGCAATGAAAAATATTCTAAGATGAAGAAGCAACTACAAACTACTGTGGCGAATTTCAATAATGATGTTGTTCGTTTTCGCAACCAAACTATTGAACAAATTTGCAACGACCACAACATTCCCCTTTCTTCATATTCTTGTCTTCTCGATGAAATTCCTGAGAATATGCCTTGTTCAGATGTTTCTGATAGTGATGTAAGCGAAGGAGAGGAATCTGATAAAGAAGAATAAGTTGCTAGATTGTTCCATTTTCTCTTCTTGCGATACTCAGTACATTTATCCTTCTAATCTTCCATTTTGTAATCTCTTATCAGAAATCTATCGTATGAAAATAAATAACAAGTTTTTATTATAATCATTCCCATACTTGCCTCTGTTATTTATTTTCACATGAGAGAAATCAAGTCGATAATCTTTAAGTAATGATACTTCTTAATTTCGCAACTGCTATTGCTGATTCTGCATAAGCAAATAAAGAAATATAATCGTATTCGAAAGCTTGTTTGCTTACTCAATTCCTTTTGTTATTTTATCATCATTTATGTTGAAATTTATCTTTACGACAAAATCGCATGACGTCGTTACATTTTCATGTAATGACCCATTGATCTTGTCTTATCATTGTTTTTGTGTGGTCTTATTTTGCTTCCTAGTTAAAGGTCTTATTTTGCCACCCCTCATTTTGCATCAATATGACAGGTCTAAATATTCTTGCGAACACAAAGTCCCATGACATTGACGTATTGCGACAAGATCGCAGGACGTCCTTACACTTTCATGTAATGACCCATTGATCTTGTCTTATCATTTCTTCAATATTTTTTGCCTCTGCAGATATTTCATTTGCGACAATATGACAGCCTAAATGTTCTAGCGAATATAAAGCCCCATGACATTGCCGTCTTGTGACACTTATCAGCTCCCTAAATGGAGGGTGCCGCCCTTATCATCTCCCGGTTGCCCCTTCAAGGAGGCGTACATTGGCCATACAAGACTAGCTCCTCCCATCCGGTCTTAACAACAACCATTGTTTTCGCAGCCTTTTATCCCTTATACCTATAGGGTTTATGGTTACGAGACTGCACCCTAAGTGGAGTTTTCTTGAGCCGAGTGCGGCATGTGCCAAGACTTGCCAAGACTTGCCAAGAATGGCCGAGACACTTCAAATGTCCCAGGCACTCTTGGCTCAACTGTGTACCCCAAGCGCCTTGAGCATACATCGACTCCTTGGAAGAGACCCCCAAGCGTCCAACCAGGGTATAACCTTATATATAGTTGGAAATCCAAGGTATCTCCCTGGATAGGCTTTCATGGGCCCCAAATTTTCATGACTCAAGTTCCGGGGCGGTGTAACATTTTTCCCGAGCCATGTCAAGAGATACCCCCTTATATGACGCACTTTAGGTCTTACATTTGCCTCTTGCGAAATATCATTCGCGAACTAGGGTGTACGCCATAAAGGTTCGTCCCATTCACTCACTCATTCATTTCTGTTAATTCATTCAATCATTCATTTTTAATTTTCTCTTTTTATTTTGTTTGCGAAGATATCGCACAACCTTACTTTGTTTATTGTAATCTCATTTCAATTCTTCAATCAAATTTTCATACATTCTTGATGGCGAGATTATCGCGCATTTCTTCTTCAATTATTATTTCTTCCTCTTACTCTTGTTATGTCTTTGTCATTGATAATGATTATTCATTTATTACACTCTTTTTTCCTTTCATTGTTCTCTCGCCTTTGCATCATTCAAACTTCTTAATGATTCATTTCCATCATGATTCTCAACTGTCTTTATGCACTTGCTTCGCAATGTATCTTCACCTCTTGTTTCTATGGTATCTACCATCAACCTTTCTCTTCTTTGTTCATCTTTTATATTTTGCTTCCAACCCTTTCTTTTTGCAGCTCTTTCCTCACAACTTTCCACATCAATCTCATAGCATTTTTGTCCTTCCATCCGAGTCTCCCTTTATAACTCCAACACCGCTAGGATGAGGGAACTTTATACACTGATGATAAGTCGACGCTACACCCAGAATTTCATGCAACCATGGCCTTCCGATCAATGCATTATAAGGGGACTCCACATCAACTATACAGAACAAAATTTCAGTTGATAATCCTTGCAAAGGTATTCTCATATGAACTTCTCCTTTAGGCTTATTCGCGGTGCCATTGAAACCGTATATTTTATACGTCGAAGGTATCAACTCTTCATCCTTCCCACCCATAGTCTTGTAAGTATTGTAAAAAAGAATGTTTACTGAGCTCCCCGTATCGATTAAGATTCTATTGATCGCCAGAATTTTCGCTTCATCATCTTCGCCATCTACAGGTTTTGGATTAATTTCCAATTTTACGACCAATGGGCTATCATGCGTCTCTCTGCCTTTATGAATCTCTTCTGCAATGAAAGAAATAATCTGCATTTGCCATTTTTTTAACTGCGATGTCTTCGCGATATTCATCACTTCTCTATTATCAGCATCCCTCGCAAAAACCCTACTGAGAACATTATCATGAAAATCTTCAATTGCTCGGTATGAATGTACAATGGAGTTGCAAAACAAATTTTAGCTTTCGCTCCGACTTCTATTACGAATGTTTCTTTCCCCTTTGCTAAGTTTGTCCTGTGTATTTCTGGCGGTGGTGGTAACAGTTGAACCTTCTCTTCGCTTTTTAGAAAATGATTCAACTTTCCTTGGTCAATCATTCTGAGGATAATTCTTTTTATATTTCTGCAGTCATTTGTTAGATGTCCATGAAAGCGATGGTAAGAACAGAACTCGTGACTTCTATCACTCGATGGTGGCTCATTCCCCATGTTCCATGGTGCAGGTATGTTTTCCATCAAGAGTATAGCTTCCCATATTTTTTCCACACTAGTATTTAGTGGTGGCATTTTGATTTCCTCCCATACTACTCTGTGACTTCGCTTCCCTCCATGATAATTCTGCCTTCGGCCTCCATAAGTTCTTGCGGATGATCAAGTCTTTGGATTTTGTTATTGCCGCCACGGTTGTAGTAGTTTCTTTCTCTTTCAAATTCTTCCTGATCACGACTTCCCATAGCTACTATCTTTGGATGTCCATCATCTATTATCCTTTCTTGTTGCCCTTGCGAAGTGCTCACTACTGTGTTTATCAATTTGGGTAATAAGCTTGCATTCGCAGCATTTGAATTTGTATTCGCAACTGGGTATGATTCCATCTCATTTTGCCTTTCCTCTAGAGCAATATATTCTTCCTGAAGTTCTCGCAACTCAGTCATTGTAATTGTATTCTTGACTCTAAAAATTTGAATATATAACAAATTGGTTGCGAACATAGCGTTTATGAATGATAGAATAAGATATTTTTCATCCACTCGTCCAGCCATTTCGCTACACATTGTCTTCCACCTCACAGTTAAGTGTCTCAAACTTTCGCCAACTCTTTGTTTCAGCCCAAATACATCTTCAATTCCTGGTCGCGAGGAGTTGTTACTTATATATGCCTGATAGGTGTCGTAAAACACCTAATTTTATATATAGTATTTATGCTTTCTTTGCGAGTTTTCTTGTAAATTATGTATCTTATGTGTGCTTTTGAGTTTATTAGGTGCAATGGAGTCATTTGGAGCAAAAAGACCAAGTAGAGCTCGTTCGAACCTAGGAGTTCTTGCTATCATCTTGAAGAGGACGAAAATGCGAAGCCAACGGCGAAAGAATGAGCTCATTCCGACATCGTATGAAGAAGATATAGGCGAAATAACAAATTAGGCTTGTCAGTTCCCCAGAACCAACAGCTTACCAAGAATGAAGAAGGAATTGTTAAGGGCACCAGGCTTAATTACTCAAGGCAGCCACGGAATGGGAGCTGAACTGTCAGTCTTGCAAGACTGACAGTTGATTACAACATTAATGGAACCTGCATGATTTGCATGACAGAAGACCAAACAGGGAATGACGGAGATGAATCAGTCGAGCTGGTAAGCATGAAGAGTCTCGTCTAGGAAAGATAGATGAGTTTGCCAGAGAAGTATGGAGAGATTTAGCTCGAGCTTGGTGCTGTGGACAGAGTAATAACAGAGAAGATGAAGATGGTGAGAATCGAGCAAGAGTTGAAACAGTGATGCTGTTGACGCTGAGAGGATGTAGAGAACTACAGACAGGTCTGGCAGTGACGGTTTGAGTTTGCAAGGATGCTGTTGGTTATGCGAGCTTTGCTGTGGGTGACGGAGCTGTGAAACATGGCAGCTGCCATTTGCTGGCAGAAAAGTGCTGCTACTGATGGTGCGTTCGAGAACAAAACTGGAAAGCCATGGCTGGATACTTGCCGATGGTGATTGCTGGAGCTGCTGAGACTGATGAGACACGGATGGAGAGAGTAAACTGATGAGACACGGCAGTGAGTATGCATGGCAGTGAGGGGTTTGACCTGTGGTGTTCTCGAGAGAGTAGTGATAGAAGAAGTGATGGGATATGCTGCTGCCATTAACGCCAGTGGTACTGAGTTTGATGATCAGAGATGAGATGGTGGTGAGCTTTGGAGTTTTCCTGCTGCTAATGGAAACTCGGTTTATTGACTGTGGTTTACGGAACAAAGTTCATGGAGCTGTTGATGGAGCTCGAGATGAGATTACAGAGATGTAGGAGATGATGATGCTGCCATTGACGAGTAAGTTCAGAGAGTTATCTGGCAGTAAAGAGAAGGGCTCGAGCAAGTAAAAGACAAAGGTTGCATGGTTTTGAAAGGAAGCATGTCGATGGAAGACTCGATGAAAGACTCGATGACAGTGATCAATATGGAACCAGGGAGTGTTGGCTGATGGTTTGTCGAGGAGGACAACACTGTAATGATGAAGAAGGGAGTTTGGTAGTGAGAGAATGATGGAGCAAAGACAGAAGTTGGTTGGTTATGGAAGCGAGACTGTTGGCTGAAATGGGAGCTGGGGTTAAGCATAGTTGATGAGAGTTGCAGCTGGACCGAGACAGAGTTTGGATGGTAAAAATGGAAGGTCGAACGTGAAGCTTATGCCACTTCGATGATGGTTTTGGCTTGCTGCCATTCTCGGTGATGAAGAAGAGGTACTGAGTGCGAGATGAGAGCATGAGTTTGCATGTCATGGAAATGATGGAAGCTCGACAGTCTTCGGCAGTAGATGAATAACGGCGCTGTGACTGAGATCGAGACAGGGAGGTTGGATGCCGCCATGGAGCTTGAGGAATGGTGCTGACGGATGATATGATGGTGGTTGGCAGCAGCGGACTGAGAATATGTAAAGGGTAGATAGAATAACGAGCAGTGCTGTGTGGGCTGGACTTTCACCACCTACGTGGGCCTGAGCTGATTGCAACCACATCTCATGAGCAAAGCTTGGACGTGAGTTTCCTACTGAAGTTTCGATGATATTTGGCCAGAGTTTGGCAAGTAACTTCGTCCGGGATTTGATGCACGGGACACAATTTTAAGAAGTACAATTTGGAGATATCTTTTATCTATCACGTTTTATTATCACTACTTGTATTCTAGGGTTTAGAACATGAAACTTCTCTTTCTTCTTGTGATGAACTCCTTGAATATGAGTACCTAAGTTTATTATTGGTTATGGAATAGTTGGATTTCACATAATATGATTTTTTGATTCAATATATTAGTTTTGTCTCATAATTATCGTTTGCAATTCTCTGAAAAATATTGTTTCGTGATTGATTGATTGTTTTGTCAAGTTGCAAATTGGTAGAACTTCTAATCACATCTATTGCTAGTTTAGGGTTTATTATACGAAAAAGTGATATTCCTTGAATACAAGTAGCATAATATGATTATGGTTTGTAGTGATATATTCTTATGATCATATGTGAATCGTAACCTTTGTTAAATTGAATTAGTGCGCTTTCCACGTTCAATTGCTTTGATTGGCCTGATTTCATAGAACTTAACGCACCTAGGGAATTAAACTTGATTAGTGCTTTTACACGTTAGGTTGTTCCTTTAGGTAGAATTCATATTCGCATCTTTTAATGTGTTTGTTGATGACAAGAGGAGATTTGCGGATATTCTTGCGATCAAGGTATTCTAGGGTCTTTGATAAAAGTTGAGATTAAATATCAATTCTAGTTATTGTGAAAAGCATGTTAGTGAATGAAAACGAAATCCTTAACCAATATCTCTTTTATCTTATTTGTTTGCTTATTTGTTTATTTGCTTTTATTTTATTTTCGTTTATAAAATCACAAAACCCTGTTATTTATAGGAAACCATAACAATTTGACAACCTAGACCTCTCTCGTGGGATCGATCCTTTCTTGCCCTTGCTATATTTATATTTTGAGTAGTAAGAAAGTGTAATTATATTTGTGTCGCTTACGACAGCGATCAAATTTGGATGAACTCCTTGAATATGAGTACCTAAGTTTATTATTGGTTATGGAATAGTTGGATTTCACATAATATGATTTTTTGATTCAATATATTAGTTTTGTCTCATAATTATCGTTTGCAATTCTCTGAAAATATTGTTTCATGATTGATTGATTGTTTTGTCAAGTTGCAAATTGGTAGAACTTCTAATCACATCTATTGCTAGTTTAGGGTTTATTATACGAAAAAGTGATATTCCTTGAATACAAGTAGCATAATATGATTATGGTTTGTAGTGATATATTCTTATGATCATATGTGAATCGTAACCTTTGTTAAATTGAATTAGTGCGCTTTCCATGTTCAATTGCTTTGATTGGCCTGATTACATAGAACTTAACGCACCTAGGGAATTAAACTTGATTAGTGCTTTTACACGTTAGGTTGTTCCTTTAGGTAGAATTCATATTCAGATCTTTTATTGTGTTTGTTGATGACAAGAGGAGATTTGCGGGATATTCTTGCGATCAAGGTATTCTAGGGTCTTTGATAAAAGTTGAGATTAAATATCAATTCTAGTTATTGTGAAAAGCATGTTAGTGAATGAAAACGAAATCCTTAACCAATATCTCTTCTATCTTATTTGTTTGCTTATTTCTTTATTTGCTTTTATTTTATTTTTAGTTTATAAAATCACAAAACTACCGGTGCTTTATATAGGAAACCATAACAATTCGACAACCTAGACCTCTCTTGTGGGATCGATCCTTTCTTGCCCTTGCTATATTTATATTTTGAGTAGTAAGAAAGTGTAATTATATTTGTGTCGCTTACGACCGCGATCAAATTTTGGCGCCGTTGCCGGGGAGGCAGCGGTTGTCAATTGTTTTTGGTTTCTTATTTTTGTATTTTAGTTTTTGTTTTATTTTTCCTATTTTCTGGTTTTTAACCTTGGTTTGAGAATCTTATTTCAGGTGCTTATTTCTATGGAAGGAGCATATTGGAACAATGGATACGAGTTTCAACCTCAACAATACGACAACTACCAATTCCATGGGTATAATCAAAACCAATTCATTGGTTATGACCAATATTCCATGGAACCTTGTGGTTTTCCTCAACAACCTTATGGCGGGTATGTGTGTGAACAACAACAAGGATGGGAGGATTCTTATGCTCTTGAACAAAAAGTCTCTAATTTTATAGATAAAGTTTCCACCTTTTTACAAGAGGAATTTCAAAAAGCTAAAGAGACTACAAACGAGCAACTCCAAGAACTTCGTGAAAGTATGACTATCTTGCGAAGAGACATTGATCAATACAAGGAAGATATGGATAATTCTAATGTGCATATGGTTTGTGATGAATATTTGATTGATGCTAATGTTGAAAAAGGCCAATCCTTGGGCACTTTCGTGGATAATTGTGTAGTTAACTCAACTCTTGATCGTAATAATGATCATTCACCTATTCAAAAGGATGAGTTTGAGATTAGCAACACTAAATTCAGCGAGGAACAATCTTATGTTGACTATGATAGTGACGGTGATTATGATACATTGCTTGAAACAACTCATGGTGACATCTCCGAGGAGTCTTTTTGGGATCAAGATGAAGACGAAGAGGAATATGTCGACACTTGTGTAGATTACTCAAGCATTGATCTTAATAATGATCAAGAGCCTATTCAAAGGGTGGAGCTTGAGGATGATGCATTTTCGAGTGTTCTAAAAAAGTTTCTTATGATAAAATTTGGATCCACAAAAGAGTATGTGCCTTACAATAAAAAGGAGGAATATGTTGAGAATGAGACCGTTATGACCAATATTGTGGAAGACCCAATTGAGCTTGCAAATGATTGTAATGATGATGTTTATGTTGAGACTTTGGTTACGGCAGAAACGGACGAAGAATGGTTGCAAGGTTTGATAGAGGACCATGATATAAAAGAGGTGAATAATTCACTTGAGTTTTTCAAAGATGAAGAGGATTCCGTAATACAAGAGATTGTGCAAGGTTTATCTAACCCTTTGCCTATTGTTTCTTCTCCTTTACCTCTTATTGGTTTGAATGTATGTGCTTCGAGAATATTGTTGAATGACTTTGTTTCTCGTTTTCCGCCATTAGAGAAACTTGATTCTCATACTATGCAGGTTATGGAACAAGAACCCGTGGAAGTACCCGACTCTTATATTCTTTATACACTTCCAAGTGTGGACAAGAATAAGTGTGGGGGAAGCTTTTATCGGTTCATAGCTTCACTTTTGCTTTATTATACTAATATTTGTGTGAAGTTAGTGTTTCCAAAACAGGTTCTATGGAAGGATCCCCAACTTTTCAGGTTATTGGTGTATGGGGAATGAATCTTGCAAGAAGCTAAGTCGGGCCGTCGACTTTAAAACAAGCGCTTAGTGGGAGGCAACCCACCGGTTTTGTATCTCTTATCCTTTTGCATTTTATTTTTGTTTCGTTTATTTATTTTTTACTGTTTTCATATCATATTTGCATCCCTATGTTTAATTTCATTGAGTCCGTAATCTATCTTAGAAGAGAATTATGCCGAATACCTTTTCGTCAGAAAATTTCAGACTGCGCGTAGTTCATTCCAGAGACCATAACTGTCAGACCGTTTATCAAAACACTGTGAAATTTTGATACTGTGTAGAAAACACGTAGGTGAACAACTTTTGTGAAATGGAGTTTTTCCAAATTCCTTACCAATTTGCACAGTTTTTGCGTTTTATCTGCTGTTACGTCAGAATTCAGAACTTTCGGTTTTACACATTGAGGACAATGTGAAGTTTAAGTGTGGGGGAGCATTTATATGTTTGTATAGTTTGTTTTTGACACCATTAGTGGATGGAACCATTTTGAATGCAGGAGTTGAGGAACCAATTAACTAAAAGGGAAGAATATAGCTCGAAATCACAAATTAACATGATAGTTGTTACCATATCTCGGAATATCACCATATCACATTCTATTTTTATTTTTCCATATTTATCTATTGTTCTCTAAGTGCTTTGGTGGGTCACTAAACATCGACGTGTTATTACTGCTAGGATGAAATAGAGTGGTTGAGTTACACACACACAAAAAAAAAAAAAAAAAAAAAAAAAAAAAAAAAAAAAAAAAAAAAAAAAAAAAAAAGACCGACCAATTAGACCAAAACGGAATAAAAAGACACTTGGGAATAGCAGTATGTGTGAAACGTAGTCCCTGTCTCCGTCGCCTAAACAAGCGTGGAATGCAGGATCCAAGGCAACTATCATGTACTTGTCGACAAGAAGCATGCGCTTGGATCCAAAAGATCTAATCATGCCGTCTAAAAAAAAAAAAAAAAAAGAGAAATTGGATCCAGTTTGATCCAATCTTATATAAAAGAAAAAAAAATTATTATTGTGTTGAATAAAGTCACTCTTGGTTCCCTTGTATATGCCAATTGATTTGATGTAGCATTCAAGACCAAGTAGCTCAATCTAATAGGATTAGGTTCATCTTAGCAAGCGACCTTGACAGGATATGGGAAACATCGAACACTTGTGAATATTCGCCAACATCTACATCTTTATCCATCTTCTTAATCTTTTCATTGTGATTGTGGTTGTTAGTTTCCTAGTATTGTGGCTTGTTCGACTATCTATCTATTTAGAGTTTATTTACTAATAATTGAATTGAATTTGCAAGGTATCTCCTCCTCGTAGTCATTTTGGATTCGTTCATTGATTTGTCACAAATAGACGGAGTTGGAAATATAGGTTTTGTAGGTATATATCTAGTAAACCTTCACGAGACTATAACTCGTCCACTAGGGACACTTAGTGGTTTAAAGGCTTGTTATTTATGCTAAAAGTGACCGTAGCCTCGCCTGACATGGAGTTGTTGTATTTTTATTGTTTTGTTTGATTTGCTCGAGGACTAGCAAAGTCTAAGTGTGAGGGAATCTGATAGGTGTCGTAAAACACCTAATTTTATATATAGTATTTATGCTTTCTTTGCGAGTTTTCTTGTAAATTATGTATCTTATGTGTGCTTTTGAGTTTATTAGGTGCAATGGAGTCATTTGGAGCAAAAAGACCAAGTAGAGCTCGTTCGAACCTAGGAGTTCTTGCTATCATCTTGAAGAGGACGAAATGCGAAGCCAACGGCGAAAGAATGAGCTCATTCCGACATCGTATGAAGAAGATATAGGCGAAATAACAAATTAGGCTTGTCGGTTCCCGAACCAACAGCTTACCAAGAATGAAGAAGGAATTGTTAAGGGCACCGGGCTTAATTACTCAAGGCAGCCACGGAATGGGAGTTGAACCGTCGAGTCTTGCAAGACTGACGATTGATTACAACATTAATGGAACTGCATGATTTGCATGACGAGAAGACCAAACGAGGGAATGACGGAGATGAATCGGTCAGCCGGTAAGCATGAAGAGTCTCGTCTGAGAAAGATAGATGAGTTTGCCAGAGAAGTATGGAGAGATTTAGCTCGAGCTTGGTGCGTGGACGAGTAATAACGAGAGAAGATGAAGATGGTGAGAATCGAGCAAGAGTTGAAACAAGGATGCCGTTGACGCCGAGAGGATGTAAGAAACTTCGATGTGTCCGGCAGTGACGGTTTGAGTTAGCAAGGATGCTTTGTTGGTTATGCGAGCTTTCTTTGTGGGTGACTTCGAGTGAAACATGGCAGCTGCCATTTGGTCGTGAAAAAGTGCTCGCCTATCGATGGTGCGTTCGAGAACAAAGCTGGAAAGCCATGGTCGGATACTTGCCGATGGTGATTGTGGAGCTGCCGAGACCGATGAGACACGGATGGAGAGAGTAAACCGATGAGACACGGCCGGTGAGTATGCATGGCGGTGAGGGGTTTGACCTTGTGGTGTTCTCGAGAGAGTAGTGATAGAAGAAGTGATGGGATATCTTTGCTGCCATTAACGCCGTGGTACCGAGTTTGATGATCGGAGAGATGATATGGTGGTGAGCTTTGGAGTTTTCCCGCTTGCTAATGGAAACTCGGTTTATTGATCGTGGTTTACGGAACAAAGTTCATGGAGCTGTTGATGGAGCTCGAGATGAGATTACGGAGATGTAGGAGATGATGATGTTGCCATTGACGAGTAAGTTCGAGAGAGTTATCGCGGTAAAGAAGAGAAGGGCTCGAGCAAGTAAAAGACAAAGGTTGCATGGTTTTGAAAGGAAGCATGTCGATGGAAGACTCGATGAAAGACTCGATGACAAGTGATCAATATGGAACCAGGGAGTGTTGGTGATGGTTTGTCGAGGAGGACAACACCGTAATGATGAAGAAAGGGAGTTTGGTAGTGAGAGAATGATGGAGCAAAGACGGTTGGTTGGTTATGGAAGCGAGACTGTTGGTGAAATGGGAGTCAAGCATAGTTGATGAGAGTTGCGGCTGACCGAGACAAAAGTTTGGATGGTAAAAATGGAAGGTCGAACGTGAAGCTTATGCCACTTCGATGATGGTTTTGGCTTGCTGCCATTCTCGGTGATGAAGAAGAGGTGCGAGTGCGAGATGAGAGCATGAGTTTGCATGTCATGGAAATGATGGAAGCTCGGCGGTCTTGACGATGAGATGAATAACGGCGCGCAGGACTCGAGATCGAGACGGGGAGGTTGGATGCCGCCATGGAGCTTGAGGAATGGTGCGACGGATGATATGATGGTGGTTGGCAGCAATGGACTGAGAATATGTAAAGGGTAGATAGAATAACGAGCAAAGGTCTTTGTGTGGGTGGACTTTCACCACCTACGTGGGCCCGGAAAACGATTGCAACCACATCTCATGAGCAAAGCTTGGACGTGAGTTTCCTACTTTTGAAGTTTCGATGATATTTGGCCAGAGTTTGGCAAGTAACTTCGTCCGGGATTTGATGCACGGGACACAATTTTAAGAAGTACAATTTGGAGATATCTTTTATCTATCACGTTTTATTATCACTACTTGTATTCTAGGGTTTAGAACATGAAACTTCTCTTTCTTCTTGTGATGAACTCCTTGAATATGAGTACCTAAGTTTATTATTGGTTATGGAATAGTTGGATTTCACATAATATGATTTTTTGATTCAATATATTAGTTTTGTCTCATAATTATCGTTTGCAATTCTCTGAAAATATTGTTTCATGATTGATTGATTGTTTTGTCAAGTTGCAAATTGGTAGAACTTCTAATCACATCTATTGCTAGTTTAGGGTTTATTATACGAAAAAGTGATATTCCTTGAATACAAGTAGCATAATATGATTATGGTTTGTAGTGATATATTCTTATGATCATATGTGAATCGTAACCTTTGTTAAATTGAATTAGTGCGCTTTCCACGTTCAATTGCTTTGATTGGCCTGATTTCATAGAACTTAACGCACCTAGGGAATTAAACTTGATTAGTGCTTTTACACGTTAGGTTGTTCCTTTAGGTAGAATTCATATTCGCATCTTTTAATGTGTTTGTTGATGACAAGAGGAGATTTGCGGGATATTCTTGCGATCAAGGTATTCTAGGGTCTTTGATAAAAGTTGAGATTAAATATCAATTCTAGTTATTGTGAAAAGCATGTTAGTGAATGAAAACGAAATCCTTAACCAATATCTCTTTTATCTTATTTGTTTGCTTATTTGTTTATTTGCTTTTATTTTATTTTCGTTTATAAAATCACAAAACCCCGGTGTTATTTATAGGAAACCATAACAATTTGACAACCTAGACCTCTCTGTGGGATCGATCCTTTCTTGCCCTTGCTATATTTATATTTTGAGTAGTAAGAAAGTGTAATTATATTTGTGTCGCTTACGACCGCGATCAATGCCCATAAGAATATAGCTTGTAAATGTTTGAATGACGTGATTGTGTTTCTTGGTAAACCCTCAAACCATTTCAGTGCCTCTCTGTTAAACTTGATGCAAAATATTTGCACAATATGGCGTCATGATTTTCCCATTGTAGCATACATCTCACATACGCTTTGATGTGTTGTATTGCGCAAGTTTTTCCATCAAAAATGCTGGTTAATGCGGGTAAATTGCACTTTGGGGGTATTCCTCCTAACTGCACCTCTAGTGTAAAGGGGTTTTCTTGACTTCTTCGATGGCCTCATCCAATTGTCTTCTTCCTCCTCCCCTTCTATTGTTCAACATTCCTGTCATCTCGCCAACTCTCTCAAGATTTGTTCATTTACATCAGATTCGAATTTATTGGTCTTTTAGCTCGCCTCTCTCTCTTACTGCGTTCATGTCTACTTTGATTTTCTTGTTCAAAGATTTTCTTCTCTTCTTTCTGCTCACTTTCTCCTTCATCTCGTTGTTAATTCCGCACACCATTATATCCATCATTTTCTCTTCTTGGTTGTCTATCAGTTCTCCTTTGTATTCTTTCATATTCTTCATTGATATTTCCATTGTTGCGATTTTGCTCGCCTTCTTTCTCGATTGTCATGATTGTTCTCTGTCGAATTGCTTCCTCCAATTCCCTTCTTCCATTTCTACTCTTAATCTTTCCCTTTCGCAAGCTAGACGCGCTTGTTCAATATAATGTTTTTCGATGTCATCTTCAATCTCCTTTTGTTTCCTCCGTGTTTCTCTCCCATGCGCATTCTTCTTCCTTCCTCTTGATTTTCATCACCAATTGGATTATTCGCCCTTGACGCTGCCTATTTTCTTGATTTCCTTCATTTTGGCCATATTCTTAGAATTTCGGACGTGGAATATAACGATCTTCTACCATTTCTCTTCTCTCGCAGCATCCTTCACCGAGATTTGGCTCTCTTTCTAGATTTTCTTCATTAACATTTTCTACAGATAATGTTCTCCTCCTATCTTCTCTAACTGATCCTGATCTTGACCTGGTACTACTTCTCGACTTTCTATTCTGCAACCTCATATTTTCCACTCTTAATTCATGGTTTTGCCTTGTTAAATTTGCACGTTCTTCCGCTTCTAACCGCCTTTCTTCATGTATCGTTTGCCTCAATGCTTCTAATGCTGTGATTTCTTCATTTCCATGAATTGTTTCTCCCATCTCTTCTCGATTTCTCTCCTCTTGTCCATCATTTATCAATTGTTGCATTTCTTCTCCTTCTTCCATAGAATTTGACCTCCATGTATGCACACTCACCCTGTCATAATCTATTACTCTATTTGGTGCTGGTTGAATTAGTGGTTGAATTTGACCTTCTTCTCTATCTCTTGTGTTTATTCTTGATGGTTCACCTACTTCATTTCTCCTTTCTCCGGCTAATCTCGGCTTCTTCTAACGGTTGTTGGTTGTTCTCGATGCATTCCTTCTTCCTGCCATTTCTCAATTTCGGTAAGTTGTTGAAAATTATACGAAATTTCTTTCTTGTTACTCCTGATTATTTCAATTCACAAGGTTGATCTTTACTTTCTACCTGTTTCTAGCGCCATTATGTAGTTGCAGGAAATCCTACACTACACCCCTCACTAGAATATACACAATTAAGCCATTTTAAGATGAATGATTATGATTCTTATTGATTGAATACTTGAATCTTTACAGTATGAAATAAAAATGAGTTATAGAATTACAATCACTCTAAAATTTTCTCTCTCCTAATGACTTGCCTAACAATTCCAAAAGAACCCCCCCTTACAACAGATTTACTCAACCCTTTATATAGGGTAGTACATTGGATGACAGCTAAGTTGTCCTTTATTTTCGGAATGTCTTGCGAAATATCGCAAGTGTACATGTATCAATTCTCGCGACACTCCTAAATCTCAGCTGAGTCTTCACATCTTTCTCATGTTTTGGTCATTCGTCATTCATTGCGTCATTTATTTTACTTCCTGCGACTCCTCGCAATGTCATCATTTATTAGTCTCGCGAAGTATTGATGTCGCGATATTCTGATCTTACAAATGCATTTTAAATGTGTCTTACTATGTCTTATTGAATGGTGTACCTATTGGTTTAATCAATCCCGAAAGAGGCCTCAGACAACGGGACATTTATCTCCATATCAGAGGCTCTATCTGCTTATATAGATTCTTTGACTTGAAAAGGCCTGATTGAGGGAATTAGTGTTAGTAAAAACTCTCCTAATATCACTCATTTGTTGTTTGTTGATGACTCTTTACTGTTTTCTAAAGTTAATGTGAAAGACTTTAAAATTATAAAAGAGTATTTGCATAAGTATTGCCTAGCTTCTGGACAAGAAATTAATTTTGATAAGTCTGGTATTTTATTTAGTAAAAAGATGTCGGGTTAGTTGATTAATCAGCTATCTGATATTTTAAATATCCATATCCGTGACTTAGGGGAAAAGATTTGGGTACCCCTATAGTTTTTCAAGCTTCAAAAATCCAAACTCATATGGGTATTCTTGAACCCGTTGATGCTAGATTTTCCACTTGGTTCCATAGACTCCATTCTCATGCGGCTAGAACCACCCTAGTTAAACATATTGAGCAGGCCATCCCTCTTTACCAGATGGGTGCTTTTCTTATTAACTAAATACCTTTGAAGGAAAATGGATTCCCACATTTGCAAGTTCTGGTGGGGAGAAACTCTTGACCCAAGTCAGGATCTTCTACCCCTAACCCCCTTATTCCTCCAGACCTAGTGTCACAGTTATTTATTTTATTTATCAGGAAAGTATGACTTGGAATGTTGATAGACTCACCACCCATTTTGATAATGCTTTTGTTGAGAAGATATCTTTATTCCCTTAAGCCATCTGTGCACTCCTGACAGGAGGGATTTGGAGCTTTCAAAGACTGGTAGGTTTTCTTCAAAATATGCTTATTCAGGACTTGGAGGGCTTAAAACCCTCCCCAAGTAAGTTATGGAAGTGCATTTGGAAAATTCGTGTCTTCATAAGATCCAATTATTTATTTGGAAAGTCATTGTTAGGAATACGCTTCCGGCCAGAACTCTTCTTACTTCTTAATACTATAATGCATATGACCTCTGTGAATTTTCCTTGGTGCTCTGACCCTCATGAATACATCATGCATACTCTAGTTCTATGCCCTTTTCATAGTCATGTTTGGTTCCTTAGACCCTTAAGTATAACTATTTCTTTTTTATTGAACATGTTTTATTGAGTGGCTTTTGTATTGGTTTGTGGTAACTAGTACTAAACTTTCGGAGGATGGTCAATGTCTGGTTGATGTTATTCTTTGGTCTACATGAAGAAGTAGGAATAACCTTGTATTTAACACTAAGAAATACTCTCATTCGGTTACTCTGCATATAGCAAGTACCATGTTATTGAACAAAAAACTAAAACTCTAGATTCCTAAAAGCATCGTATCAATTATTGTGACAAATGATGCCTCCTCCTTTTGGTTGGATTAAATGCAACATTGATGCAGCGTTTGATGATGTTTTTATGTATGATAGTGCATGATATGTGATGAGGGATCATCTGAGTAAAGCCTCCTTTTGTGTTGTTATAGTCTTTGATGTGACCTCGGCAGTTGAAGCTGAAGCTAGGGCCATATGGGAAGTTCAAGAAAAAGTTGTTGATCTAAAGCTTTTTCACATCATAATTGAGAGTAATGCCAAGTCTTTTGTTGGTCGATCAATTTTCTGCAGTAGTTTTTGATTGTGATCAATGTACTGATGCTATCTTAAAAGACATTTCCTTTTTTTTTCTCAATTATCGGCTTGTACTTATAGTTCTCAACCAAGGTTATGTAATTTTGTTGCTCATGCCTTAGCTCACTGGGCTAAGGCTAACTCGAACTCTATGTTTTTGGCTTGTACATCCAATATGGTTTTTACCGACCGTCGAGGAAGATCATTAATCTCTCTAAGGCCTCTGTTTTAAAAAAATAAAATAAAAAAATGATGGTACACATCTATCAAGTGAATATGGCTTACGTTTGTGTGGTGAAGCAAGGACATGGCTATTTCTCCAAGAAGGTGGCCCTTAGTATGTGCTAAGTGACTAGGAAACCTGAGGTACCCCTTAACCGCACCAAAGTTGTAGAAATATTGATTTTGGTTCCCTTAGCGAGTCTGAGGGTGCCACAAGGAATAGCTTAGTGGAACAACAATGGAAAAATTACAGTTCAGAATTGGAACATATGAAATGAAATTAAAAATGTGAACACATAAATTACGAGGGCATCCACATGTTCACAAAAAATATTCGCATTTATAAGTAAATAACACCGCAAGGGATAAGATAAATATAAAGAGGTGTAAGATACGAAGACTCATCGACTCGAGTCTTTGGATTCGTCATCGTCTAGTCAATAGGGGATTGAATCGTACACAATTGCGATGCATAGCATTACGAGAAATAAAGAGTTAAGCGTAAAGTAAAGTGCTGAAATGTAAATGAGACGATTATTTACGTGGTTCAGCACTAAGGCCTACATCCACGGGGTATTGAGTTTCACTATGTATTGAGAGGTTACATAAATAGTCGAATGACTTAAGTGTGTTACGATGCTTGGGGAAATAGAATTCATACCTACTCTTTACTATCTTCTTCCTAATTACTTAGAAACCTGGTCGACCCCTTCTCTTAGTGGAGGGGGTATTTATAGGGAAGATACGTGGGGTCCACCGTCGAGGCCATTTGAACCTTATCTTCTTGTTCTCTGTCTTGATCCCTGGTGTCTTCGTTCAACCGATGCCCCCAATGATATACTCGATGACGATGGGTCGATACTTTCTCTTCCATAGATTAGTTGACACGTACCATATGGCTAGAGTGTTTAATGCGGTGGTTGGGTCGCCCGCATGTGACATCAGTGTATGCGTCCCCATCCCATCCATGTCGGTCGGCCTTTCCCCCACCGTTGATTCTTAGATCCCTCTGGATGGGGTAAAGGCGATCTTCGGTATGTTCCAATGCTTCGCAGTGGCTCATTCCTTCAAAGTGCTCCTCGGATCTTAGCCGTCAGATCATCTCGAAGATGTACACGTATAGATGGTGGATGCCTCTTGGGTGTTTAATGCGTGTCATCGTATCTCGATAATCTGGATTATAAGCCTTCCACGTGTAATACCTTGGACATGTGGAGAGTGATGAATTATGTGTATACAAAAAAATTTATAAACTAAATAAAGGATTTCGAAAACCAGTATTCGTTCATTTTCGATACATGCAAACTAAGGTGAGAGCCGCAAACAGTGAAGAAGTTGGGTTTAACTTTAACTAGAGGAGGAGTTTAAGCGAGAATCAGAAATCCATTAGCCATGAAACGGTGAGAAGCTAGTGATGTCTCGTTTTAGGAATGAGAATACTTTATCTTAATTTTGAAAACCGAACATAGTATATATTACTACAAATCAACTTCTAAGAATAGGAGTGACTCTTAAGCTTAATAATCAAGCTTTAGGGATTCAAGTGTATTTTTCTTATAAATAACCTTCTCTACAGTTGTTACGAACACATAAAAAAAAAAAACCTTATGTTTTCTCTCTCGAATATAAAAAAAAAAAAAAATGAATAGAACTACACTAAACTATGATTATCATCTTCGGGTTAAAACTCAAGTTGCAGAAACAAGTCCAGTTTATCGAATTAACGTTACGATAAACAGTCAATGCATCATGTGGATGTTAGGAGGAGGTACTAATAACATGGAAGACATGATACAAACAAATTATATCAACCTCAACTTGTTTTCCTATGAAGAACAAATACGCGCACATGTTCAGAATCTGTTATCAGGGTTCGACAACGACGTATTAGATGAAGAATGCGTCGAATGGTTAACTCGAAGAATACCAGAAGATACTGCAGGGAAACTACCAGGTCCGGAAACACCAGATGTTTCGGTAATTTTTGAAGTTGATATCTCTGTTGAGTTTATGGTGAGGATGGTGGTTGATCATGAAGAAGAACAAGCAGCAGTTTTTGAGGCTGACTTTGACACAGATGAATACTTATACAATGAAATTATAAAAATCCTGCTTCAGATTTCGAAATCAGCAAACTCAAGAGGTTCCAGTATGGTGGTGAAACTGGGGAAGCATCTGCATGCATTATTTGCATCGAAGGCCTTTCTGGAGAAGAAGTTATTAGTTTAGTGTTATAACAAATGGCTCTTCCTAGAACAATCAATCAAGAATTGAAATAGAAATGAAATCAAAGTAAAACAAGCACACACAACACAAGGATTTATAGTGGTTCGATCAAGATTATCTACATCCACTTGCGAAGACAACGAAACGATTCCACTATGATTAAACAAGATTACAAGGTATTTCCACTCAATTCCCTTTCAAGAACCCTAGCCCCTTTTGGTGCCTCACGCTGTCTCTTCAATACATGAGTTTTTCTCTTACTAACAAAACATGAGGAGGAGAAGAAGACTTATCTCCTGATGCCTTTTGGTCCACAAAAGCTAAACGGGCAAATGGGTCGGGCAAATGGGTGAACCCAACTGAATACTAAACCGTATTCAAGGCACATATACAACATTGGCTTGCGAGCACGTTTTTCACTCAGATTGTATCGTGAGATGGATGAAAGAGAGTAATTCTTGTCACGTATGTAGCCGGTCAGTTGGACACATCAAGAACAATGAAGGATCATCTAATTCGTTTTCGGGTCTGGATAAGGTGAAGGTCGAATGAAAAATCTGTGCACTGTAGCTCATTCAGAAAATCTGAGATTAGTTGTTTTTTTTTTTCTCCTGAGGTTTAACTAGTTGGTGATGCAGTTTTACAAGTGGTAAGTAGAAGGTTCGATACTCGGACTATTTTGAAGGTTTGGTTTAAGACAAATAAAAGAAAAACTAATAAATTTTGATTTCCGTTACCAAGGAGAGATGAATCTAGGGTTTTGGATTCCACTACTTCTAATGTTTGTAAACTTAATAATGATTCCTTTGACACAATACTCCTAATTTACTCAAAACAATTTCGAACCCAATCTGATGCTTTGGATATAACGTTACAAGTTCTTTTTTTTTTTTAATGACTCTCGTCGTTATTTTAAAGCCTAATTTTCCTTCGCTTATAAAAGAGATCGGTAGAAACTACCCAAAACAATTATTATGAAGCATGTAAAGAAGAGAAAATTTTTAATAAATTAAAAGCACAAATATGGAGTAAATATGTCAAAGAAGTTAAATATTAAATATTACCCATCAAAAATAGTTTCTTCCTCCACCCTAGCGCAGGAATTACTCCATTATTACAAAAGAGAAATAAAAACAATGAAATAAAAACTCTAGTCTTTCGCTCAGACTCCGGACCTCCCATTTTTCTTGTATCTACAGCGTATTTATAGCTTTCAAAGGAATCCACTTTCCTTTTCTATTCACCACTACCACATCATCACCGAATGAGAATACGCCACATGTCAAGACAATGAAAAATCCTCCAATAAGAATGTGCCACGTGTCAAATAATATAATTCTCATGCATTTACATTTTCCTTATTTGGGAATTATTTATTCTTTATTAAATCCAACCATAAAAAATAATATTCTTTCCATACTCTTTATATATTTAATTCCCATCAATTACTCCATGTACATTCTTACTTAACACTTTTATTTTCTTCACTAAAATAAATATATCCATATATATATATTAATATCTTGTAAATGATGTGGATATAATGGGCTCCACACTTTCCACACTCCCATATCCAAATAATTGGACAAATGAAATAATTCTCCATCTTCTTCTTTTTTGGGCCTAGCCCATTATATTATAAATCACTTCATTTCCTCCATTTTACGAGCGGAATTCCACATTTTAGTCCATTTAGCTTTATTTCCCAAAAACACCTACAAATACACAAAATAGTAAAATAAGTAAAAAAATGAGCACTAACAATATTGAAAATTGAGACGAAGTAGACACATAAATGTGTCTATCATTTGGTCCCCCTCGGGAGTATGTACTTGAATTCGTATATATCAATATTATTCAGAATGTGAATGTCATGTAAAGCTTGTAATGTTATTCAAGATGAACTAGAAAATTTAGATGCCTCTTCTTAAGCTTTAGCACACAGAAAAAAGAGAGGCGGCCTCTAATGCCGCACAATTGATGTTTCCTAGTGGTGAAAACATAAAACATTGGCTTCAGAGAAAAAAATGACTGACTTCCTGCGGAGCCAGTACAAAAAGCAGGTTTCCTAAGTGTATCGGATCGCACATAAATACTTTATACTCCCAAAGAATTTCCTCTTCGATTGACCGCACACCGAAAAACATAGAAACAAATACGACTCACAAATCAAGACTTATAATCGTGTATATTCGTAATCAACATACTCGTATGTTGAGTCTTGATGAGTTCATCAATGAGAAAGAAAGCATGTAGGAGAAAATAAAGTGAATTTTTTGTTTTAAAGTAGAAACATAGCGTCACTGAAAGGGTTGCTCATTTGAAATTGAAGCTGCCCAACACTAGAGTTGGTCAAGTATTTCATGTGACGGAAGTAAAATGCTAGCGAAACTTTTCTAGGACAATTAGGTTATTGATATTTAACTACCTGAAGATTTTTTTCATGCAGTAAGAAAATTGGGAAGAGAAGAGTGGCAGTCGTTTTGCGAATAAGTTAGGTTTAGTTTTTCTCGGATGTATTGTCTACATGTCCAGTTAAGTTTTCGATGTAAACCAAGTGTAACAAATTAATTGGTTGTAGATCTACACGTAAGTGTTGTCCACCCACCTTTAATGCTGATGGTGTTACAAACATACAGTTAAGTTTAGGGTGTAAACATAGTGTTATTAAAGGTTTGATGTCTCGACCAATAGAGTTCCGCCAAGTGTCCTCTCCAGGTTTACCAATGTCCAAAGCTCATTCGTGAGAAAATGGTTCCTAGAAAAGTTGTATGATAATGGGTCTTCGCTAGTTAGTAACAACATAGGAGCATATAACATGATTCATACATCAGAACCTTTTCCTTCATTACTATAGTGTATACCACGGTAATGACCTCCTAAAACCCCAAAAAAAAAAAACCTTATTTTGATATTCATCTTATTCTACAAAAATTTCATTATCCAGATCAAATGTCATAATTCTCCCATTTCTCAAATTCCAATAAAGAACACCATCAACAAAAATAACATGTTAAATATCCACGAAACGCAAATCATAATGTATCTCCCCTATATTTTACTATCTCTTACTCAAATTTTATACACCAATTTTCAGTCACTATACAATTTCTGCCTCAAAATTAAATAGACGAGTTAGTTTCTGAGTCACAATGATGGATTTCAACTACTGATGCAAATTTGAGTCACAATGTAGAATTTTGAATCTATGTATTAAAACCAGTAAGTAGAGAAATAAGATAATGGTGTGCATACTAATATTGTGGGAGAAAATGTTATTGATATGATTCAGACTTGTTTTAGAACTGGATATATTGCTAAATACTTTAATCATACTAATATTTCTTTAATTCCTAAAAGTCTCTCTTGCTGAGCTTGTGACCCAATATAGACATATATGATTATGTAATTTTATTTACAAAATTCTGTCTAAAACTTTGGCCAACAGATTAAAACCTTTTAAAGATGGTTTGATATCCCAAAACCAAAGTGTTTTTGTTCCTAAAAGAAGTATTTGTGATAATATTCTTCTTGTTAATGAGGTTATTCATACTATCAATCATTACAAAGGGAAAGAGGGTTTAGCCGCTATTAAACTTGATATGTCCAAAGCTTATGAATTAGTGGGAGTGGTCCTTTTTGGAGAAAGTCCTTTTGAAAATGGGATTATCCTCCCACTGGGTTAAGTTAATTAATCAATGCATTTCAAATATTTTTTATTCTGTCTTACTGAATGGTGTGCCTATTGGTTTAATCAATCTTGAAAGAGGCCTCAGACATGGGTTTATCCCCATACCTTTATATCATCTGGTTAGAGGCTCTCTATCTCCCTATATAGACCCTCTGACTAGAAAAATCCTGGTTGAGGGCAGTAGTGTTACTAAAAAATCTCCTAATATCACTCCTTTGTTGTTTGTTGTTTGTTGATGACTGTTTACTGTTTCTAAAGCTAATGTGAAAGACTTTGAAATCATAAAAGAGTATTTTCATAAGTATTTTCTAGCTAGCTTATGGACAAGAAATTAATTTTGATAAGTCTGGTATTTTATTTGATAAAAAGATGCCAGATCAGTCGATGATTCAGCTATCTGATATCTTCAATATCCATATTAGTGACTAAAGGGAAAATATTTGGGTACCCTTATAGCTTTTCAAGCTTCAAAAATCTAAACTCACATGTGTATTTTTGAACCTGTTGATGCTAGAATTTCTACTTGGTTCCATAGACTCCTTTCTCAAAGTTGCTAGAACTACCCTAGTTAAACATATTGGGCAGGCCATCCCTCTTTACCAGATGGGTGCTTGTGTTATTACTAAGTACCTTTGCAGGAAAATAGATTTCCACCTTTGCAAGTTCTGGTGGGGAGAAACTCTTGACCCAAGGATAGAACTGCATTTACTTAGTTGGGACATTTTATACTCTCCCAAATCTGAAGGAGGATTAGGATTAAGGAAAGTTGAGTTCAACAATTTGTTATGCTAGCTAGGAATGCTTGGAAAATCATTGAAAATCTTGATTGTTTACTTGTCATTACTTTAAAACCTAAATAATTTCATAATACTGATTTCTTGAATGCTAAATGTCCTAGTGTTTGTTATTGGACTTGGAGGTGTTTACACACTATCAAAGAACTTACTAAACCTTTCATTTCCTGGATTGTTGGCGATGGTAAGTTCATTGACCCCTGGTGTGATAATTGGATTCCTAGCTTAGGATATGCTACCCCTAACCCCCTTGTTCCTTTAGACCCTAGTGTCACAATTGTCTATTTTATTTTTCAGGAAAGTATGACTTTGAATGTTAATAAACTCACCACCCATTTTGATAATGCTTTTGTTGAGAAGATTATCTTTATTCCCTTAAGCCAGCTATGCACTCCTGACAGGAGGGGTTGAGAGATTTCAAAGACTGATAGGTTTTCTTCAAAATATGGTTATTTGGGACTTAAAGGGCTTAAAACCCTCCACATATAGTAAGTTATGGAAGTGCATTTGGAAAATTCGTGTCCCTCATAAGATCCAGTTATTTATTTGGAAAGTCATATAGAATGCGCTTCGCGCGGAACTGTTTACTTCTTAATATTTGAATGCATATGACATATGTGGATTGTCCTTGGTGCTCTGACACTCATGAATCCATTATGCATGTTCTAGTTCTCTGCCCTTTTTCTAGTCATGTTTGGTTCCATGGCCCCTTAAGTATTACTACTTTTTTTTTAATGAACATGTCTTTTATTGAGTGGCTTTTGTATTTGTTTATGGTAAGTAGTACTAAACTTTCTGGGGATGATCAATGTCTGGTTGTTGTTATTCTTTGGTCTACATAGAACAGTAGGAATAACCTTGTGTTTAACACTAAGAAAGGGCTCACATTCTATTACTCTTCTTAGAGTAAGTGCCATGTTATTGATCAGAAAACTAAAACTCTAGATTCCTAAAAGCATCAGTATCAGTTATTGTGATAAATGGATGCCTCCTCCTTTTGGCTGGATTAAATACAACAGTGATGGGGCGTTTGATGATGTTCCTATGGATAATAGTGCACAATATGTGATGAGGGGTCATATGAGTAAAGCCTACATTTGTGTTGTTATTGTCTTTGATGTGGCCTCGGAAGTTGAAGCTGAAGCTAGGGCCATATGGGCAGTTCTGAAAAAAGCTTGATCTGAAGCTTTCTCACATCATAATTGAGAGTGATGCCAAGTCTTTGGTGGATCAACTTTCTGCAGGACTTTTTGACGGTGATCAACGTATTGATGCTATCTTTATAGACATTTATTTTTTTTCGTCTCAATTATCGGCTTGTATTTTTAGTTTTCAACCAAGGTTATGTATTTTTGTTGCTCATGATTTAGCTCACTGGACTAAAGCTAACCCAAACTCTATGTTTTGGTTCGTACCTCCAATATGGTTTCTGTCGACTATTGAGGAGGATCATTAGTCTCTTTGAGGCCTTCATTTACTAGCTAGTTCTGGAAAGAAAAAAAATGATCTTCAAAACAAAAAAAAAGGTGCACATCTATCTAGTTAATATGGCTTTACGTTTGTGTTGTAAGCAAGGACGTAGTTGCTTCCACAAAAAGCTGGCCCTTAGTGTGTGCTAAGTTACCAGGAAACATCAACCAAAAAAAAAGTTACCAGGAAACTTGAGGTACCCCTTAACCACGGCAAAGTTGTAAAAATACTGATTTTGGTGCCCTTAGAGCAACTGCAGTGGTGCGAGTATAGCCAAAGACCAAAGAGGGAAAAAAAGACCAAAGTTTGGGTTTAGTCCGTGTTGTGACACTAGGATGGAAGGAAGAGTAAATTTGGTCAGGATCACATATAATGTTCGCCCCATTCTGGGATCACATATAATGTCCGCCCCATTTGGTCAGGATCACATATAATGTTCGCCCCATTTTGGGATCACATATAATGTCCGCGCCATTTGGTCAGGATCACATATAATGTTCGCCCCATTCTCGGGATCACATATAATGTCCGCCCCATTTGGTCGATCACATATAATGTTCGCCCCCATTTTGGGATCACATATAATGTCCACGCCATTTGGTCAGGATCACATATAATGTCCGCCCCATACAAGGATCACTTTATACGTTCGCCCCATCACAGGATCACTTTATACGTTCGCCCCATCACAGGATCACTTTATACGTTCGCTCGACTATATTTGGTTTTGGTCTTGGTCCAGACCAAATATAGTCTAGGATTTAGTCTTGGTCCGGATTTTAATCGATGTCTGTCCCGCTGTGTCTCGTTTTTTGACCAAATATTTGGTTATACTCTCCCACTGTGGTTGCTCTTGGCGAGCCTGAGGGTGCTGCAAGGAATAGCTTAGTTGAACAAGAATGGAGAAATTTTGGTGCTCTTAGCGAGTCTGAGGGTGCTATAAGAAATAGTTGAACAAGAATGGAGAAATTGAAGTTCAGAATTGGAACATAGGAAATGAAATTACAAAATTTATAAATTAAATGAAGGATTTCGAAAACCAGTATTTTTCACTCATTTTCGATACATGCAAACTAAGGTGAGAGCCGCAAACAGTGAATAAGTTGGGTTTAACTTTAACTAGAGGCGGTGTTTAAACGAGACGGTGAAGAAGCTAGTTGGAATGAGAATAGGAGACCGAACTTAATATATATTTCCACAAATCAACTTCTAAGAATAGGAATGAATCTTACTAATCAAGCGATTCAAGTGATTTTTTTTTCTTATAAGTACTAACCCTCTCTACAATTGTTACGAATACATCAAACAAAAAAAACCCTTCTGCTTCTTTCTTCTTCTTCTTCTCTCTGTTGGTACGAAGAAAATCTTCTGTTTTCTCTCTCGAGAAAAAAAAAACAAAACAAAAAAAAGAATGAATAGAACTACAGTAAACTGTGATTATCAGCTTCGGGTTGCTAAAACTCCAGTTGCAGAAACAAGTCCAGTTTATCGAATTAACGTTACGATAAACAGTCATGAGTGTACCAGATGGATGTTAGGAGGAGGTACTATTAATGTGGAAGACAAGACATATACAGATTATATCAACCTCAACTTATTTTCTGACGAAGAACAAATACGCGCACAAGTTCAGAATCTGTTATCAGGGATCGACAACGACGTACTGGATGAAGAACGCATCGAATGGTTAACTCGAAGAATAGCGGCAGATACTGCAGGGAAACTACCAGGTCCGGAAACACCAGATGTTTCGGTAATCTTTGAAGTTGAAATCTCTGTCGAGTTTATGGCGAGGATGGTGGTTGACGAAGAAGAACAAGCAACAGATTTTGAGGCTGACTTTGACACAGATGAAGACTCGTACAACGGAATTATAAAAAATCCTGCTTCAGATTTCGAAATCAGCAAACTCAAGAGGTTCAAGTATGGTGGTGAAACTGGGGAAGCATCTGCATGCATTATTTGCATCGAAGGCCTTTCTGGAGAAGAAGTTATCAGTTTGGCTTGCGAGCATGTTTTTCACTCAGATTGTATCGTCAGATGGCTGAAAGAGAATAATTCTTGTCCCGTATGTCGCCGGTCAGTTGGACACATCAAGAACAGTGAAGGATCATCTAATTCGTGTTGGGGTCTTGATAAGGTGAAGGTCGAATGAAAATCTGTGGCTCATTCGGAAAATCTGAGATTAATTTCTTTTTTTATTTTTCTTAAAACTCCTGAGGTTTAACTGGTTTGGTCTTTGGTCCCCCTCGGGAGTATGTACATGAATTCGTATATATCAATATTATTCAGAATGTGAATGTCTTGTAATGTATAACTGTCTTTATTCAGTAATGAACTATTTAGATGCCTCTTCTTAAGCTTTATTTATTCAGTGGTGATGAACTACAAAATTTAGATGCCTCTTCTTAAGCTTTGACCAGTACAAAAAGCAGGTTTCCTGAGTGTATCGGCTTGCAGATTAATACTACCACTCCCAGCAATTTCCTCGACTTCTTCGATGGACTGCACACTGAAATACATAAAAACAGTCATGACTCAAGACTAAAGACTTATAATCGGGTATATTCAGAATCAACATACTCGTGTGTGCTTTCTTGATGAGTTCATCAACCAGAAAGAAAGCATGTAGAAGAAAATAAAGTGAATTTTTTTGTTCTAAAGTAGAAACATCGCGCAACTAAAAGGGTTGCTCATTTGCAATTGAAGCTGCCCAACAATAGAGTGTTCGAGTCTACATGTGGCGGAAGTAAAATGCTTGCGAAATGTTTCTAGGAAAATTAGGTTATTGATATTTAACTACCTGAAGATATCCATTACAAGAGTCAACTTTAGGTGTCACCTCCATGCCTCCACCAAAGAACTTCGCATTTCCTGTGCAGAGGGCTGTCGCTTGATGAATTAATTCTCAGTCGCCCTCATTCTGCGGCTTCCTGTGGGTCATTTTTCCAAATTAAATAAATCATAAAGATTGTAGGGCTACAAGACGTAGGACTACAACATCTCCTTAGATTTCATATAGAAGAGACAATAGGCTCAATGGTGTAAATTGGATTATGTAATCTTAAGACTTACCTATAAGAATACAGCTGTGTAAGTAACCACTTATGCCAAGGATAGTTGTGTGACTATTTCCCTCGTCCTGATATGAAACAGTCCTACCAAGAAGAAGCCATTTACCACCAGCCAATTCAAGCAAAGCATGCAACACTGTTAACACTTCTTGTTTTCCTGTTTTGATGTCAAGTCCACGACTACCATCACAATAAAGAACTCAAGAAACCACTTGGTTTCATAGAAGATAGACGACACGAACCTCGTGAAGAGTGCCATCACCTCTAACTGCAACCACAGCATCAACTCCCTCCCGTATAGCCTGCATACACTGAGATGCAAAAAAACTTCGTATGAAAAAGATTAATAAGATCCTGCAGCTCATCAAATTCTAGTATCCCAAATTACATTTAGGTTATTGGCTCTTCATGAAAGGACAACAACGTTAAATTTCTCACCTCCCTGGTAATGACCTGAGGTCAAACTTTCACAAATCTGCCCAATGAAGTAGAAGTTACTAAAAGAATAATTGATTCTCAGGTTCCAAGGTTTTGCAATTAGGTTATAAAGTGACACCTCTCATCAGTTTAGAAAAGTGTAAGGGCCGAGAATTTGCAATAAGAACCTGAGAAACACCTCACAATCTCGGGAGAAACACCTGAGATTGTGACTAAAATTGTAAAGGACCGTGAATAACACCTGAGAAACAACAGAAAACGATAAAGACTGAAGAGTACCGCTGTATTACATCTCACAATCTCGGGGGAAACCCCCAGAAGGATGCAAACAGAGTATAAAATTCACTAATTGCTGCTATTTCTTTTGCCTGTTCAAAGACATTTTCCTTCTTTGATTAGCATAGACACTACTCGATATAAGAAGTAAGAATTTCTTTTTTTAGTTAACTTAAGTGGGTGACTATATTAAAACTCTCAGAAGTAAAATATACCTCCAAATTATCCTAGTGTGTCGAATTGATAGCAGTGTGCTAAAAGATAGGATAAGGTTTCACAGTTCACACGTCATAAAAAAGGTCTGTACTACGCTAAACAACCTAAAACAATTAACAGACTACAAACTCCTATCAATCGTTACTATCAGATTGCCGAAATCAGCATAATCGAGTCGGACTGTTTCCCGAGTCTTGTGTCATACAGCAAATAAACCTAAAGAATAAATTTATCAAGAAACACTGTTTCTTTAGTAAAATGTGGAACCTGATCTAAAATGTTCAGATAGCTACAAACCACGAAACCAACCCAGATAGGTCAGTAAATATGAAAATTGTTGCATGACCTTCACCACAGAGACATATTTCAAGAAAAAATTTGTGATCACCCAATAAGTGGCACAAGAAAAATTATCAATTAGACTATATAATAATGATATAACCATGGAAATTAGTGCCTCGTAGCTAGATTAGTTCAACCCCAAAAACTTGAAGCCTGAACAATGACAGCAATTTAACTTGAATCCATGAGTTCAGAAAAATTGAGAGCTAGACCAATAGGATTTTGGATAGGCTTCAATATCAACAATGTTTCCAATACACCAAAGCTTTACGGCAATATGCGTCATCCATTCATCAGTTATTATGACATGTGGGACCCGACATTTTTAAAAGAATTCGCCACTCCCGGATCTAGAATTTAGATGGGGTACACTTCAAAGCTACTAGAGGCGGACTAATGTGGCTGGTCCAAATGTAGACCTTTACGTGTACAACATCTAAACCCTAGATCCAGAAATGATGAACCCCTTTGGGAACAATGAGTCCCACACGAAAGCCAAGAACAAGTGGCTCAGGTTGGACTGAATTTTGGACTCTACTTTTGATCTACCATAAGTGTCTTCAGAGTACACATGGTGTAGTTCTGAATTAACCAGGGACCAGAAAGTACCACAGAGTTCAAAATCTGACAGATTATAACGAAACAGGATCGACAGTTTAAACACTTGTAATTTGCAAGACTCAGATGAGTTTAGCCTGGTGCTACGAAACTAAAACCGAGTCTACAATCGTGTGGTGTGGATTACATTTCTAGCACAGATCTAGATTGGTGGCTTAAGCTAGCAAGAAAAAGACATTCTCAAGTTAAAAAAGGGAAAATTTGTTTGCCTTCAAAACTGTATGACATTGAATTTAGGCCTTCATCTTTAGCGTTACTAACTCTAAAGACAGCTCAAACCTAGTAGCACAAAACAGAAATTAAGAGAATGGACACTCTTTCCAATGTGAAAGTCCAAAGCTAATTTGCATCTAAAAGGGAATTAATGCCATTACGAACAAACAAGTTGAAAGAACATGAGTAAGATAAATTTCTTTAACAACTACTGCCATATCATGCACAACATGAGTTGTTGGAGTGATTCGCATGTTTTGCGGTTGAATTTACTGTACACAGATAAATAGAGATTCAAAAGTTACCATTGAGATTTTGTAAAAAACTCAACTTGAGAAGCCATGAAAAATGGGTTTAGTGATCACCGTTCAAGTGGCACCAGAAAAATTATCAATTAGACCATATAATAATGATATAACCACATAAATTAGTGACTCATAGCTAGATTAATTCAGACACAGAAACTGAAAGCCTGAACAATGATAGCAATTTAGCTTAAACTCGTGAGCAGTTCTGAAAAGTTGAGAGCTGAAAAATAGATTTTTAGATAGGAGGCTTCAATATTGAAAATTTATCCACTACATCAAAGTTTTAAGACAATAGGTGTCAGTCATTGGTCAGTTAACATGGCTTTTACATGCAGGACCTCCATTTTCAAAAGAATTCGCCACTCCTAGAACTAAGATTTAGATGGTCTACACTACGAAGCTACTAGAGCCGGGCCAATATGCTCGGTCCAAATGTAGACTCGTACGCGCACACAATCTAAACCCTAGATGTAGGAATGATAAACCCTTTGGGGAAGGGTGAGTCCCACACGAAGGCCATGAACAAGTAACGGCTGAGTGATACCTCAGGACGAACTGAATTTTGGAGTTTGGACTCTACTTTTGGTCTACCATAAGTGTTTTCGGAGTACGCGTAGTGTAGTTCTGAGCCAACATGGGAGCAGAAAGTACCAGAGAGCTCAAAATCTGACAGAGTATAATGAAACAGGACAGAAAGTTTAAAATTATTAATTTGCAAGACTCAGACAAGTTTAGCCTGATGGTACGAAACTAAAACTGAGTCTGAAATCATGTGGTGTGGATTTACATTTCTAGCACAGATCTAAATTGGTGTTTTAAGATGGAAAAAAAAAAAGACATTCTCAAAAAAAAGGGGGAAATTTTGCGTCAAAACAACTCAATGTCCATTTAGCCTAACTTTGCATTTAAAAAGAAAACAACCGGCAATCTAATTTGCATCTAAAAGGGAATCACCGCTATGAGCTGGAAAGTAGGTTTTGGATCAGGAGGCTTCAATATTGAAAATGAAGTTTCACACCGACTTTGTAAGGTATACGCCAAGATCTTACACCACTAGGTGAACACCATCTAAAATCTAGATTTTAGGAATGGTTAATCCTTTTGGAATAGTGGACCTACAGGAAAGCCATTTGTAATCAATGACTGGTTGACCCATAGTGGTGTATAAATTTAGTACAAAATCTGGTGTACACATAGCATTTTCGGTTTTACACCACTATGTATCAGTCATTAACTTGTTAACATGGCTTCCGTGTAATACTCACTTTCAAAACGATACGTCATTCCTAGATCTAGGGTTTAGACGGAATACATGTAGTTTTGTTCTGATTCAACATGGGACCAAAAAGTACCACGGATTCCAAATCCAACAGATAATAATGAAACAGGGTAGACAGTTTACTAAAATTTAAAATTGGCAATTTGGAAGACTGGGACAAGATTAGGCTGGTGGTACAAAAACTAAAACTTAGTCTGAAATCGTGTCGGAGTACATTTCTAGCACAAATATAGATGGGTGTTTTAAGCTTAAGAGGATACATTCTCAGGTTAAAAAGCTAAATCAATTAATCAACCAATCCATAAAAGGAGAAATTTGACAGAAAAAAAGGAAAAAAAAAGAAACAGAATTTATAATCAGATAACGAACAACTAAACAGTTACACATCAGATAACGAACGGAAACATCGAAAACACCAGATAACAAACGAAACATCGAATACGTAAAAAAATTGAAGATTAGTGATCACATACAAGTGGCACCAGAAAAATTACCAATTAGACCACACAATAATGATATAACCTCAGAATTCAGTGACTCGTAAATTAATTCAGACCCAGAAACTTAAAGCCTGGACAGGAATAGCGATAGCGAAAATGCTTAATGAACACCAGGATCTTTACATCGACTTTGTCAGGAATACGCTAAGATCTTACACCACACTACGTGGACACTATGTAAACCCTAGATCTTGGATGAACCCTTTCGGGCCTATGCGAAAGCCATGTGTAACCAATGAGTGGTTGACCCATACGTATGAAATTTTGAGTGAAAATCCGGCGTATAAATATCATTCTCGGATAAACATCACTACGTGGTTAACACAGCTATCGTAAGAGGCCCATCATACCTAGACCTAGCGGTTACATAGAGTACACATAGTGTAGTTCTGAGTCAACACGGGAGCAGAAAGTACCACAGAGTTCAAAATCTGACAGATTATAACAAAACAGGATATAGACAGTTTCAAGTCAATTACTTAAATTTAAAACTAGTAATTTGCAAGACTTGGAACTATAACTGAATCTGAAATCGTGTGGATATACATTTCGAGCACAGATCTAGGTTAGTGTTCTATGCTAAAGGAAAACCAATAGAAAGAAGAAAAGAAACAGACATTCTCTGGTTAAAAAAAAAAAAAGTAAACTGGAATATTCTAAAAAAAAAGCAGAAATTTGTTGCATAAGAATTTTATAATCAATTTAAGAACTATGTATATAGATATGAATAGCTACAAACAGCTGAATAAAATCATCATATAAACACACCAACTTAACTAATCTAAGATGATTATGAAACATACCAACTTTTTTATCAAAAAGGAACATCTTATTTTTTTTCATTTAGATTTAGATGGAACAGGGCTAAAAGGGGAATGCTCTTAATTTTAGTAAGTTCAAGTGTAGTAAGCATTTGAAGTAATACTTGGAAATGTAATTAATATAGGAAAAACTGAAAAAACTAGTTACCAGTTGTTGCATTTAATGTATCCAGTTCTAATAAAAATGAAGTTGAAATCTAATGAAAAAAATGACATTGCAATGGAAATGGGAATTAATCACAAGAATTGCATCAAATAAAGAGATAAGATCGCAAGGACAGTACACTTACAGAGCCATTAAATAGAAGTGCCTGTGAGCCTCATTAACAATCGCCTGATACGGATGGATACACACCATATGAGTCGATGGTTGCTGAAACTTCATCAACTGAAAAGCCCCTACCCACTAAGTGCTCCTTCTCTTGATACGCAAATATTATGAGTTCACCTAAGAGAAAGAATGTAAATGTCAAGCACCAGCATCACATATTGTAGCCAGAATCATCTAACAAACCGAAGTACATTTCACAAGAACAGAAAAAATCAAAATCATAAACTGAAAACCCCTACAGTTATATCGAAAACAAATCACATCTCGAAGAAGTTTGTAACAATTCAACCACTTCATTCGGAAGCAGCACATTTAACCCAACCGTAACAAATAAGTCGTAAAATTTTACCAGATAAACCTTGACGAAAAGTTGGCAAATAAATCATTAAAATATAATTTATCAAGAAACATTGTATCTTTGGTAAAATGTGGAACCGAATCTAAAATGTTCAGATAGCTATAAACCAGGAAAGCAAGCCACATAGGTCTGTGAATGTGAAAATTGTTGCATGACCTTCGCCACAGAGACATAGTTTCAAGAAAAATTTTGTGATCACCATTTAAGTGGCACCACAAAAAACTATCATTTAGACCATATAATAATCATATGACCACAGAAATTAGTGCCTCGTAGCTAGATTAATTCAAACCCAAAAACTTAAAGCCTAAACAATGATAGCAATTTAACCTGTGTTGCAACGATACGGATACAAGATTAATTGATACAAACCCAAAAACTTAAAGCCAATAAACAATGATAGCAATTTAACTTAAACCCGGAGAGAAAAAGTGAGTTCAAAAACAGATTTGAGAGCTGAATCTAGTAAAATAAGTTTGAGATATAATATGTAGTAGTTTCTGGATCTTGAAGAGGCTATCCGTGTAATATCGAAATGTTTCCAATACAAACCCGTGAAAAGTTTTTACAATGTGTTTCAGTTTTACAATGTGTCCTTCATTCTCAAAAGTAGGGTTTCTGGATAGGAGGCTTCAATTAAAATATTTCGAACATACCAAAGTTTTCAGTCATTCGTCGACCTACCAATTTCAAAAGGGTTTCTGGATAGAAGGCTTCAACATCGAAAATGTTTCCAATATACCAAAGTTTTTACGCCAATATATGTCAGTCAGTCGTCAACCCACCATTTTCAAAAGAGTTCGCTATTCCTAGACCTAGAGTTTAGATGGTGCACACTTCAAAGCTACTAGAGCCGGACCAATGTGGCTGGTACAAATGTAGACCTTTATGTGAACACAATCTAAACCCTAGATCTAGGAATGATAATCCCTTTTGGGAACGATGAGACCCAGACGAAAGCCATGAACAAGAAATAGCTGAGTGAAACATCAGGTTGGACTGAATTTTGGACTCTACTTTTGGTCTACCATAATTGTTGTTGGACTGAACTTTGGACTCTACTTTTATTCTACCATAATCGTTTTCGGAGTACACGTAGTGTAGTTCTGAGTCAACATGGGACCAGAAAGTATCACAGACATTTTAAAACTAGTAATTTGCAAGACTCGGGCGACTTTAGCCTGGTGGTACAAAACTAAAACTTAATCCGATATTGTGTGGTGTGGATGTAACACTTCTAGCAGAGATCTAAATTGGTGTTTTAATAAGAAACGAAATATGTAAAGCGTGTTGCCACAAAACTATAATAGTCAAAAGGATTATAACCAGCAAAGAATAAGAGAGGATAGTTTTTATAAGATACTGAAGCATAAGTTTTATAATCACTGGATTTTACTTGGACATCCACAACTCCTTCAAGAGTGACAGTGTTCTAGTCAATCCATTAGTAAGAACTTAAGTGCTGAACAATCCAGATTGACGACAAATTATTTGCACAAGAAAATACAAAAGACAGATCATATGTGTATTCTGTATTTTTTTTTAAATGCAATTTGATATCAATTAAAGAAAGCAAAAGATATGGATGCGAAAATTCACTCAACAAAACCACATTTCTTGATTCGACAAAGTAAAGATGTCTATCACATGAGGCCAGAAGCTTATTTTGGAAGCTGCATACCTTTCTCCCTTGACAGCAAGGAATCTTGCCATGACATCCACATGCCCATATATAGATTTGGTAGCCAAGTGCATTATAATGTCTGCAACGATTGAAATTAATTAGTAAGAGCCTAACTAGAACTCTATTAACATTGTCAAAATTGTTACAACCAGATATACATGCAATTACCTGTTCCAAGCTCGAATGGTTGTGACAATACGGGAAAATTATAATTTATCCGCCAACAAAAAAGAACCATTATCATGAGCCATCTAAGCAATTTTCTGAAAATGAAAGGCAGACATTTTTGAGAAGGAAACAAAAAACATTCGTTTTATTCACGAAATTGGAAAGAAAAAAAAACATTTCAGAGAAAGGAACGTCATGCCCATTTCGCCTTCAGAAATGGTGTAATAAGACATGGTTTAAGATAAGCGTCCTCTTTAAGCAAGAAAACTAAGCCTCCCAAAGTTATCACATTCGAAAATGTTACGCATTATCATCCCTCATGAAGAAAACTAGAAGATAATAGTGCTAGAAGAACATTAATGAATATACAGAAATATTGGTTCATCGCTTTGCTGTATATGGTTGGGTCGTGTGAATTAATCCCTACTTATTACTCCATTAAGGGAACCCAGCGCATAAAAGCTAACAGTGAAAGCTGAAGGGACACCAGGCAACTTAGTGAGTGCTGTTAAGGTTTTGCAAATGTTTTAAGCATTGTGGTTTTCTTCCATTTACCAGGGACCTATAAATAACACCCTAGGGACAGACGTACCTCTAGATACTTGGTCTCTGGATCGTAGCTTCTGTCCTTTTTGCCATTTTTTTGGCCTGTTTTCTGACCTTAATCAGTCTTGTCTCTTGCAACACATTCTGTTGGTTCCTCCCATACGCAAAAACTGAAATGAAGGAAAAAACTAAGTAAGCATGCTAATTATATCTTTACATCGACAAAGCAAATAACAACTGGACATTGAATACGTCAAACAAATTGAACATTAGTGATTACCATCCAAGGTCACTACATTTTAGGATTAAGACTTAAGAGGCTTCAATATAGAAAATGCTTCCTATACAAAAAGATCTGTACTCCAAAGTTTTACACCACTGTCAGTCATGCTTTCGTGTAGGACCCTTTATTTTCAAAAGGGTCTGCCATTCCTAAAGCAGTCTTTGCACCTCAATCCGTTAAAATTGAGGTGTTGTATACAGTGACCATGAAACGGTTTCTATGATTGATATTTAGTGAAAGATTAGGAGTCAATGATCCACATAAACTAATTTTAAAACATGTGTCTTGCTTTACTTGTTTGAATAGATTAATGAGCTATTTGAGCAACAACTTTGTAGGGTGTTAAATCAAATCTAATGTGCAGATCGAAACGTATTCAATATATGTACTCGGTCTTACTGAGTAGCAATTTTTTGAGCTTAGTTTTCAAATACTCACAGCTCCTTTTCTCGAGGTTTTTGTCCATTGTAACGTGGTCTGCCAAAAAATATTCACAAGTCCTGCTTCTCCTCCAGAAAATACTGACTGATAACTTACTGGACAGCACGATCTACCTTAATTGAGAAATTACCAAATCCCTCTCCCGGAACTAGACGTATATTCATTCACCAAGTAAGCATTTAGCAGAGCTTTCTTCCATCCTTCCAATATCTGCACAACCAAAAGAAAAATCAGATAAGTTGTTGATATTGGAAGCATGTAAATGTGCGATTTCCCCATATATATTTATATATATGGAGGGCGATTTCCCCATATATATTTATATGTGTTTGTGTGTATATTTTAAATGTGCCGGTGAACCTCATTAACATTTGTCTGATACAGATGAATACACACATACTTCATCACCTGAAAATCCCCTATCCACTAAGTGCAACATTTTCCTTTTCTTGATATGTCTGAGTTCTCCGAGAGAAAGAATGTAAATGTCAAGCACCAGCACTACATATTGTAGCCAGAATCAACATCTAACAAACCGAAGTACATTCACAAAAACAGCAAATATCAAAATCAAACACTGAAAACTTCTACAGTTATATTCAAAACAAATCACATCTTGAAGAAATTTACTTCATTCGGAAGCAGCAAACTTAACCCAACAGAAACAAATAAGCCCTAAAATCTTACCAAATAAACCTTAACCAAAAGTTTTAGGGAAAAATTCGTAAATCATAAAAATAAAAGATAAAATGTATCAAGAACCATTGTTTCTTCAGTAAAATGTGGAATGCACACTAAAATATTCAGATGGCTACAAAGAAAAATTAGTGATCACCACCGTTCAAGCGGCACCAGAAAAATTATCAGTTAGACCATCTCATAATGATATAACCATAGAAATTAGTAACTCGTAGCTAGATTTAATTCAGGCCCAGAAACTGAAAGCCTGACCGGTGATAGCAATTTACCTTAAACCCAAGAGAAGTTAAGAAAAGTTGAGAGCTGAAAAATAGATTTTTGGATAGGCTGTTAGAGGTTTCAGTATCAAAAATGTTCCCAATACACCAAAGTATTAAGTCAATATGTGTTAGTCATTGATCAGTTAACATGACTTTCACTTGGGACTCACCATTTTCAAAAGAGTTCGCCACTCCTAGATCTAGAATTTAGATGGAGTACACTTCAAAGCTACTAGAACCGGACCAATGTTGCCGGTCTAAATGTAGACCCTTATGTGAACACCATCTAAACTCTAGATCTAGAAATGATAAACCCTTTTGGGAATGATTAGTCTCCATGAACAAGTAATGGCTGAGTGAAACCTTAAAGGCTGAGTGAAACCTTAAAATATGACAGATTATAATGAAACAGGACAGACAGTTTAAAACTAGTAATTTGCAGGACTTGGACGAGTTTAGCCTGGTGGTACAAAACTAAAACTGAGTCCGAAATCGTGTGGTGTGGATGTATATTTCTAGCACAAATCTAAATTGGTGTTTTAAGTTACAAAGGGAAAAGGGAAGAAAAAGAGAGATTCTCAGGTTAAATAAGGGAAAATTTGTTTGCCTTCAAAACTGTATGACACTGACTGTTCTCCCTTTAGACTTTGCCTAACTAACTCTAAACACAACTTAAACTTAGTAATACATATTACAAATTAAGAAAACAACCGTTCATTGCAACGTGAACTCCAACCTAATTTGCATCTAAAAGGGAATTAATGCCGTTATGAGCTGGAAAGTAGGTTTTAGATTAGGAGGCTTCATAACAATAATAAAATTTTACACCGACTTTGTTAGGCATACGCCAAGATCTTACACCACTAGGTGAACACCATCTAAATCCAAGATTTTAAGAATGGTTAACCCTATTGGAATAGTGGACCTACGCAAAAGCCTTTTGTAACCAGTGACTGGTTGACCCACTATGTATCAGTCATTAATTTGTTAACATGGCTTCCGTGTAATACCCATTTTCAAAACGATAAGTCGTTCCCAGACCTAGTGTTTAGATGGAATACACGCAGTTTTGTTATGATTCAACATGGGACCAAAAGTACCATGGATTTCCAAATCCGACAGATTATAACCAAACAGGATATAGACAGTTTCAAGTCAATTACTTAAATTTAAAACTAGTAATTTTAATTTGCAAGACTTGGAACTATAACTGAGTCTGAAATCGTGTGGACATACAGTTCTAGCAGATCAAGAAAAGAAACAGACATTCTCTGGTTAAACAAAGTACTGAATCATTCTAAAACAGCAGAAATTTGTTGAATTAGAATTTTATAATCAATTTAAGAACTATCTGTATAGATATGAATAACTACAAACAGTTGAATGTCAGATAAAATCATCATACATTATTGTTTTGCATTTAAATCTTAATTTTAGTAAGTTAACAGTGAAAAGATTCAAGTGTAGTAAGCATTTGAAGTAATACTTGGAAATGTAGTTTAAACAAGAAAAACTGAAAAAACTAGTTATCAGTTGTTGCATTTAGTGTATTCAGGTCTAGTACAAATGAAGTTGAAATCTAATGAAAAAATGCCATTGCAATGGAAAAGGAATTAATCACAAGAATTGCATCAAATAAAGAGTTAGATATCAAGGGAAGTACACTTACAGAGCCAATCATCTTTCTAGAACTTGATAGCCCAAACAGTATAGTTAAAATTGGAAGTCCAGCTTTGTTCCCAACAATCCATCTCTTTATTAGATAAGATGTGCCGGCGAAACTCATTAACATTTGTCTGGTACAGATGGATACACACCATATGAGTCGATGGTTGCTGAAACTTCATCAACTGAAAAGCCCACATCCACTTGGTACAACATTTTCCTTCTCTTGATATGCGGATATTCTGAATTCTCCTGAGAGAAAGAATGTATATGTCAAGCACCGGCATTATATATTGTAGCCAGAGTCAACATCTAACAAACCGTAGTACATTCACAAAAACAGAAAAAATCAAAATCAATAACTGAAAACCCCTACAGTTATATCCAAAACGAATCACATCTCAAAGAAATTTGTAACAGGTCAACTACTTCATTTGGAAACAGCAAACTTAACCCAAAAGAAACAACTAAAACCTATATTCTTACCAGTTATAGATCATAAAAGTTGGATAAATTTATAAATCATAAAAATAAAAGACAAAAAGCTACAAACCTAAAGATAAAATTTATCATATTTCTGCAGTAAATTGTGGAACTCGGGTCTAAAATGTTCAGAATTCAGATAGCTACAAACCAGGAAAGCAACCCAGATACGCCTGTAAATATGAAAATTGTTGCATGACCTTTACCACAGATATAGTTTTAAGAAAAAATTTGTGATCACCATTTTAGTGGCACCAGAATAATTATCAATTAGATCATATAATAACGATATAACCACAGAAATTAGTGCCTCATGGCTTGATCAACTCAAACCCAAAAACTAAAAGCCTGAACAATGATAGCAATGTAACTTAAACCCATGAAGAGTTCAGAAAAAATGAGAGCTGGAAAATAGGTTTTTGGATAAGAGGCTTCAATATCGAGAAAAAATGAGAATGTTTCCGATACACCAAAGTTTTACGCCAATATGTGCCACTCATTCATCAGTTAAAATGGCTTTCATGTGGGAAAGAGTTCGCCACTCCTAGATCTAGGAAATAGATGGGATACCCTTCGAAGCTACTCGAGGCGGACCAATGTGGCTGGCCCAATTTAGACCCTCACGAGTACACCATCTTTTCCCTAGATCTAGAAATGATGAACCCTTTTGGGAACAATCCACATGAAAGCCATGAACAAGGAATGGACTGAATTTTGGACTCTACTTTTGGTCTACCATAATTGTTTTCGGTGTACACATAGTGTAGTTCTGAGTCAACTTGGGACCAGAAAGTACCACATAGTGTAGCACAGATCTAGATTGGTGGTTTAAGCTAGAAAAAAAAAAGACATTCTCAATTTAAAAAAGGGAAAATTTGTTTGCGTTCAAAACTGTATGACACTGAATTTAGGCCCTTAGGCCTTAGCCTTACTAACTCTAAAGACAACTTAAACTTAATAGTACAGAATAGAAATTAAGAAAACAACAGTTCATTGCAATGTGAAAGTCCAACGCTCGCTAATTTGCATCTAAAAGGGGGTTAAAGCCATTATGAACAAATCAGTTTGAAAGAACATGAGTAAGATGAAGTTCTTTAGCAACTAATGCCATATCATGCACAACATGAATTTACTATTGAATTTGCTCTACGCTATATGGATTCAAAAGTTTAACATTGAGATTTTATCATTTTTCTAATGCCCACTTTGACTGATTTCAGTTTAGGAACCCTAAATCTTTTTGAAGTTGAAATCAATAATAAGACTCTGTCAAAGCTACCTTCGCATTTAACAGTTACCACTTATCCAGTTCCACCGAGTTACCCGCAGTGGGAGCCCCTTAAATCTTAACTGAGTTCAGATGCCGCATAACCTCAATTTCACATGATGACCCTAAATCTTCTTCTTCGCCTCAACACGTCCCTGCACAATGAAGATAAAGAAAATTATTAGTAAAGGAGATTACACCACTAATTTTTAGGTAAAAAATCTCTGTTACAGAGAAAACTTGAGACATGGAGATCTCCATTCTCTATTCTTGCCTGGGCATCTAACTTACATCCTAGCACTTGTCCTATTTGCTTTGAGTTTCATCAAAAACACATCACATTTTGAACAAAATACTTGAATGGGAAAACAGCAATATAAATACAGAAACATTCGATCAAAATATTTAGGGGTGCAAAAAAATTAAAATTACAGAAATAAATCCTAATTTCTAAACCTAAAGAGTGAAATACATTGCAAAATAGAAATTGCCAGTAGTACCTTTTAATTGACCAAAGGATATTGAAGAGAAGCTCTGCGATTGAAAAGATGGTGATGATGATGATTGTGGTTCCACCAAACAACAATTACATTTACTATAACCCATTTGGGTTGTTGCCTGATTCAAATCAACCTTTAACTTAAAAAAAGAAAACCTAGAAATGAATAAAAAGATGAATAAAGAGTTGTTCTTCTTCGCAGAAAGGATGAAATTCAGCAGGTGAAGTTGCTCTATGTGGTGATTTCGTCAAATTTTCTTGAGAAACTGGAAGTAGGTGCACTGTTTAAGAAGTGCTACGGAGAGAGAGAGGAGGCCGCGGACTAACCGAGAGTTGTCTTGAGATCTGGTCGATACAGTATTTGCGAAAAAAGAAAAGCTCAATTTGAAACGGAAGAGGCTGGGTTTGGTAATGCTTTTATTTTTCCAAAGACCCAAAACCTATCTTCGCCGTTAATTTCAAACCCATTTGACAAAGTGGCCTTATTATCCAAAGACTTCCTGGATTCCTCAATTTTTAAAAGTTGAGAAGCCTTTAACCCTTTTTGGGCAAAAGATAAGTCGGTCCCACCAAAATTTAACACTTGATTTATCTTTTTTTGTCCCTATTTTATTTTTAAACGACAAAATTACCCTTAAATATATATATAATCAATTTTTATTTCTTATATTTTATTCTTTAAATATTCTTATATTTTACTTTCAAACTATTGTATGATACCATTTCATTTAATTTGTCAAAAATAAAATAAAAATAAAAACAAATTTTAAATAATTACTTAATTTTAATTTATTTTTTGTTTGAAAATTATATATATTTAAAATTGGTTAAGTAAAATAATTTTTCTTAACAATCATAATAATAGTAATAATTAGTAAAATTTAAAATTTAATCTATTTATATTTAATAGTAAAAATTAATTATTTTTAACCCCAATAAAATTGAATAAAACTATTTTTAAAGATATGTCTCTTTTTTGTCATTTGTCACAACAACAATGGTTGAATCTAGTATTTTACCAAACACACTTTGATTGTTTTTTTAATCGTTTAACTTTAATTAATATTTTACCAAACGTAATTTTTTTCTCACATTTATTATTTTATTATAAAAGTGCTTTTACAAAAGTTTGTAAGAATACCAAACTAAGCCTCATATCCCCAGTCCCACTATCTTCCGCGTTATCTCACCCCATGACGTGGCCTCGTCCATAACCCTAGGATTGGATTGAGAAGCCTTGAACCCTTTTGGGCAGAGGCGGGTCCATGGCTGAATGTCATGTAACAGTAAGAGCAAATCCTATGCGTAGTCTAACTCTTTCATTCCGAAAGAGTGACTACCAATTTGGTCTAATTAGAGGCTGCTATGGGTAGTCTTTAACCCACTTTTCCCCCAAACCCGTTCATGTACTCGTTTAGATGAACGAGTGGTTGCGAATGTAACATTAGACGGGGGACAATATTGTATGTTAGGGCACCTATTGAACTTTGTAAAAATAACTCAATTTGAAATGCTACGCGGGTGAAAAAAAATTGCTCTTCCACTATTTATTTTTTTTTTTTTCCCATAAGGAAAGATGGGTTTTAACGATCTCGAAATTTATTAAATTACCTCATTAAACTTGAGGTTTAAAGGATACATAGTGGTGGAGAATAACCATTCCACCAATTGAAATCAGTAACATCAATATCAATTACTCCCTCCGTACCTATATTATATAAGCGGAATTTTCATTTTTCCTTGTACAATTATATAAGCGGAGTCCAAAATTCAAAGTGATTTTTTACTTATATTACCCCTATTTATTTGCTTGGGAATCATCACAATTGAGTATATGTCTCTAACATTGGGAATATAATTAAGGGTAAAACAGGAAAAAACATAAAAATTTATAAAATCAAAAATGTTTTCTTAATCCAAGAGAATTGGTCCCTCCGCCTATATATGGGGTACGGAGGGAGTACATTATTAGAAAACAGAAAGAATAACCTAATACTAAATTTACAGATTTCGAAACTTAAAGAAACAAAAAACTGAAATTGTATTGATTTACATTCCGTCGACGAAATTGACATCCTTCTAATGGTCATTAATTCAAACCATTTTGATTCCTGGTCTTTTGATTTTTGATCATTAACATCGTATATGTTAAATGCTTCCATGTAAAGGAAGTAATATGCCCAAAATAATATCATTACTGCCAATCTTGGCCTTGTTTGCTGAAAAAGATCACTGTTCATGATGTAATTTATAACAATGAAGCAACAACACCATAAAATAACACCAACTTGGCTAATATATAACAAATCTAGATGACATGGAGAGGTCATTAGACCGATCAAAGCAAAATATGAAGGAAAAAAAACCTAAGTAGAAAAATTGCTAGGTCAACAATTTGTTTTAATGAATAATATTATACAAACTAATAATACTAACCTTGATTTGCCCGACAGATCTGAAAAATCAAATCTAATCCGGACAAATCCATGATTTTAAACGAGTTTTACTGTTTTTTCCTGTGTTTTTTGGAGAGAAGAGAGGAAAGAGAAGAGAGCGGTTTTTGATGATCCCTTTTAGTAAAGGGCTCCTCCACTACCGAAAAACACCGAGCCAAAACAAGTTTCTCAAGAAAATGGATATTTCGGGGGTGGAAATTCTACCACCAGAAGATGATGTGTACGGTTATTTTTCTCTTGGATATGTGCATTCTGATCAACATTTCCTGTGGCAATGTGCATGCCTAGGTACTAGGTTCAAAATATTAGTATTGTAGAGATTTATTATTCACTATCTAAATTTAATTATTAGGATGATGTACGACATATTCGACTATATGATCCAGGGGCGAATCCATAACAAAAACTTAACAGGACATATATGTTTTGTTTTTGAAGATTAACATCAAATTGGATATATGTGATATAAGGTTACATAAAATGCATAAATGAGAAGAAAAAGTCTAACTAATTGCAAGGTCTATTGAATAAAAAAAAATACTATAACCAAATAAAACTTCATAAGAAAATAAAAGGTTGAATATAACTTTTTTATGCAATTAATGTATTTACTTAGAAATTAAATTTATGTAGAGGAAAAGAATTGAATCAGAAGAATGTATTGATTAATTTTCAGTGATTACAAAATTTGTATCCTCCTGTACTTGAAACAGAATGTTTTCACGAGTTGATAATAACCAAACACCGCTTAAACAAGACACTCTAGCTAATTTAGCTAAGATGTCTGATATTTTTTTTCTTTGGGCACATAACAACAATGCCAAGAAATATTATTACTAAAGATACTTTTGATGTCAAGAATCATGTTGCATGATTCTCCAGTCAATATTAAAACTTTCTTTAATCACTGCATTTGCTACCAGTTGCGAGTCCAGTTCAAATTCCACTCTTTCCAGGTTCATTTCTTTGGCCCATTGAATTGCCTCCCATAAGCCTCTGCACTCCACTTGTTCTGGACTCAACACGGCTCTTTAAGAAGATGCATTTTGACCCCCTATGTGTACCTGCAAAATCACGAACTATAAGTCCAATACCACCTGTTTTGTTAGAATAATGAAAAAACCCATCAACAATAACTTTTTAAGTGCCCATGGGAGGAAGTGACCAATGAAGATTAGTTCTTCTCTGTCTAGAAATTTGAGGAACAAGATTAGATGTTTTTATCTTAAGTTGCTCAATTTCTTTCTTGCTTCTGTAAATGATGGTGTCTGGAGAAATCTTCAAACCCTTAAACACAGTATCACATATGGATGACCAAATACACCAAGCCACTATAGCTATTTTGCAGATCTCTTCTTCTTGTATCTGGTGATCTAAAAGCTTGTCAAACCAACTGCAGAACCAATCTATAGTATGTGTGCATGTTTGAGTGTGAATACCAAGTCCAGCACAACAGACTGCTCTAGAGATATTACAATGCAAGATGCAGTGAGAAGAAGTCTTAGGAGTTTGAGCACAAAGGGGACAACCATAGTCTCCATTCTGAATAACACATGTCAGCTTGTCTCTTGTTTGAAGAATATCTTTGAGGCATTTCCATAGAAATTGAGCAGTTCTTGGTAACAAAGGTAGCTTCCATAGTATCTTAAAAATAGATTAAATCCTTTGTCCAGCTGATAGGTTTTAATTTTGTTTTTAAAACATCTTCTTGCATGTTGATTTAACAGTGAACATACCATTTGTTTCTAGGGTCCAACCATTATGTCTTCATGTTGCATATGAACAGACATATTGAGTATTAATCTGGCCACTAGAGCTTCAAAAAGAGAGAAGATAAGAGCATGATTCCACCCTCATGAATCTGAGAAGAGCTGATAAACATGAGTATAATTATGATAATTAAGAGCACCGGATTTTGGAGAAGAAGGAACTGACAAGTTAGGAATCCATCTATAACTCCAGATCAAGATTTTGTGACCATCTTCAATGCTCCAACAACTATATTTCTTAATAAAGTGAAGCTCACAGCTTATGCTTCTCCAGGACCAAGTGGAATTAGGATTGTCTTCGATATTAAATACTTTGCCATCTGGGAAGTATTTTTCCTTAAGAGATAAAGCACACATTGAAGTATTATCTATGCATAATCTCCAAGCAGACTTAGCAAGAAGTGCTCTATTCAACAATTTGAGATCTCTAAACCCCAAACTACCTTCTTCTTTGGGTTTACTAACATTTTTCCAAGAGATAGCTGGCTTACCTTTGTTAGTTTTCTTTTTTCTCCAAAATGTATGCTGAGTTGAGTTCATTTTTTTGATAGAGACATCTGGAAGTTTGAAACTAATCATGTGGTGGATTGGAATGACATTTGTAACATTCTTCACCATGACAGACCTGTCAGCTTCAAAAATATTTATAGAAACCCATCTTGAAAGTAGCTTCCATTTTATCTATGAGGTTAGATAAAGGAATCCTCTTATTCCTTCAAACAAAGAAGGGTAATCCCAAATATTTTTCCTCACTAATGTTAAGCTTCCTAAGTTGAAGAATATCACTGATAATTTTACCACATGAAGGACTTGTGTTCTTATTGAAATAAATTGTTGATTTATGTAAGTTTATGAGCTGACCAAAACATGCACTGAAATCTTCAATCACTTGTAATAGTTTATTGATTGGCCTTACAAAACATAAGACAATCATATGCAAACAATAAATGGTTTATTTTTGGTGATGATCTAGATATTTTCATGCATGTAAGTTGTTTTGTGCTTTCAAGATGGTTCGATTGTCTTGAGAATGCCTCCATTGCCAGGATGAATAAATATGGAGAAAGAGGATCTCCTTGTATAATTTCCCTTGAGGGCTTGAAAGAAGGAGAAAGAGAACCATTGATCATAATTTCAACAGAAGTTGTACTTATACATTGTAGTATAAGATGACAAAACTTCTCACATAATCCAAATTGCTTTAGAACTTCAATAAGAAAGACCCATTCCAGTCTATCAAATGCCTTAGACATGTCCATTTTGAGTTCTAGATGACTAGTTCTTTCCCCTTTCTTCTTCATAGCTTTTACCAGTTCTTGAACTAAACATATCTTTTCTGAAATCAATCTACTAGGAACATATGTTGATTGCGCATTGGATAGATAATATCAACCATATGTTTTTTGAGTCTGCGAGCTATAATTTTAGAAATCAACTTGTAGATTGTGTTGCATAAAGCTATAAGCCTGCAATATTCTGGTTTATGAGCTCCACTGATTTTAGGAATAAGAGTAACTCTTGTATTATTAATCTTCTTGAGCAGGAAACCTGAGTTAAAGAAAGCTTTCACCATCTTACAAATCTTCCATTGAGTTTGATAAAATCCTGGTGGGAATCCATTAGGTCCTGGGAAGTCCATGGTTGCATTGTCATAAGAGCACCATATATTTCATCATCATCTAAAATCCTTATAATAGCCATATTGTATTGTTCAGTAATACAAACGGGGATACGCTGGAGAAAATGAAAGGAATCAGCAGGATGAGAAGTAGAACCAATCTTCTTGAAATGAGAAACTAAAAGATTCTCAATATAATTCCTATCCTGACACCATGAAGAGAATCAATCTTATTTCTAACTCTTCTTTGATTTGCTTTTATATGGAATTTTTTTGAATTTCTATCCATATCATTGTAGAAATGATCTCTAGACTTCTGCATATTAGAGCTAGCTTCAATGTCATTAAGATTATCAATGTATATTTCTAACTTCTTGACTTCTTTTGTATTTTTATCGTGAATGTCTTGTGCTTGCAGTTGAGATAAATCTTCTTGAAGTTGTGTGATTCTTGATTGAATATGACCAAAAGTAAATTTACTCCATTTAGAAAGAATGTATCTTGTATTAGTAAGCTTTATTTGATAAGAGGTATGTTGCAGAACCTGAAGGTTAGTTTTTCAAGCACTCAAGATTTCATTCTTACAAGCATCATTTTGCAACCAATGTTCAAAAAAATTCCAACACTTACCTGAAGTACTAGACTTGTTATACATGGTTAAGATAATATGAGCATGGTCAGAACCTTTTTAAGGGAGAATATGAGCATGGTCGGTCTTCCGATCAAAGTAGTACTCCATTCATCCAAGATTTTGTAATTGTTGACTTAGTACCTACTACTCTTCTCATTTGTCTAGAACAATTATCATGTATCTCGAGTGTTTTGCATTTTCCAAAACATGGCAGAGATCCGAGAGTTAGAAGCTGAGGCCATTTTTCCTTGAAAATCAGAAGTAGAGTTTGATGGGTAGCTTGGTTTCAACACTTTTGGGTTAAAAAGAAAGATTATAAAACTCATATAACTATAATTAGTTATACTTGAAACTAATTAGTCTTAGTTTTTCATTTCAAAACACGTTAAGAAAATCATTATGTTTTCGGTAAAGTAGGAATTATAGAGGACTCCTTTGATTATAGGATAACTTTGTACATGGACGGAGCCAGGAGATATACCATATTAGGTCAAATAAATTTTGTTCCGACGTTCACAAAAAAAAAGGTATTGATCCATATCCAAACTAATGTTTTAAGTAATCTGGAAAGTAACACGGTCTAAAATCTTACATTTTTGCAATATCACTACTAATCTCATTCTGAATATATCATGTGAATAAATTTTGTACATTCATACCAACTCTTCTGCGTACTTCACCCAAACTATTGATAATAAAGGTATCATTGAAGACAATCTTTCGAAATTGTGGTGCATAAATAAAAAACCAAACGGACATGAAATATCACTGATAACAGCAGTAGACCCCCCATCTAAGAACTGCTAAGCTAGATATGATCTTTTTTACTAGAACGGGATATTCAAACAACTTCAAGAACATGCCTGGTATAACATTAGAAACAACTCATTAGCACAAAGAATGCAGATGACTCGCGGTGATGTACGATAAAATGATATTATCTATCCGACATATATAATATCTAAGTAACATACAAAATGGGCTCACCTCATCATCACCTTTGAAGTAGTCACACTACTATATTAGCATAAACAATTTACAAAATCGAAAAACGCTAGCATTGTAAGATTGATAATTAACCTCCCATAAATATATTATCATTACATGAAGCCTAATATTTGAATGTGCTAGTTACATTTACTTACATGTTTCATTTATACAACAGATAAAGAAAGACGAACATTAATTTTTGCATCTGGCTCAACTATTTGAAGGAATTTGCAATGTTTCGAAACGAAGAAAGTTGGAAGAGACAATTTATCGAACAACAAGCTTAGTGGATTCACTACAAATGCATTCATAGAAGAAGATTGTAGAGGATTTAGAGGAGATTTGAGAAGGGTTTAGGAGGGAATTATAGGTTCAAGAAGAGGGGATGAGAATGAGAGGCTCAGAAAAAAAGAAGATAAAATTAAGATTCTATAATATGTATGTACAAGCAAGAGAGAGACAGCTAATATAGTGCTCTACTACCCACGTACAACATGTGAGTAAATTAGCTAAAGGCACCTAGACTAAGATAAGGGCTGACAGACATGAAGTGACCCATAACATATTACTAGCCTAGGCTATGACAAATGTCGTCTTCTTTAGAGATTCTTGTCCTCAAGAATCAATTTGGGGTAGTGCTGCTTCATGAAGTTGGAATCCTCCAAAGTATCTTCAGCTGGAGTAGAGTAAGCCCAATGAACCAAAACCCGAGGAACAACTTGCTTATTCTTTTGTGTCAGGAGAGATCCTAGCACTTGTAATGGAGCGACCTTCAACCTACCAAAGAGAATATAAGGAATGAAGTGTAGTTTGGGAAATTAACCTTGTACCCAACTTCAATTTGAGCAAGAAACATGAAATACCGGGATGAATTTTGGATGTAGCAGGTAAACCGAGACGATAAGCAACCCCACTCGACCGTACCTTGTAAGGATCAAAGAACTCGTGCAACTAACTTTAGATTTCTTCTCACTTTACCCGTGAAGTTTGGCGATAAGGTTGTAGTCTAAGATAAACCATGTCCTCTTCCTTAAATTCTCTCTTAGTTATGTTCTTGTCGGCATGTTGTTTCATCCTATGTTGTGCCTATTCCAATGTAGATTTCAGGTAGGACCCCCATAACTTGTATTTTCTGAGATAGTCATCAATCAAGCTTTTGTAGATGGTGGATAAAAGAGACCATACTGGGGTGGTGAATATTCATGAAGTACTTGGAATGAATTAAGTTTAAGGTTGGTGTGATAGGTAGTGTTGCCACTCAGCCATTGATAGCCAGCTGACCCATTTAGTTGGATTATAGCTTGTCATACATCTTAGATAAGCTTCTAGACAAGCATTCATTGTTTTACGTCTCGGCCATCGATTGAGGATGATATGTTGTGGTCATATGTAAGGCAAAGTGCCAATCTTGGTGAAGAGTTATTGACAAAAGGTACTCAAGAATATACTGTCTCTGTCAGACACAATGGAATTAGGCAATCCATTAAGCTTATAAATGGTGGATAAGAATACTTTGGCAATCGAAGAAGCCGTGAAAGGTTGTCCAACAACAATGAAGTGGTTGTATTTAGTGAACTAAGTACAGGCAAGCCAGTGATAAAGTCCATATTGATGTGTTGCCAAGCCTGGTATGGTACAGGAAGAGGTTGCAGCAATCCCTCAGGTGGACTGTTAGAACCTTTATGTTGCTAGCAGGTATCACATTCTTGACTATATTGCACTAAGTCTTCATTTAAGCCAAACCTAAAAAAATAATCTTAGCTCTTTGATAGCTTGCATATTGTCCGGAATGGCCACCCACTGAAGAAGAATGAACTGCAACTAAAATTTGTTGTCTCAATGTGCCTTTTCTACCAATATAAATTCTATTTTTGAATATGATAATTCCCTGGGTATAAGAATAATGAAGTACCCCATCTGGAGAAATCATCATTTGAGGAATTAGATCCTTGGCCAAGCTATCATCCTCATAACTCTTGATTACTTCAGCAAACCAAGCAGGCTGAATTTTTGTTAGGATGTGACATTCAAGAATAATATTTGGTTGATGTGATACTCTAGATAAGGCATCAACAACCATGTTGTTTTTTCCCTTCTTATAACACAGTCCATAGTCATACCCAAGCAGTTTAGCTAACCATTTTTGTTGAAACATAGTGTGCATCCTCTGTTCAATTTTTTTTTTGATGCTTTGATGATCTGTATATATAGTAAAGTGAGTACCTAGTAAATAAGTCCTCCATTTGGCTACTGCCGTGACAATGAGCAACATCTTTTTTTTCATAAGTTGAATGAGCTAAAAACCTTGCACCCATTCCTTTACTGAAGAAGATGTTAGAGCACTGCTCGGTCGAACTCGCAAGCGTTGCAATCTCAAGCTTGTGTAAAGTTTAGTTGCCAAAACTATAAGTCTTGATTTCTAGTATACTTATAGCTAAGTCTCGAATTAGGATAGAAAGTGTAGTTGAGCATTAGACTTCACGACGTTCATCTATTGAAGACGAAGAATTACTAAGGGGAGCTTGTGGAACTTCATAACCAAAGGTATATGGAGACTTGACCTCATCTATCACTCAAAATTCTATCTACTATATCTCCTATTTGAGACAAAATTCGTTTATCTATATAGACTTCGATTATACACATTTGATATTTCGAGTTGAGTTTAACTCGCTTACATATTTCTCGAAATATGTGTTGGTAAGCTTTCGCTTTAACCAAGTTCATCTTGTATTCTTGACGAAATTCAAAAGATGATCATGTGAAAATCGCTGTAACATCTTACATGATTTGTGTGAGACAGGTCATTTGATGTAGACTTGGAATGTTTCGTATTGATCATTCGATCACTTGAAAATTGCTTTGAAGCTAATAGTTTGTGTGAGACAAGTATTGTCGTCTTCCGAGAATGTTTCAATGGTTGAAATGAAAGCTTAGAACAATTGGATATAAGCACAGTATGCGTACTTGCATATGTGCAATCCAAGTTCGGGTACCATTGTATGCATACCCGTATGCGTACTATTTGGTTTAGTCAAGGTCCGGGAACTTAGTACGCATACCTGTACACATACTGGCATGGCGTTTAAGTTTCGAGACTTTACTGAGTTTGTGGTATGCGTACAAGTTCGCGTACTGGCGAATCCAAACTTAGTCCGGCTACTTAGGTATGCACACCTATTTGCATACTTGAATGGGTTATGTTCTAAAATCGGTTTGTTCATGAACTAATATATTTATATATTAAGGAATGCAATATTTTGCAAACCGTGGCTATAATGCTCATGACTTGATTCGAGTGAATTGATAGGTGTTATAAACACCTTAATTATTATCTATAGTTTATGCTTTCTTTGGTATGTTTTCGTGTGAATTATGTGTCTTATGTTTACTTTTGAGTGTTTAGGTACTTTGGAGTCATATGGAGGAAAAGAAGAAGAAATCACCAAATTGAGTCGAAAAGGGCAAAGTAATCATTTCGCAGGCTTAACACTATTTGGAGTCCAGTCAAGGTTAAGGGACAACTCTATGTGGAGAAATATTAAAAACATTCCAGCTATGGTTAAGGGGTTGCCAATCAAGATGGCCCTTATCTAATGAGTGGGGTGGTCCCTATCACTGGGGTGCAAATATCCGCCCAAATACTTATACCTTAATTCGGTCGAGGAGATATTATCTTCTCCTCTTTCCTCTCTTTCATCAGAAATTGAAAAGCAGGGCTGCTGCTACTAAAACCGAGATGAAGAAATCAAATCGAAGATGAATTCATGCCAGGGTTTGAACGAATTAGGGTCTACTTCTGTTTAATTGAAGCTAAGATGAACTCGAATCTATGGTGGTGAACTAATAAGGGTTTGTTGTTGCTACTGATCCTGTTGATGGCTATGAATATTAAGGATGGGTATGATCCATATTTAGTTCTCGTAGCAAGAATTACAAAGAGAAGATCTAGGAAGAAGGTGGTGATTAATTAGGGTTCGAATTTGAGAAAGAGGATCTCATGGTCATTAAACGCAAGAAATGGAATGGGTCTGTGATGTATTTGTAAGTTAGGGTTTGCTTTCAAGAAGAAGAAGCGAGAGAAGTTTATGGCGCTTTTGGGGTTGAATCGAAAAAGGCGAAGAACGAGATTGAAGATGGGTTAGATGGAGGCAACGAGAATCGGAGAAGATTTTCATGGGTTTGAGGTTGTATTCGAAGAATTGAGAAATGGGTATGGCTTCGATGATGAATGGGGATGTGATGTTGTTGGTACCGTGAATCGGATTGAGCACCAAATGGTGGAAACTGAGATGGATTACAATGGTGGTATTGAGCTCAAATATAACAAGATGAGAAGCTGCAGTTGTGTTTGGAGATGGAAATGATAATCATGAGTTAAAATTGATATGGGTTTCAGTTATGATGTTGTTGCGATATGCAATTGTTGGTGATGTTGGTGGATGGACCCAGATGAAGAAGCAGCTGATGTTGGAGCAGATTAGAATGCAATGGCCGCAATCAAGTTGTGATTCAAGATGAGGCGGTGGTGAACGAAGCCAAGAAAAGAAGGCTGTTAAGGGTTAATCAAGGTTACGAGAATGTGTTTCTTTATTCTTTGTATGGTCTGAATTGTGCAAGGCAGGTCTGAACAGCTGAGGTGAAAATGGTGGTGACTTGGGTTGTGATGTGTATATACATAATCTGGAGTTGTTGAGTTGTTGCAGTTAAGCTTGAATTACAGTCCTGTTAGCTCTAGTGCAGACTATGGCATTGGTGGTTCGATGTTATTGCAGTGGTGATATGAATGGTTGTTGGAGGTGTTGAGTGCCAAGGAGTCTGTGAGCATTTGGAGCTGGAAGAAAGAATGCTAGATGAATGTTTAGGAGCTATTGATGTGATTTTGAAAAGTTGTAGTAAAGTGGTAATAAGATGTCGTTCCTCTCAGACTTGTAAAGATTGATTTCAGACTTAATAATAAAAATATTTACAAAAGATGTCACAATATCGAGAGATACTAGGACTCAGGATTCCACCAATTCTTATATTCATGTGGTTCAACTAATAATTCTAGACATTCATAGCTCAAGTAATTGACTCTAATTTATTGCCGAAAAAGTAGATTTTAAAATATTAATTGTAAATCACAAGCATGGCGCATCAAAAGTACTAAAACTAAGCATACGTCATCAAACGAAATCACAACTAATTAGAGAAAATCATAAAACAATTAAATCAAGTGCAAAAAGTCATAAAAGAATTAAATAGAATTACCACATGCGTAAAGAATGGCTTCCTCCGTCATCCCGAGTGTTGGGGTTTAGCTCCTCATATTATTCACGTGCTCAAAATAATAATTCATAGCTCAAATAGGTGAAAAACAAGAGAAACTAATGACTCGGACAGTTTGCAACGCTTCAATGGCGTTACAAACAATTGCGTTACAATAGGTGCGAATCAATTACGAGAAATAAGTCTCGCCTTATAAACGATATTACTGTTCTCTTTGTTGGCTGATGATAGCTTTTCTGCGACTGTTCCCTCAAAAGTCAATGTTCTTCGTGTTCTAGGGTTCTTGCAGCAGCAGCAACAATTTCTGCAGCTCTGATTACTTCTCCTCTCTGCCTCCGTTCGGTCCCCCAAAGTCTCTACCGTTCATGGGACTCCAACCAACGCTTTATATACACCACAGGGTCGAGATAACTCCGAGTAAATCTTCCAAACCAAATTCTTTTCTTCAGCCAAAAGTCACGGAATTATTTGGTTCTTCTATTTTTCCTTTACGCGGCTGCCCTGTGTCTGAGTTGTATCGATCTCTTCCGAAGATAAAGCAAAACCGAGGAGATATTCTTTACTATCTTACACGTAACTTCCATACTAAAAAAGCCCGAAGAAAACTCTTCCCCTGTTTATGTTGATTTCCAAATATACGGAGTTTTGCTTTCACTTTTTAGTTCCCAAACACATCACTTTCCCTGTTGGTAAAAGGTTTGTCCCAAAGAGAAAACCAAGCCAAACTCCTAGGCTAGAACTTGTAGTATCAATCCGAATAACCCCGGGTATCTCTCATGCCCTGTATTACGAAATCTTCTAACCTTTCCTTCTGATACGAAACAAACTCATTTACCATCCATGCATGATCCTAACAGGCCCATAATAGTCCATATCCAAAACCAAATCCGAGTTAATCTCGTCCAATATCAAAATAAGAATACGCTTGAACTTTCCCGCCAATTCTGTCTCTTCAAAAGCAAAGGGATGGAGTCCCCTTAATCCAGCTGCGGTGTCCCTTTAGCAGGTGGGTGCAAATAATAGACGTGGGGTGCAAATAACGGTGGGTTACCCCTTATCAAGTGTGTACCCCTTATCCATTTGAGAGTCCGAATAGCAATTTTCTCCCACGAGCGCAAATACCACTTTTCGGGCCAATTTTCCCGCAAAAGCTTATTTCTCCAAAAACACCTACAAAGACATAAAATACCAAAATAAGCGCAAAATCGAGTACTAACATTACAGAGAATTGAGACTAAAATAGACACATAAATGCGTCTATCAAATACCCCCAAACTTATTATTTGCTAGTCCCGAGCAAATCAAATCTACAAAATAAAAATCCTAACTCACTGTCGCAGGCATCGTCGATTGCATTTAGCGTATGCAATAAGCCTTTAAACCCCTAGGTGGCCCTAGTGGCCGAGTTATAGTCTCGGGAGGGTTTACAAGAGATATACCCACAAAACCTTCACACTCCAGGACCTTAGCTATTTACGCGGGAGAACCTGGAAGGCACTAAAGAATCTCCTTGGTTGGCATACTTATTGACTACGGGAGGAAGTACCGATGCGAAATTCCAATTGCTTTGTACACGAGTTTGCACTCAAGCATACTAAAAATTCATATATAAGTCACGTAGCTCTACTCGAGATAGTCACACTATGGACATCAATACCCGGAGTCAAAACTAATCACATGGATAGATCAAGAAGATGGATATAGAGAAAAACATAGATGGTTTTGATGTTTACTAAGTGATCGATGTTTCCCATATCTGTCTGAAGGCCTCCGCCAAAATGAACCTATCCTAATGGACTGAGATAATTGTCTGACTAATATCAACACAACTAGCATATACAAGGGAACCAAAGTGGTCGACAATCCTAATTCTAGATCAACACATCTCGGCATATACAAGGGAACCAAGTGGTCGATTTATTCATCGAACATTAATATATATATATTTTTTTTAATTAACCGCATGATTAGATCTTTTGGATCCAAGCGCATGCTTCTTGTCGGCCAGATTACATGATAGTTCCCGTGGATCCCGCATTCCACGCTTGTTTAGGCGACTTTGTTACAGGGAAAACACACACATATTGCTATTCCCAAGTGTTAATTTTATTCCGTTTGGTCTAATTGGTCTAGTCTTTTTTTTCACTTTTTTTTTTTTTTTTTTTTTTTTTTTAACATTTTCATTTTTTTTTTTTTTTTTTTTTTTTTGGGTATCTCAATCACTCTAATTCACCCTAGCATCGGTAACAACTTGATTCGTGGGCCCCACCTAATCAATTAGAGAAACATAGTTTAAAAAAAACAAAATAAAAATAAAAACAGAAGTGAAAAGGACTCAACGGGATTGGTGAAACTATCATGTTATTTCTAACACCTGAGCTCTGTGCTTTTATGAATAGACTCTTTAGATGTTGCCATCTAATCGTTGGTTCCTCAACTCCTACAACCAAAATGCTTCCATCCACTTAGATTGGTTAGTGCCATCCTTAATACGCATAAATTTCTAGGCTCGGAGTTTAACAATGCAACTAAAATGTTTCTCCCATACCCCAAACTTAAATCTAACATTGTCCTCAATGTTCTAAAGATAAAATTAAAAGCATGAACAAGGAGAAACTCGTTACCATTTGAAGCAAAAGAGTTAAGGAAAGATATTACCGTGTCACATGAATGTTGGGTTACCTCCCAAGAAGTGCTAAGTTTAACGTCTTGACCCAGGACTAAGAAGGGATTAGTCACCTCATAAAATCATAAAGTAATAGCCGAAATATCTCGTGGGTCATCAAAACCAAATAGAGCTATCACGAGATAAAGGAATCAACTTTGCCAAGAAAATTAACAAATAAAGCACACTTTTGTCTAGTTTCTGTTTGCGACAACTATATCTAGTCAGGTTCGAGTTCGGAGCTCTATAACCGGGTCGAGATAAAATATTTTCATGGGTTGGATTTCCTCGAAGCTAAGATCCTGTTCGGTATTAGAGTCTCGAAAATACTCAAGTAAAAACTTAGAAGCACATAATAATAACCTAAATAATGCATGATCCTTAAAGTCAATCAGGTTTGACTCACACAATTGACCACGATGAAACTGGCGGTCAATCTTAAACAAATGTGTCGATTCTAATCTCCTAGAGTACTTAGGTTTAGTCTCAGAACTTAATAACTGACACATTTTGAACTCATACATTCCCACAATTGGTTGAAAAATATTTGGCGGGAAAACAAAATCAATCACAGGTATCGTAGCTTTGAATAAACCACATCAACCGAGAGGATGGGTTTCTAACAACTGAACTTCCCTATGGACATCACTAGGTTCGGGAAAACGTGTATGAAGATAATCTTTTAAAATGGTTGAGGCACATATGTCAAGTCCCAAGTGAGGACCTTTCTAAGAGTTAAGGCACATTGAGAATGATAATCACCCCCAAACTTAGAGTTTTTCGGTGTCTCTAGATAGACTAGTCACAACTTCCTAATTTCAAGGTCATCGATTCTGAAAATGGTCAATTGATTCTTCTAAGTCGGGTTCATCCTCACTCATCTCTACGAGTTCATTTTCTTTTTCTAAGACTAATGTTTCTAAATCGCTAGACTCTAAAACAATATTCTCAAAAGAAACTCGTTCCTCAAAACTATCATTGGCTTCGTAATCACAAGGGAATACTACATCGTCTAAAAAAAGTGGTATCTCTAGTCAAATCCTCGTCCTTTTGAATAGGTGAATAATTATTAAAATTATTTGGAATTGAACTAGAAATAATATTATCATTGTAACGCTCAATTGGATTAGCAAATTCCTGATCACTATGCCTACTTATTTCAGATTCTTCATCAACACTATCCTCATCATAATCATCGTTATAATAACATGAAAATGGTCGAACCTCGTCTAAAAAAGTAGTGTTACCAATTCTAACCTCGTCATCTTGATTATGCAAATAACTATCCTCATTTTCAAAGGTACTATTGGAAACACTATATTGGAAATTAAGACTATCTTGAGCAGATTCTTTCTTGGGCCTCTAACAACATTTTACTCGAGTCGATTCACATGACTTCTGATTTGATCTAGGAAAAGAAGGTTCACACGTTGCATTACTTTCGTCCATAACTAAGTTATTCATCTCAAATTTGAACTACGTGTCGACTTAAGTATGTTTTGTCTTTGACTCACCTAACTTACGTGCGGACTCTAGTAGAGAGGAATTTTGCTCGTATGGCCGGTGGGTGTATGGATAGTAATTGGGCTCATCATGGTATGAGCCATAACCTTGAAAAGGCTGATGTTCCCAATCACTATTCACATTATGGTCAAAGTAGTAACGTCCATTTTGAAACTCAGTCGGATATTCGTTGTATTGGCTATTATTATACCAGTTCGACATTCTATTCGCAGGGGTGTGAGTTGTCACACAAAATTAAACCCACTGACAGGGGATTCGTGGGTGGATAGAGTCTTACCTCCCGTACCAGACGGGCGATGAACCGTTGAAGTCGACTCAGGCCACCGACTCCGATGTCGATGTCTGAACTCAGGGGCCGAGACAAAGATCGTAATCGTCGTCCTTCCTATAAACATTTATATTTAATCTTAACCCTTCCTTAGGGTTTTAAAAATAATGTCCAAGTCCCAAAAAAAATAAAGTCCAAAAGTCCAAAAATAACAAAAAATTACAAAAATACAACCCTATTTACAGATTCTAAAAATAAAACAAAATAACTATATACAAAATCTTCTTCTTCACTCCTTTCAGATTCCTCTTTTCTTTCCTTCTCTGGCGATGCTTTCCTTTTATAGCACTTTTGTTTCCTTGTAGCTTCGCTTCAAATCTGAAAAGAATAGAAACACACCAAAACGCGTAAAAAAGAACAAAAAATAATAAAGAAAAATAAACCTAAAACAAATCTAAATACAAGTCCGCGTCGGCGGCGCCAAAAATTGATGTGATTTTGAAAAGTTGTAGTAAAGTGGTAATAAGATGTCGTTCCTCTCAGACTTGTAAAGATTGATTTCAGACTTAATAATAAAAATATTTACAAAAGATGTCACAATATCGAGAGATACTAGGACTCAGGATTCCACCAATTCTTATATTCATGTGGTTCAACTAATAATTCTAGACATTCATAGCTCAAGTAATTGACTCTAATTTATTGCCGAAAGTAGATTTTTAAAAGATTAATTGTAAATCACAAGCATGGCGCATCAAAAGTACTAAAACTAAGCATACGTCATCAAACGAAATCACAACTAATTAGAGAAAATCATAAAACGATTTAAACTAGTGCAAAAGTCATAAAGGAATTAAATAGATTTACCACATGCGTAAAGAATGGCTTCCTCTCCTGTCATCCCAGTGTTGGGGTTTAGCTCCTCATATTATTCACGTGCTCAAAATAATAATTCATAGCTCAAATAGGTGAAAAACAGAGAAAACTAATGACTCGGGCAGTTTGCAACGCTTGGTGGCGTTACAAACAGTGTTACAATAGGTGCGAACATTACGGAGAAATAAGTCTCGCTTTATAAACGATATTACGGTTACTTGCATTTGAACAAATGATAACTTTGCGGCTTGTTCCCTCGTAAATCAATGTTCTTCGTGTTCTAGGGTTCTTGCAGCAGCAGCAACAATTTCTGCAGCTCTGATTACTTCTCCTCTCTGCCTCCGTTCGGTCCCCCAAAGTCTCTACCGTTCATGGGACTCCAACCAACGCTTTATATACACCACAGGGTCGAGATAACTCCGAGTAAATCTTCCAAACCAAATTCTTTTCTTCAGCCAAAAGTCACGGAATTATTTGGTTCTTCTATTTTTCCTTTACGCGGCTGCCCTGTGTCTGAGTTGTATCGATCTCTTCCGAAGATAAAGCAAAACCGAGGAGATATTCTTTACTATCTTACACGTAACTTCCATACTAAAAAAGCCCGAAGAAAACTCTTCCCCTGTTTATGTTGATTTCCAAATATACGGAGTTTTGCTTTCACTTTTTAGTTCCCAAACACATCACTTTCCCTGGTTCGGTAAAAAGGTTTGTCCCAGTAGAAAACCAAGCCAAACTCCGGCTAGAACTTGTAGTATCAATCCGAATAACCCCGGTATCTCTCATGCCCTGTATTACGAAATCTTCTAACCTTTCCTTCTGATACGAAACAAACTCATTTACCATCCATGCATGATCCTAACAGGCCCATAATAGTCCATATCCAAAACCAAATCCGAGTTAATCTCGTCCAATATCAAAATAAGAATACGCTTGAACTTTCCCGCCATCTTGTCTCTTCAAAAGCAAAGGGATGGAGTCCCCTTAATCCACCAAGGTGTCCCTTTAGCGGTGGGTGCAAATAATAGACGTGGGGTGCAAATAACGGTGGGTTACCCCTTATCAAGTGTGTACCCCTTATCCATTTGAGAGTCCGAATAGCAATTTTCTCCCACGAGCGCAAATACCACTTTTCGGACCAATTTTCCCGCAAAAGCTTATTTCTCCAAAAACACCTACAAAGACATAAAATACCAAAATAAGCGCAAAATCGAGTACTAACATTACAGAGAATTGAGACTAAAATAGACACATAAATGCGTCTATCGCCTATAATGTGCGATCCTGCA